>CM070502.1:50023097-50570597 GCA_036346375.1 Guadua angustifolia | reverse complement strand
ATCTTTCTTGAAACACTGCACAGACATGTTGTAAAGTAGTAAATGGAATAAAAAGCCCTTATCTTCTATTGTAAGCAATTCTTGGTGAATGATTCCTAACCCGGGATTCCATCCACAAACGCAAAGTTTGTGGCTGACCGATATTGCTCATGCAGTCAGTACAGTAAGTAGGTTCATGTCAAATCCTGGAAGACCGCATTGGGAAGCAGTGAAGTGGATCATGAGATACCTCCGTGGGAGTTCGAAGCTGAAGCTTTGCTTTGGTAATGGAAAGCCTGTGTTGGTTGGATACACAGATGCAGATATGGCCGGAGATGTTGACAGCAGGAAGTCCACTTCAGGGTACTTGATCACTTATGCAGGGGGAGCTGTGTCATGGCAGTCCAAGTTGCAGAAATGTGTTGCATTGTCTACAACAGAGGCTGAGTTCATTGCTGCGATCGAGGCGTGCAACCGCAATTGTTTGCCGGTTCGTTCGTCCTATTCTGATATTTAGGACCAAGAGGTACTGGATTCTCTTTCGGATAGGCCCTGAAAGGAGAAGAAAGGCTGAAATGCCAACGGACGTCTGTCTATTCTCTAATTCACCCGATCCCTATCCGCTTTCCAAAAAGGAAGAATGCATGAACCACGGCAGAGGAGAAAGGACGGATCACCTGCCGATCTTTTACAAAACTATGCCAGAAAGGATATAAAGATTGACCGGTACAAAAGCCATCTCCATCAATCTACGCTCATTAAGGAGAGGGTTCCATAGAGAAAAAAATGGGGAGCGAACGAAAAAGATGTGTGGCTGAGGGGAGGAGAGAAAGAACGCATGCATGGAAATTCTTTCTGTCTCCTGTTTGAGAATCTATGATAGGAAGGACATCTAAGGCTAAGGAAGAATTCAAGAAAGTCCATTACTGAGAAGTGGTGATCTCATCTCGTCTTGCTTGCTGGGAGAGAGGAAGCTCCCGGACCACCTTTTCAAGCCAGATAGCGAGCGATCACTCAGCAATGATACCGCCGGCCGGGAATAAGTACCTATCCCTTACGGGAATCGAACCCGTGTCTTCGACATGAAAAGACGATGTCCTAACCACTGGACGAAAGGGACCAAAAAGCAATTCTTCATATACCTAAGAAAAGAGAATAGAAGTGGTTCCTTTTCTTTCTATACGAAATTCGACGATTTCGTTTGTGTTCATGTTGGCGATTTCAGATGTGAATGAGGCCGGTCGTCTCCCCTTCCTACGGGTTCCCCAGTGACACATCAACCACGCCCCTTCCTTTTCTCCGATCATAAATAAAGCCCCCTGATCTCTTTCTTTGTCTTTCATCCCCCCGTCCCCTTCTTTCTAATTCAAAAAAGAAAGGGGGGGCGGTAAGGCGCCTATGGTTTGACAGGCTCGCAACTTACAAAGGGCACTCGCTGCTCGCAGGCCTGCTCTTTCTATTATGATTTCTATGTCTATGAAAGCTCCTTTGACTCCAGCCCCATAAGCTATTCTTTCACCAGCACCTGCACCTACGAGACGACTATTGCTATTATTTTTCATTGCCATTCTTCTTCCTACTTCGAGGGGATCTGTAAAGAGAAGAAATGGACAAAAAAATGAGCTAAAGCCAAGCGAACAATTAAACAACTCGAGTGAAAAAGCCAGGAAAGAAAAGCTCTAACTTGAGTAAAAAAGCCAATAACCAAGATAAAAAAAGCTCGGCGAGCGAGTAGGTTAGGTAAAAGACACTAAGGTAAGTAAGGTAAGGAGGGAAGTTCGATTTTTCGAGGGTGGTTGTACCTGCTTGCCGATTCCTATTCAGAATACGAGAGTGACAAAGCGGAAAGACAAGTTAATAAGCCAGAAGAAGAGTAAGAGAAGGTCAAGGGAACAAGCAACGGAAACAAGCAACGGATTGAGCGCACTAGCGCGAAAGCCGTTGCGCGTTAGCACACGCAGCCGTTTTCTTGCTTGAGCGCACTAGCGCGAAAGCCGTTGCGCGTTAGCACACGCAGCCGTTTTCTTGCTTGAGCGCACTAGCGCGAAAGCCGTTGCGCGTTAGCACGCGCATCCGTTTTCTTGCTTGCGTATTTGTCCCCGCCACTACAATCGAAACCGCCTCTGCTCTTTCCAAGTCAGCTCTAGTCTCTCGTTACTGGTCCAGTATAAAGACCCTATCTCTTCTTATGAGCTTAACGCAAAAAATGAGCTATACTAAGCTAAGCGTTTTTTCCCTTTTTAGGCGGGTAGCGTTCCTTGAATTCGATTGACGTGGTTCTAGCTCGTTTTAAGGAGCTTATAGCGAGTTTTGCTTTGTCCCTCTTGACGTCGCTGGTCATCCCAACTCGTATTAGCTATCGAAAGCCGTACTTACTTTCCCGCTTGCCACAAGTAATCGCTACAGAAAGCACCACAGCCACAGGCACAGTAACCGGAAGAGCAACTGGTCTTTTCTCACTCTCCCTGTAGTCAAGACGTAGGGAGTATTATGACCAGTTTCACTGACATCTGCTTTCGTCTCTCGTCCTTCGCCCGCTATGCTTCCTAGTAGGTATGATGCCCGAACAGCGCTGGCGGGACTAGCTTATTGGTCCTTGGTTGTTGCTGAGTATGATGAAATATTTTGAGATCTGACTTACTTTAGTCCGTATCGTCGGTCTACTTCTGACAAGCAAAAGGCATAATATCCCCAATGAGTCAGGAATAGAAGATGCCAACGTGTTGAGACCGACCTAAAGATCTTGTCAAACAATACAGGCTTTCTTCCAAAGAATATCCCACTTTGTTGGCTGGCCTGGAAAATCTTCCTAGCCTTGACTGTCGTTGCGTTTAACGAGCTTGACAAAACTACCTCCCCGCTTCTCAAAACAAGGCAGATTAAGGGAGAATGCCATCTTTTTCGTAGATAGTCTGAGTTCGAGCTACTGGACTGGCTTCGGCTTCTTCCTTCGAGTTAGAGTGCCCAATGCTAATATTCTCAAATGTCTTAACCGTAATGGGAGTGGCACATTCGTTTAGACTTCATCCTATATACGCTTATGGACAGGCAGAAATGAACGGATACCATTCTCCAGAGATAGTAGCTTAATTAGCTTAGGTTTCAATCCTAACGCACGAGAAGAAAAACGAAAAGCATGGGACTTCCAGTACGATAGGGCCGGACCTCAATGGTCCTTTATGTCTGAAGCGGATGTGGGCGTGGTCAACCGAATCTGAGCCGTGTGCACTGCCAGGCGTCGGAACGCTAATCGGAGCACATAGAGTGGGCGGTGGCAAAGCAGTCATCGCGCGTGTGTGTATCTCTCCCCGAGAAGAGGCGCATGGGGTAGCGAGGCAAATCGTGTTTCATCAAATGTGACATGTCTTGAGATGAGTTTTTTCTGCGTGCGGGGATCATAACAGCAGTACCCCTTGTGCTGATCACTATAGCCAACGAAAATACATGACTTTTTTCTCAAAGGATTGACTTTGGCCACACCGTCTTGATCAAAGAGCTCGGGTTACACAAATCTCCCTTCTTTGTGTACTGGAACAGCTACCACTTCCTTAGAACAGCACTAACTTACCGCTCTATACTATATAAAAAAAAAAGAAAGAGAATAGCTCCATAACAAACAAAATAGTGAACTGCCATGAATTACACACACGCTAGTAGTGGCTCGGCTAGAGGACTACAGCAGCCGAAGCCGTGATTTGTATGGTATGTCTTGCCCTCAATGTCCGGTTGGTTGGTAAGTCACTAAATCCCTATCTCCCGGTGGTCGAGTACCCCCGACGCGTCGAATGGGTTGTTTAGTCTGACTTCTTGTGCTGGCCCGACATCATTCTGTCTCCCGCATTCTCTCCTTTCATCGGTTTGTTTTTTTTACTTCGCTTCGCGATTAGAGTTGTACGCATCATGCATGGGAATCCTTCCGTCCTTGATGTTAACGCTCTCGTGCTGACTGTAGGTCCCGGGTCAAAGGCATCTCGAAGGAAGCTGCTCCGCATATGCGATCACCACACCTCCATGTACCCACAGATGAGGGCTCCAACGCCTACTGTACAATCATGTGGGAAGTGCATCCTGCACACCAGAAAGTCAGTGGCGTACGCCACACCCCCTCCCCCTGTACCTACACCCATTGAAACGTTTATTGTCTGACAATCTCCGACGCGACGCGCAACGCCCCATGCAAATCCCTACGTCGGTCGATCGATGCGCACAGAAGGGGAGCTTGTCCATAACGAAAACGCGTATGTTAAGTCGGTCAATCGATTAAACTATTTCTGTATAGGGGCAGCCGGGCCGTATTAGCAAGCGTGACGTGCCGGACTGACCCAGCACGTCTTTCTTTCCTGGCAACAGAAGAAGCACAAAGTGGTTTCAGTAGCACTACCGAGTTCGCATCAGCGATTTTATCACCAATGGAATCAATGGGTTTTGTCAATGAATTAATCTACCGGCATCGGAGGGAGAAGCGGAGTCGGGAGCTGGAGGAAATAACACTTTTTGATGGACGGGAAAGGGAGAGGCAGTTGTTTCATTTCATTCGTTGACCCGGAAGGTCGTACAGCTCCATAATCAGAAGCGCAGGAAGCACTGACGAAGGATGGTCTAAGCCTAGAGCGGGAACAAAGCAGAGGCGGGGGCTATGACTAAAGCCCCCATGGATTGATACGGAACCCCCCAGACCAAGTAGTCGATCTGCCAGCACCATCAAGCAGGTACCGAGGTATTTGAACCTCCGCTTTCAGTAGTTTGATACTCGGGCTTCAGTAGCCGATAGGAGGTGGACCATAACTCGTTGACCATGCAAAAAGGGGCAAAGGCTCGGGCTCTGATATCAATCAATAGCAGCCAGCCAGTTAGTTGAACCAATGCCAGTTGACCGTGTGAAAGAAATAGATCCAATTGACGGTCACAGAACCACTACGGGATAGTCCGTGAGACAAGATCGGGATCCAGATTCATATCCCTCAACCACTAGTGGAAGACCTTTCAAAGGAAAAGGTTGGTTGGGAGCGGGAGGGAGTCAATTACAGAAAGAGTAGAGACGGATATGGGGACTGTAGCTCCGACCATGTCAACTATGATGCTCTCGCTGCTGCCAGTCCTTTCACCAGTGAATGCTGTCATGCGCTACTTCCCGAACCTCCGTGTCTAGGTCCTGCCGAAAAAGACTGCAAATGATTTACCATCCATCCCACTCATATAGGTACGTTATCGGATTTTTCGGATCGGGAAATGGATCGAACCGCGCGAAATGGTCGCCTCGGAATACAGGGCGCAACGGAACCAAGGTTCTTTGTTGGCGTGTTGCGTAACAAGGGCAAGAGGGGGTGGAAGCGTTCGCCGACTTTGATAGGCAACGCATTGCAAGCAAATAGAGCAGAGAGCTGACCCTTTGTTTCTATTAGAGTCGCGAGCTTGTTGTAGTCGGTCCTAAAGGGAAAACCTTGCTGCTTACTTGCTATATCCCCGCGTCCTTGCACGGCTCGTTTTCTTCGAGCCCTGCTTCTCCCTTCCCCCTCTCCCCAGGAACCGACCGTTTGGAGTATAGCCAAGTGGTAAGGCATCGGTTTTTGGTACCGGCATGCAAAGGTTCGAATCCTTTTACTCCAGAGCATACTTATTCTATAAAATAGATAAAAATAAAGAAAGTCTCATCCCTAATAAATAAATGAAAGTAGATTTACATTCTTATTCTATTTCTAGGGGGAATGTTGAGGCAAACTTACGATGCTGACAAGCTGGTTAGGTGCCGAGTTGGATTAGACATCGCAGGTTTCTGTTTCAGAATTGGGAAGAGGTTAAGAACCTAGTGGAATCCACTGCGAGGGGAAGTGCTGAAGTGAAGAAAAGCCCCAATTTTGGAGAGGATTGCATAATTGGAGAGACTGCAAGAATTGGAGCAAAGCCGTGATCTGGTAGGCGACTGGTACAAGTGCTAGACTGGAGCTAGACAGAGGGAGTGAAAAGGTTATTGATGTCAGCCGTAACATGGGTAGAAGCTCCAGAATCAAAGAAGAAATCTGAAGTGGCACCTGGCTCGAGCGAATTGATGAAACGAGCCATTCCTTTAGGCGCTGGGGCAAGTGAAAGAGATGGACAGAGACTAGGGAGGAAGAAAGCCAACGAATAGACAGACTGATCATTATCACAGAGTCTGCACCCGCGCTCAATCTAAACAAGTGCCTTCCTTCACTTGAGGACGACCGACCCACCCGTCTCTAGCTGACCTTTTCCGATCCTTCAACGTCCTTCCTTTTCAACTACCTACCCTCTCACTCCAGAGAGCCTAGGTCGCCGGTTCACTTACAGTCAACTAAATCAAAAAGAGACCTTGATCCAAGTTTATGGCATAGTTCGGGTTCCAGACGTGCGGGGCGGAGAAGAAGAAGCCAGCCCTAGAATCATCGAATGCCATATTGTTTAAAGGAAATGAATCAATGGTGTCAAATGCCACATCTGGACGAGAGATTTTCGATTCCTAATTCGATTCATACGAAGAGCTGGTGCTCTATCTAACCTGATGGATGTCGGAATAGCAGCTTGCGTGGTTACAAGGGTTCTTCCTTTGACAGAAGTAGAAGAAGCTGCCTGCACATGAACAGGTCGAGTGAAACAAACTTTGACACAAGTGGGCCAGGTATGGCCCTACGCTGCTCTTTCGTTATTGTCCAACTTCTTTGTCTTTCTATTGTCCAACATCCCCTTTGGGAGTCGCAGACAGGTCTTGTGATAGGTTCATCCTCCTTCCTAGCGGAATTTCCGTGTAACTCGAAAGGAAGAGTAACAGCTCTTGATCGTGGGGTTCGGCTCGCTCGGTTTTGAAAAGTTTGAGCTCTCCTCTTTCTATTCTGGTTTGCCAACAGGTGCTTTAACTGCATCAACAGAGTCAAGGTCAAATACGGAATGTGTACGATGTCTTCGACCACCAGGCAGACCCGATTCCATAAGTCAGACTCCATGTTCGCCTGTGTGTGACTCAAGAAAGTCTACCGAGCATTCCCTTTTTCACGGATAGGCAAATTGGGAAACACTTCTTCGGATGTAGTGAGAGTTTGAAGAAGACTTTGGAATCGCATGAAAATGTTATTTGAGTCCTACGAACCCAATGGGGAGGGTCTACTCCAGTTGAGACTTGCATAGTTGTAGGTCAGGGCTTCGCTCGGTGGGCAACTATCTCAATCAAAGGTACCCGGCTTCTTCGAGAATACTTTTGTCGAATCCTCAAGCCAGGTAATTCAGTCAGTCAAGGAAGAGAGATTAGTGTCAATGGTAAATTGAATATTGAAAGAGGCTGTCTATCTTCCATTAGTAATCCTGTCATTACAAATAGTAATCCTGTCATTACAAATCTCATTGTCTACATCTTTCTTCCCGTGATTGATCTATAGGAGTATAGTAAGAAGCATAATGTGCTCAAACTCAGAGAGAATGAACCTGATAAAGTATATATAAATGTTTCATTCATTTCTATTATTTTTTATGGAACATGATTTGTATTGCAACTGATTGCAGGTCTGGAACTACGAGCATACTTTTCCAGAGAGAGTCCTTGTTGGTAACCACTTGGTCCCTAGGTACCTTAATTGGGACCTGACTTATTTAGAGCATCGAGGAGGAGTTTGTTCAAGTTGTTGAATCGATGGAGGTGTCGCAGTTTATTCATGGCGGCCTCATGCCTTACCATGATGAGGGGTGGATTTTCATTGGCCAGTCTTCTTTTGCAAAGTCGGCTTATCTGAACTCAATTCTTGTTCCATCCCAGATGAATATGCTTGTCACTGTCTCCTTGCATAATCGTATCAATCTCTTGTGCAAGATTGCTGCCGGCCTACTGTTTCTCCAAGCAAATTCAAGGGCAAGGGTATATCATTGTATTCTAAATGGAAATGGAATATTTCTATTAATATTTCTGGCGCCTCTGTCTCGCAATACCTTCTACAGCTTGTCCTGCACCAGTGAATTATTCTATTCTTCTCCTTTGGTTCAGTCTGTGGGGAAATCAGAATTAACCATTGAATCCTGTGGATCAGCTCCCTTACATAAAAATATTTCACTGTATCAGCTACGAGGGGAAAACCTGAAAGACAGAGGATAGAGAGTGAGAGAAAGAGTGTGAGACTTGCGCCGCTCTCCATTTCGAGGGGATTTCGACGATTCTGGGGTGATTGAACTATTTCTTTACCTTAACATTTCCTGTTCGTGTTCGTTAGGTTCATAGTGATGATTGGGTACGTCGATAGATGAATCACGGAGAGAGATTTGTCCGGGCATCTTCGAAGTCACTTGAAATCAGGGGATCTGAGGCCGTGGTTGACGTGATGTCGGTAGGAGCCCTTTGCCTTCGTGGAAACAAATGAGTGAAGGATTCGTGTGTAGTTTGGATGATCTGGATCCTACGGTACAATGAGTTCGAATTGCGGATTTTGATTCAGCTCAAGAGAGAAGAAAGAATGCCAAGATTACTGGAAAAACTTGTCTATACTTTGTTTGATTTAGTCTGATCGAGGATGCGTGCTGCTCTTTTCAAAGTGGAGTAAAAAAGACGTCGACATGCTCATGAAAGGCGGATTCCTGCGGCTCCAAATTATCTCGTAAATGAGGAACGAAACTCTCAAGTCGTGACAGAGTAACTTTATATTTTCTCCAGCTCATGGAAGCGAAAGTCAGGACATCAAACTACCTAATGTCCTTTCACAACCCGGAATCCTTCTTTGATTGTGTCATCAGACCCTAGAGGTGTGAAGGTGACATGATCGATGTTTTCTCGTATTTATCGTTCATCCCGGTAGATTCAGATCGCTGTATTTGAGTAGTATTAATCTAATCCTCCCCGGCATAAAAGAAAGATAAATTAGGACTTGGGGGAAAGGCTTCTGTTCGAAGATTTCTTTAGAGATTGGATCCTTTTCCCCTCAGAATCCTTAAGTAGAGCTCGCTCGGTGAAAAAAAGGTGATGTGATTCCCATTGGTTAAGCACTTTGACCAGGTCTCTGGCCTACATCTCGTTCACTCACTTATTAATAGCGAGTTTCCGGGAGGAGCAAAAATCACCGAAGACAGAAAGGTTCGGTAGGAAAGCAAATAACTAGGGGGAAAGAAGGAGGAAGGGAGGATGATGACATCAAGGAGTTGAACGAGTGAACCAAATGAGGGGTGAATGAATGCGCCGGACTGAAGAGACTGATTCCTTTCTCCGGGACAAAGTATTGGATTTCACTCATTTAGTGCTTGGGATGCGGACAGGCGTGGAAGATGAACATAAGAGAGCTCCGCCCTTGCCTTGCACCGGTGAACAAAAGAAAGAAAGGAGACAAGGTCGGAACTAAGACGTCAATAGCTTATTTTAAGTGACGTATTCCTGTCGGGAACAGCGAGCCAGGATAAAATGAGAGTATGAGCCCACACCCATATAGAAATCAGTCATATGCCTGATAGTCGTTATCTATTCTTTCTCAATGATAGTATTATTACCCGAAAACGATATGTACAGAGGAAGCTAGTTTTTTACTCTAGTTCTGTCCCCAAGGCGCGAGTGAAGCCCTTCTCCAGTATGGTAAAGTGAAACCGCTTCGGAGTTTATGGTTCGAAAGAAAGAGAGAGGAAAGCACTTATAAAGCGGTGGGCTCTTATAGTAAACAAGAGTTCCGTTAAGCTCTGGGACTCTGGGCAAGATAGCTGTAGTTTTGAAAACGTAAATTGACCGAAGTTTGTCTTTACTTTCCCCTATTCGGAGTATACCATCTCCGAGCCTCTCGTTAAATCGAATCAATTGATGAAAGATGCCCGTCCTTGCTAGGCCAGTTAGAAGTTCCTGGGGATGTGATTGACCTAAGAAGCCCGTGTTATCGATAGATGTAAGTTCATAGTTGAAGACAGGGGAGTTTTAGCTTTTTCGTACCTCGCCCCGGTGTCACTGACAGGGGAAGCGCAAGGTTGATTTATCTGTTTTCGACTCGTGAAAGTTATCACAGCTAGCCAGCCTACAAGGAAGATTTGTGGGAAGTAAGTTAC
The DNA here is from genome assembly GCA_036346375.1 of Guadua angustifolia. NCBI lineage: Eukaryota > Viridiplantae > Streptophyta > Magnoliopsida > Poales > Poaceae > Guadua > Guadua angustifolia. The sequence continues at coordinate 50,560,610 of CM070502.1, read as the reverse complement.
AAGACTTCTCCCCAAGCTCTATTTCCGGACCTAGTTCAAGGACAGGAGCTGGGGATTTAGCCAAGCCAGTTGTTGAAGTCGAGTATGAGCTTCTATCCAATCGAAAGAAGAAGCAAAGGCTTTTCGGTAAAGTATCTGTTTTTTTTTGGTCCTTGCATTCACTCCTCCAAGGAGGTGGGAATTCATCCATAGTACGCCTATCTATGGAAAAGTTCTTTTGAAAGATTTCCCCTTCCTTTCTTCTCTACACTTATCCGAATAGGTTGGTGTGCCAGCTTCTTCTCCTGCCTTCTCCTTCGCATCACCCCATTGTCCTAGCTTTGGTTTCAAAGTCCCCTTATAGTATTAGGTAGTAGAGGGCATCGCCACTCAGAGATTCTACGATAACCCGCATATTCTACCTGATGTTCTCCTTCCTCAAGCCCCAGAACACAGTTCGTCCCTAGTAGCACTCCCATATCTTCTTCCAAGGATGAAGCCTCAATGCCATTCCCTTTTTCTCAGGCAAAGAACTCTCTTGAGGCAACGAAAAGCATACCCTATATATGTGACACCTTTAGAAGAAAAAAGTGAAACCATACCTGCATGCAATACACTATTACTTATGATCCATTACTTCACTGAAGAGATATGACTCCGTATATCCACCTATGATATTACTCCTGATTGGCTAGGGTGGCAACCCGGTAGAGAAGCCATATTATATTACCTATCGGTAGAGAAGCCATATTCTATTACCTATTAAGTAAGGGTGGATTTCTATATTATCCGCTTCCTTCGAGGTCCTCAGAAGAGTAGCATACTCGAAATTTCTTCTTCTGTCGGAGGCCGCTAAGGTTGTCGTTCTCCTTTCTTTATACGTTACGTCTTTATCCCTTGTAGTCCTATGCATAGTCAGTACTTAAGCCCACCAATAAATCAAACCAAAATTAATACAAATCTGCTCCCCTTGGTATAGTTTTGATTCACCCATATCCCTATACAGATCATCCCGAAGCATTTCCATTTTGCTTCCATTCTGTTTGATGATTTGCCTCAGAGTTCAAACATTTCAGATCAGAGGTGATGTGAAAAAAAGTAGCTGTGACCCTGAGGAATATTTATATGTTCCCATATGAAAATCTCTGATCTAGATTTCTTTCTCACACTAGCACACGCCATTGCTTCTGATTTCTTTCAACATTTACTTCGAGAAATCAATTTGAACACATCTCTACACACCCAAGCTGATACTAAACTTTAGAATTCTATATAGAACATCTTGCTAATCCTGACAGATCTCGAAAAGGGACAAGAGGTTTGTTTTGCTTAAAAAGGGTTTTAGTGAGAAGTGAAGAGGTTGGATTAAACAAGTGGTAGAAGGAGGTGCAGTGAGTATCAATATTAATGGAGAGGTTGGCCCATATTTTATGAGCTACAAAGGATTGAGACAGGGTGATCCTCTCTCACCTCTTCTTTTTAATTTGGTGGTGGATGCTTTAGCTAACATACTGGAAACAGCTAAATCAAATGGGGTGATTCATGGGCTTGTGCCACACCTAGTGCATGGAGGTGGAGTAAGTCATCTGCAGTATGCAGATGACACTGTGTTGTTTGTTGAAAAGAGGGATGAGGATATTCTTCACCAGAAGTTCCCTTCTGTACTGCTTTGAGAGTATGCCAGGTATGAAGATCAACTATCACAAAAGTGAGGTGGTGGTGTATGGTCCTAGTGAGGAGGAGCAGCAAAGAGTTGCAGATATGTTGGGGTGCCAGTTGGGGACATTGCCAATGAAATACCTAGGACTACCCATCAGTGACACAAAGTTAGTGAAAGCTGATTTGCATGGGGTAGTTGAGAAACAGGGTAAGAGGTTAGGAACTTGGAAAACACCACAATTATCAATGGGAGGCCTATTAATCTTAATAAATAGCAGCCTCACAAGTTTACCCATGTATGCAATGCTGTTCTACAGACTCCCTGAGTGGCTTCATGCTGTTTTTGACTCTGCTAGAGCTCGTTTTTCTGCGCGATGCGCGCCATGAAAGTGAAAAATCTGGCTGTTTTTTTAAAAAACTGTGTTGCGGGACCTAAACGCCATTTCGAATTTTTTCGGGTCCAATCTACAAAAAAAAATCGGCGAAAGGACTTAAACGTGATTTCCAATTCAGCTATAAACCGTGTGCAGGGACCTGGACGCAATCGATATTTCTCGGGGCTATTTTACCTAAAAAATTTCGAATTTTTTCGGGTCCAATCTACAAAAAAAATCGGCGAAAGGACCTAAACGCGATTTCCAATTCAGCTATAAACCGTGTGCAGGGACCTGGACGTAATTTCGATATTTCTCGTGGCTATTTTACCTAAAAACGGCCAGAAGGACCTAAACGCGATTTTCGATTTTCCCAAAAGGACCCAAACGCAATTTTCGAATTTTCTAGGGGGCCTCGCCAGGGGGCGACACGTGGACCCCCTGGGAGGCCGGCAATCCCATGGGCTTTATATTAGAGTATATGCGTTAGAGTTTTGTACATATGTTCGTTGTTTGATCTTTTTTACAAAACATGAAACCTCGTGAGACCCGAAACCTCATGAATCTACTGTACCATTGGAAGCATTCTAATGGTATAACGTAGGCTATCTATCAGCTTCCAAATTAAAACAAGTTGGTAGTTGTTATGATAGGTTTTAGAATCACCCTCATCCCCTCCTCCCCTGAAAGGTTTTTTAGATTGATTTGTGTATTGACATATATGTGTTATTTGTATAGCATTGCATTGTGTGCACATGTGTTACATGTGGCATGTTGATCTTATCTGAATTATATATGCAATTTTTTAGATTCAAGGATTTTTTGCATCTTTTTAAGTTTAAAACGTATGGTACATTTATTTGAGAACCATGACAATGCACGGCAGTATGCTATAAGCCTATAAGTATGTAGAAGAACAACCACTTCAAATTGTAACCAGGGTTTATATTACCAAACCGACATCGAAATCGCATACGCATAGGTATCGAATTTCGTCAAAAATCAGTAGAAACCAAACGGAATTCAAAGTCAAACTTTTTAAACTCAATAGTCAAACAACAACGAAATAATTCAAAACTCGATCGGTTTTTACCAATTTTTGATCGGTTTTTACTGATTTTCAACCGGTTTACATCGAAAATCGGCATACTCAACAGAAATTGGTAAATTGGAAAAATTGAAGAAAATTCTGAAAAATTTGTAAAAACCCAGTAAAGCCCCAAAAAACAAGGAAAAATATTAGAAATGTATAAAAATATGGAAAAATATAAAAAATTCTAGCATGATCTTACTTAACACAATGTTAAGTTGTAAAGTACATATTTTGCAATAATAGCATAACTATGGAAAAATATGAAAAAATATAGAAAACTTTCGGCATGACCTTTACTATATTTTAGACAATCTCAAATTGTAAAGTAGGTATTTAGCAACAATATCTCAATAAATAACCTTTCATTTCAGTACAATTTAGAAATCAATCCAACAAGTCTATAGCTCAATATCCATGACATATGACATTTGAAATCAACATTTCTCACTGAAAATGAATGTTTGCACTTCGCATAGTTTCATTGTCCTTCTATTGTCACACATATGCCATGTTAGACCTACATGAAAACTATGTCAGAAAAAAATCGAGTTGCAATGAAATAAAACATACTAATTTTCTATTATCTATATTCCATTTTGCTAAAAAATAACCAAAAAATTTGGTTTTTCAAAAAAATCATGGCAGACGTGAAAAAAATATCAATACTAAATTTAGGGAACTTTTGGATAAATTTTTCCAAATTTTTCAAATTTTTTGAATTTAAATTGGACTAGTCTATTGACTAGTTCTGTTTCTTGAGCCTGACTAGTATTGTCAAAAATCATAAAATCAACCAATTTTCATTGATATTTTGAACCCTTATTGTAACTGCTATTTCTAGTCACAAGCAAGTGAAGTTTTGGACACATTGAGCTTCTATAGTTCTATTGGATAGCTTTCACTTCAAATGGTGCACTTTCGTATTTGTTTGAACAATAAGACAAAATTTTCAGTGAATTTTCTATGAACTATATGGCCTAATTTTAATTTTTGGACAGGGCCCCAATTTGGAAGAGACGGCCCTGCGTCTCAGCAACTTCCGGAATTCTGAGTTCTCAAACCAAAAAAAAAAAGAAGTTCTGGGCTGTGTTTTCCTTTTTGTTGGGCCTTGACAACTTCCCCGTCAGTTAGAAATGAGGCCATGGTTGCCAGTCTTTCAGTAGAGGTCAATTGCTTTCGTGATGTGTCTCGCAACTTCAAAAAATATTTTTTTAGAAGTGGCTCCGATGTGAACTTTTTTACAAATATGGCCTCTAGTCAGCAAATGCCGTACACAAGATTACAGTAATTACTTATGCATCGCACGGAGAGCGTGGCACAATCACATCGTGGTACGTGACGATGCCCCACCTCTACTCAGCTTTGTTCGAAATTTCAAAAAAAAAAAAAAATTCTATGGTCCTATAGCATGGTATTGCTACAGTTTGGAAGTACTGTAGCATAGGTTTTTTAAAAAAAAATTGGATCCGCTAAGTGGGCGTGCAGCATTAGGTAATTCGCTCTGCGGTTGCGTGGCATTTGGTTTTTGCCACGTGTCACCTTGTGGTTATTTTCGTGCTCCTTGTCTATGGGATTTGCAGGTCAGGGGGCTATATTTGAAAAAAAAAATATCGCACGAGAGCTAGTTCTGAAAAAAAAAATTTAGGGCTACAACAGTGAAGAGTTCTACAAACAAAGTACTCCCTCTGATCACAAATAGTTGTCATTTTTGATATTGACATAGTCTTCAAAATACAGCTTTGACCATTAATTTCTATTATAATGTATTTATAAAATCTAATAAAATTATAATATTATGAAAGTACTTTTCATGACAAAGCTACGTATATGATTTTTATGTATCTAATTTAAATATTAAAAAGATATTGGCAATCAAAGTTTTAAAAATTTGACTACTCCTATGACTAAAATGATAACTATTTGTGACCGGAGGGATGATATTCTATGCCACTTGATATGATATCATGTTTTAGGTTTAACCGTTCGCTTCTTGCCTTGTACAATCCTTCCTGGTTTTCTAGTTCCATAATCCATACTCTAATGAAAGAACTCTTCACTATTGTGGCCCTAAAAATTATTTTTTCTAGAACTAGCTCTATGCCATTTTTTTTGCAAATATGGTCTCCGGGCCTGCAAATCCCGCACAAAGGGAATGCGAAAAATACAAATCCCGTACATGGGGAGCGTGGAAATAACCACGAGGTGACACGTGGTGAAAAACCGAATGCCGCGCAACCGCAGAGTAGAATTACCTAATATCGCGTGCCACCTGCGATAAATAGCGCGCCTCCACTTAGCAGATCCAAAAAGCCCGTGCTACATGGCTTAGGCGCGATACCACCACATGTGTGGCACGGGGCCTAGTTCTGAAAAAAAAATTTAGGGCTACAGAAGTGAATGAGTTCTGGTCAAGAATCAAGATGATTGACGATGGAAATTTACATGGTGATATTCAACTGATCGATGAGGCATATAACATGAGTTCTAATTTCATCAATGTTTAATATTCGGATATCTATGAGAATCTATAAAAGATCATGTGGAGGTATATACCTTTGTGTGATGAGTAATGGACTAGATTAAAGATTGATCCGATGAGTAAAAGACTAGATTAAAGGTTGGTCCGAATTGAAGTGTGACTTGATGCATTTTGATAAAATGGTTTTCAACTAAGTCGTGTTTCTTTGCTGAGTACTTCTAGCTTCTCGACTGGTTTTCTTCCTTCGCTGAATGCTAAGTGCCGAGTACTGCCAACCTTTGTTGAGTTCCTCTAGCTTTCCGACTGGTCTCTTTGCTAAGCACTGTGTTCCGAGTGGTTCCTGTGTTTGCTAAGTGTGTCTAGTTTTTTAACTGGTTTTCTTCCTTTGGTGAAGGCCGAGTGCTTCCAGTCCTTGTTGCGTGGTTTTTAGCTTCTTGACAGGTTTTCTTCTTGTTTGAGTACTCTGCTGTAGGCAAGAGGTTTGTCAAGAACTCAGTAGAGTTCCTATGTCTAAGTTTCCAAGAGTTCTTTGGGGCGCTGGTAGTCGTCCTTAGGGTGTTTGGTGTTTAGCCGAGTGGTTAACCAGGTGATTAGCCGAATAGTTAGCCTTGTGGCTAGCCAAGCGTTTTAGCCGAGTAGGCTAGAGTGTATGGGTTTGCCGACTAGTTGTGATTAAATTGTGACCGACTATTTTGAGATAATCAGTAGATATGTTTGTGGGCATTGCTATGTGAAAAGTTTCCTTGTCTTTGATGGTTGCAGGACGACGATACTGGGTCATGGTGAGACGGAAGTTGACCAGGACTAGGCGAAGTGCGTTGGAGGTCCAGAACAGTTGGAAGATCACCGGAAGATAACCAGAAACGGAGTTCGGGCAAGCCAAGAAGGCAAAGAAAGGAGCAGATACTAGCTAGATGCTGCAATGCAAGGATCAATGAGGACTGTCGGTGTACGGTCTAGTTGATAGGAATAGTGGGTCTAGAAGTATGCATTGAGAGCCGTGCAAGAAAAACCCTGAGTTAGCGGGTTTAGGGTTTCCCTGCAGGCTGTGTGTGTAGTCTCTTCCTAGCCCTTGGATGAGACTCTAGGGTTGAGGGCTGCATCTAAGGGTGGTAGGTGGCCCGAGAGTTGTATAAATATGTGTGGAGGGGTTGCCTTCGGGATGAGGATCCCAGAGGGGTTTTAGAGGTGTGAGCGCTCTGTTGAGCTTTGCCCACTTTTGTGTGTGTGGCTGTGTAACCTCCCTCCCAGGAATATAAGTTACATCTCATAGATTTCAATACTTGCATTTTACCTTTTGTCATTTACTTTGTGCAAGTTACTTTCTGCAATTTAAGTTACTCAAATTTACTTCACGCAAATTGATTCTTCTCTTGCTGCATTCTTTACTTCTTGCGTCTTTTGCGTTCTTGAATTGTTAATCTTGTATTTCATTTCATTGCGCCTTTAACTTGATGTGATAAGTTTTCAAGATCTTTCATTTTTTCTAGCTCTCAAAAACAAGTCTTAACCGAATCCCCTGTTCTTTCTGCCTTTCTTGAAGTGTTCCTTCTTCTCGGGTAAAAAGGTCGAGTTTTTGAGATCAAACTTGGAGATCGGTTTGAGATTCAAGTTTCTGTGAAATCATGTGCTGAAAAATTGGCTTAGTAATGAAATTGGCATTGCAAAGTGGTTGCGATCATGGCAGGTGTTGTGTATGTGCATGTGTTGTTTAAGATGATTGTTTGATATGTTGTGATAGCATGTTAATGATTTTGCTTGATGCAATGCGCTCGTGTGAGTGCTTGCATGGATTGACTTTGAGTCAAGTCGTAGACTTGTGCTCGGATGCGTTTCTTGTTTATTCATGTGCAGGTGTTGTTCGAGGGCGAACGTGGTCGATGACGGGACCGGAACTAGGTTTATGGAGGAACTGAGGTTCGGGACTAGGTTCAGAGAGAAATCGAGGTCTTGGTGGTCGAGAATGTCATGCAGGACGTTCGGACTAGAGAACATGCACATGGAGGCTGGTTAGTCACGTAATTACAGCACGTAGGCTGTACATGCGTGTAAGAGTTGTTTTTGGCCATGTTGGGCCTGGTTGAGATGTATACAGACTCTTTCCATGTTGGAAGTGGAGTTGTATTCAATCTCTTTATGTTTGCTCAGTATAAATAGGGGGAGGTGTCTCCTGTTTATTTTGAGCGCTGAGGTTTTAGGGTTGTACTCTTTTGTTTGAGTAATATAACCAGATCAAAAATAAAAATCCTTCTTGCGTCTCCAGCGGCTGGCGATTTTTGTTTTGCTCTTGACAGCTGTGCATTACGGTGTTTTTGTTTGCTCCTAGTGCGGCAACTGGAAGGCAATGTAAGGAAACAAATCAAGAGCCTAGTAACTAGAAGTCTTGCCATGCATGTATGCATGAAGTCAGATCCGTCACAGTTATTTCTCGTTTTCGTCATTATTTGATTCATCCATCTTACAAAGGTAATATCTCTTGATCCGTAGATCTGATCGATTTGATTCTTATTGGGTTAGATTTATAATTGAATCTAGTTTCTATAGTTAAAATTTCACATCAATCCAATGGTGGGATATTCAGTTAGTCTCGATTGAGTTTGGTCCGTCGCTATTAGATCGCTAATTGTTTCAGTCATTTTGCGAAGAACATAACTTTAGATCTGTAAATCCGATTGATCTGATTCTTATTGCGTTAGCTTTAGAATTGAATCTAGTTTCTACAGTTAACATTTCACATCAATCCAAAGGTGGGATCTTCAGAAATTACTATTTTTGTGAACTGATCGCCAGACTTCTCGCCTGGTCGCCCAAACTGCTCGCCTGGTTGCCCAAACTGCTCGCCTGGTCATCCAGACTGCTCTACTGGTCACCCAACTGCTCTACTGGTTGCCTAGACTACTCTCTTGGTATCTCGATCTCTCTTTGGTCGCCTGATCGCTCTCTTGGTCTCCCGATTGCTCTCTTCGTCGCCTCGATCACAGAATGGTCTCCCAAGCTGCGTGAACGGTCTCCAAGCTGTGAATCGGTCTCCCGACTGTCATTGCCTCTGCATGAACTGGTCTCCAAAAAATTTGAGTTTAAATTGGGGTGTGTTAGAAAAATAAAGTCCAAAAATTTGATTTTAGCTTCAGCGCAATTATTCACCCCCCCCTCTGATTGTTACATTAGTATATTTCGATCCTACAAGTCGTTGTCTCAAGATTTCATCTACCAAGTTTCTTGAAGTTTTGGTCTACCAATCAAAAGTTTCCTTGTTTCTTGTTCTGGGTTGAACTGTCTGTTCTTGAGAAGCTTTTGAGTCTGGTACTCTCACCTACTCCAGAGAGGTACTACCAGCTTTTCTAAACAAGAATCTCAATCTTTTTGGTGATCTTTTGTATTAGTCTTTTGGAATACTGTGTATGGAAAAAAAAATTATTACCACCATTTACCCCCTCTTCGCCAACCCAATCTTTCAATCTACATCAGTTTGTAGAACTCAGCTTGTGATATGTTTTCGTGTGTACTATGTTAAACAAAAATAACTCCAGTGACAGACAGAGAGAATACCGAAGCAATATTATACATTGGATTCCAATTTTGAAATGTACAGAGATTTAGATTTCGCGTGTACAACTACTATCGAGCCTGAACGTATCAGTTCGTCTCAAAAGAAAAAGAATCACTTATGAAAATTTAAGTACATACGAAGCATATTTCATTTATGCACATGTTTTTGTTTTGTCACATGACACATCCAAGTTGCCTATATCACAAGTTCACTGATCCACAAAGTTGCCGATAAAGTACCAAACGATGCTGTAAGTGCAGCGCCTTCACAGCAACGCACCTTTTCTTGTAATCTTCGAGAACTTCAGTTGTGTTCGGTAGCTTTCAAGCCAAAGCAATGTAACTCGGGACGAAATTACTTGCTCTTTGAACTCTGCTTAGTTCATCAATGTATATGGGCCTTAGAAAAAGATGAAATTAAACTTCAAAATAAGGAGGTAAGTGATGTTATAACATGGTGAAATAAGTGGTTCTGTAGTCTAAAAAAAAGGTAGGTCCAAAAAAAAAAATCAGAATATGCTAATCTGGATGATCTGCATTGCACGTCATGACGGTGACGCTGGCAGAGCTGGAGCTGTGAAGGAGGGGGGGCAATGGGTGGCGGAGGTGGGAAAGAGTTGCCGAAGAAGGACGTGAGCTGGGCCGCAAGAGTAACTGCGGTCGCACGAAAATCAACACTATCCTGATAAAAAAATGCTAACTCATGCTCCCTTTATTTCAAATATAAGATGTTTATGAGGGAATATCGGTAGACTATACTATGGCAAATAAAAAATTCTATCGCGTAATCCAAAATACCAAGTAAGTGAGAAATCATGTATTATTACCACTATACGCGTAATACAGCGAAGCAGAGTTGAAGTAACCCGATTTAGCGTAGCACGCGTCGTAGAGCAGTGGTTGATCATTCTTAAGTGGTGACTAAATGTCCTCAAGCAGTGGTCAATCGTTCCCGAACGATCGTCCTGATCAGCTTCGCAGTAACAGCAACATATCTACTCAAGTCCACACATTCGGGGAAGGTATGATGTGCATCGATGTGCTAGTACTAGCACGCGCACTGTAGGGCTTAAGCGGTAACAGCTAGGGTTTTCTATAGGTGCGGTGGTACAACCAATGCATCCCCTTAACCTCCCTTTGTATAGCCTCTTGGTGAAACCTACGTTAGGAGCCTAACTAAGGCGCAAAGCCTAATTGGCCTATTAGTGGTGGATCCAATTCAAACCAATGTATTCTAGTGTAAGGACCCGAATTCACTAATTCGAATCCATTGTGTTTTACCGCACTAGTTCCAGGATCAATCGCTAGTGCACACAGTTTAACATCGGTAAGCATCATATCATACACAACGATAAGAATAATAAGACTTTATTTATTGAATATAACTAGTGTATGATCTTATGATCACTTACAATTATTCACCACATGGGCTAGACGAAAGATAACTTGAACAAATGCAATGAAAGTAGCAAAAGACGTAGATGTCCCATCAGCACACCACAGGCGACTGACAAGGATTGGCCTAGTGACACGCGTCCACTTGAAAGTCCTCCTCCAACAACGACGATGATTCCTCCACTGTTGTTGGTTGTTAAGCAAGGGTGAGTACACCAACACGTACTCAACAAGTTGTGCACAAAATGCAATGCTATCATAGCTATATGCAGGCTTATTCCAAAGGAAAGGCTAATGGTTCATTTGTAATAAAGCAGCATTTAAGAACACATACGATACATAGATTGAAAAGACAGTAAAACAATAAATACAAGTAAATAGATTCAGTGATTCTCAAATAAATCCAAGTTTTTCATCCTAAATCAAGTTCCATTATCCACATGGCATCCTGCCATCCCTTCCAGTTGTCCATTTTAATTAACTACCCTTGATCAGTAATTCTCGGCGTTGCTCAATACCGTGAGCACGGCTATCCTAATAGTTTGTACACTCAGTAGAGGTTATGCACTTTACCCACATGATACAACCATGCACCACACAGTGAACGATTATAACAAAGCCTTTACAATGCATCCTCTTAACCCAAGCTACCCGCTAAGGTTTCAACATCAAGGGTTACACCACCACAACAGGCCCCCCTCTTGCGCCATGTGAGTTTCTCCGTACAATCTTGACTCACACCACCACGATAGCACTCAAGTTAAGCATTTGCAAATTAGTCAGCTAGACTGTCCCATAACAGACATGTGGTTGCATGATTGACTCAGGTCAAAGGCTCGCAAGGTTAAGTCCTTAGGATTGATTAAAGCAAGACATACACATACCCTCAGCTCCACTGAGCCCACCCTGGCACACTTGCCCTTTCCACTTGCTTCAATCATAAAATGATTACCACCCGATTGGTTACCAAGCACCACGTGCTACTCACAAATCAACATCGTTGCGTGACCTCCCCGCCACGACAACTCAATCTCTTTGTGTGACCACACATGACACACAAATTAACATCATTGTTCCATATTCCATTAGTCAAAATTAATACTCAACATTTCATGTACATGTGATGACGTGGCATGGCTAAGCAATTCTATTCCGTTCTAACCATCCTTGTTGATTTCAGTATTAACCAACTATAGTGAACCAACCTATGGTGACAAGTGGATTATGGCATACAAATAGCAAGGTAGGGTGTAATTCAAAGGGTACATTAACTAATCCCAAAGTTAAGTTGAAATCCTTTGTACACATAAAATATCATGCAATGAAGTAAATCAAAATAGCGATTTTGCAAACATGGGTGCAACATGATCAAAGCACAACTTGCCTTGCTTAAGCTCCTGGTCTTGGTCTAAAGATTGTTCTCGGGTTGCAAATTCCTCTTCCGAAACCTCGCACAATTCAACGTCTACGCAAATCGACAAGATATAGCAAATAAACACCAAAACCAAAGAACAAATAAACTCAAAAATTCAAACAAAAGCCACCATTAGAAATATCTCAATTTTACAAGTTTTTAGGAATTTGAATCACCTCAATCGGAGTTCGTATGCAAAAGTTATAGCATTTTGAAGTTTTAAAATTCCTGAAAAATCCCTAAAATCATAAAATCCGAATTAATCGAATTATTTTTATAAAGAAAATATGAATGTCCCACCCCAGTTTGTACGGACGACACGTGGCCTAATATGAACCACTGGATACAAATCTAACGCTTCCTATTTAATCCGCAACGTGGCTAATTATCCACCTTTAGATCTAAATCCGACGATCAAGATTAACCCAAGGGTTTCACTGTGCACTTAAATGACGTGGCCCAACCGTGACCCTACGATCTCAATCCAATGGTAAAGAGCGTACTCGAGCGATGCACTGTTCTTCTCCGCGACGTGGCTTCCTCTCAGCGGTGCGATGGCGATCCAACGGCTGATATCTCTCCCGAACGGCAATGGCTGGCGGCGGCTCGATCTCACCGGCGCTGGGGATGACGACCAAGGCGACGGCGGTTCAGCGCTTTCTGGCGACGAAGGAGTGGCTGATCCGACGCGGCACAAGACGGCGAATCCGAATCCACCTCCAAGTCGTCGAAAGAGTCACCAGAGGCAACGGAATCACGGCGCAACTCCTCGGCAACGCTTCCCATACTCTGACGAGCTCCCGCAACGGCTTCGGTGTCTCTTCGGCGGCGGCGCAACAGGAAAGATGTGCGGCGGCTCGAGGTGAGTCTCGGGGAGGGTCGCCCGGGTCTTAAATACCCCGCGACAGCGTGATAAACTCGGAAAGTTCCATGGCGGCGGCGTGTTGGACTCGGAGACGGCGGCGCGGGTGTTCGACTCGAGCACGATGACTAACGGCCACCCGATCTTAATCCGACGGCTGGGATAAAAGATAACTCCGAACCGGTATCGGTTGACGAAGGCCGCACGATGAAGATCTAATGGTTCGTAATGGTTAGGGTTCCATAATTGACGTGGCGTGTTTATGGCCCTTGGATCCCAATCCAACGGCCTGTATTACTCCTCGATTTTATCATGTCCGCCTGATAATGGGCATGCCTCGTTCTCGTTCACGGGATTTTTCCGGATTTTTGATTTAAAATAATTAAGAAAATTCATTTGGTTTATTTAGGGTAGTAAAAATATCAGAAAAATTCCAAGAAAAATCTCAAAAATACTTTGGGACATTCTGGACTTAAATAAAATATTTTTGGCAAAACTTTATTTTAAATATTTCTTTTTATAATTATTTCTTAACAGAAGGCTTTATATATTAATTCAAAATAATTCAAATAAATCTTAGAAAATCCAATTAAATCCAGAAAATTCACAAAAATCATAAATTACAATAAAATAATATTAAATACTTAAAATCTCAAAAATTGGGATGTTACATCTAGCCCGTTTAGTATGTGACCCTATAGCTTCATGCATATTCGGCCATGGCTCGAAAACTCCTTTTGACCCATAAATCGTAGCAGCCCTAGCAGGATATAACGATTTCTAAATATACACGAAGATTATGTCGGATGAACTTATATAGTGCTCATGTATAGATCCCTTTCACGATACTAGATCGAACTCAAGGGAAGAAACGGGCCGTCTAATGATAGCTCAATCCTTCACTCATTATGTAGTAGATTACTTAGTTGCCATTGACTCCTTAATTACATTCGGTATATCTATGCACTTCTTAATCCGACTATATTGAGAGGTCTAGAGATATCTCTCCCATTATATAGGAAGGGCAAATTCTATTGGATCGCTCACATTCTTCCTCATGTTTCATAGTAAACTCAAAAGCTAGCTTTATGACTACCTAGTTACCAAGTAGTATTTGGTAACTTGTAAGTATACTATTATATATGTAGAAAACAATGATGATATCAGGTCTAAGGATGTCTCATACACTATGTATGAGATCAACTTAGAACACTTAAGAATATAGCAATTCTCACAATGCATCATGGTGAGTCACTACTATAGAAAGGCTTTTATTAGATGCCTTATCACAGACAGTTTTAAAAAATAGTTGGTCGATAAAACTATCAGTGATGTCTATTGATGTCATCACATATGGTTTTTAGATAAAACCATCTGTGATATATCTTGGCAATATATAATGCAGAGTCCCGACCCACTTAGTGTTTTTAGGGTTTTGAGATATATCTTTAAGGTGGCTGTGAGGCTATTTGGTGAAAAGAGACATTGATTTCGATGTTTATTTGTAGATCCATTTGTTCTTGGTAATCTAAGGTTAATAATTGGTTCTAATTGCATTATATTCAAGATCTAACTTGGTAAGGAAAGGGTTGAAGATTATTTAAATCTAGTTTGGTGTAAATCCATTTATTCTTTGTGATTGAAGGCAGTGATTGGTTATAATTGTATTATATTCAAGATGTAGCTACCTTGGTAAAGCGAGAATTGAAGATGCTTGGTTTAGATCTAGCTAGCTTGGTACAGAGAAAAGATTATTTAGATCTAGCATGGTTTATGATTTAGGGTAGAGTTTAGCTAGTTAATTTGCTCCAATTTAAGAATGTGTGCATGTGCTCTCCAAGTGGCGAAGTAGCTCTTTCTCGTTACAGATTGGCACAAACTTTCTTCTCACAATCATCTTTACATCCGACCAAGATGTAATGATGTTTTTCCCTAAAAGTTGTTTCCACCAACTATAAGCGTAGTCCCCAAACTCAATAGTGGCACACATCACCTCTTTGTCTTTGGAAAGCTTCTAAAATTTGATCACCTTTTCCATTTGTTCTTCCCAAGTGATATACTCCTTCGGATCATTACTTCTATAGAATAGAAGTTCCTCGTGCTCGTAACCTGCCATGATTAGTAGCAAGCAAAAATAAAATACATATGTGGAATCACTCAAGCTCACCCTCTCACTTACCATCTGAAGTTCTTATTACTCTTTCTTTGGATTAAGTTGTTGTACGTACTCCGGCGGTGATAGGCAGGACAAAGGTGATTACTCAAGTGAATTCACATTCGAAGCGATGCACGAGACAATGGCTAATATGTGGAGCTTGGAGGGTTAGTGTTGATGTATACAACCTGATAATTCTTGTTACTGTAATGATAAGTAATAATCCAAACTAGAATTTGCAAGCTCTAGTTGTCGATCTCAAAGATATAAGCGAAATTTAAGGCAACACACACAAAGATAATGGCATTTGTGCAATCAAGGAATGAGCTATAAAATTAAGTGAGGCACCAAAAGCTCTATTGCTCAAGTGGTAGAGAGATGTTACCTTATTGCTTCAAGAATGTAAAAAGGGCACAAGATTGCTCACCAATTAATATAATTGCACAATCTAAAAATTTTAAACACAAATTAGGATTTTGCTAATATAGTGCGGCTGGCCACTATTTTCTTCTCTATTCTTTTTCTTTTTTTCCTTTCTTGGCCTTTTGGCCCTTTCTTTCTTTTTTCGTTCTTTTGTGACTTTCGGCCAACATTATTATGAGCAAAGTTTTGAAATCCCTAAATTGATGTCTCAAGATAATATAATGATATGATTATTCAAGGTTATGCAATGTATCAATATGAATAGCCCTAAGCAATATCAAATAGTTAGTCTCAATTGGGACCAAAGTATTTGCAAAGGATAAATTTGGTTTCCAAAGGTACGTGTATTGATATTTTTATGATTTTATATCTTATAGATGCTACTGGACTCAAGAAATTAAAGTTAAAGCTAGAACTCAAAAACAATCCAAGAAAACCTAATTTAGTTTTTCTAGGGTAGCACAGTTGTTGGCTGGATTAATTTCAAAAATGACCGAATCTGAAAGGTTCACTATAGAATAAATTAAAGATTATGTCCTAAGCTTTCAATAGAGTACAAGAACGCAAAAAATCCAAGTTCGTATGCAAAAGTTATGAGCAAAATACCAAATTAGACAGAATTGAAACAAAAAGCTATGCAAAGGAAAAACGATCAGCAACTAATGCAAGCAATCTAATGGATCAAAACTAAAGAAAATCCAGTGATCTAGTAGTGATATCTTCGTAGATGTTCATCCTCTAGCACTGGAAGTACCTGTACTCTCAGAGTCACCTATTGCACCTCAGTAGGCCACAAAATTGGTGATTTTTTATCTTATAGGTGATTTTCCAACATGTGTCTACATTATTGATTTGTTATGCCTATATCCATGATCTGTGAAACATGATTATCAATCAATACATGTACTGACCTATAAATCACAATTGTCCCACATGATGATATAAGGTTAGGGGTAATTCATAATAATATCAAAATATAAATAAGGAGTTTCACAATCAATTTACATATTTGTTGATCAATAATAATGATATTTATTTAAAGGACAAAATAAATCATATTATTTCATAAACATTGATGTGATACCATTATCTCTCTAACTGCCTCAAGGGTATATCGCCAACAGTTTAGAATATTGATACGGTCTTTAAGGTGATACTTTGACCATTAATTTCTACAAAAATATATTATTTCAAATAAAAATAATTATATATTATAAAATTATATTTTATGATAGATGTAATAATACTAATTTCATGTTGTCAATTTTAGTATTTCTTTATGTATCGATGGTCAAACTACAGCAACACTCTAAGACGACGGGGGCCCATAACAAGCGCGGTGGTAGATGTGGTTGCGCACGTATCCACATAATTAGACATGGGCACATGGGCCGTGCCTTGGTGGGCCGACCCGAGGCATGGAGGGCATGACACGGCCCAAATCCGGCTCGACACATTAGAGGGCCATGTCATGCTGGCCCGGTGCTGTAGCTCGGGTCGTGCTGGGCTCTAAAACGAGGCATGCGGGTGGCATGGCCTGGCCCAGCCATTTGGGTTGTGCTCGTGCCGGCCTGGCACAACGGCGGCACGCCGGCCCGCCGGCTCATGACACAGCCCACTGGGTCTTCTCTACCACTGCCACTACCGCGCTGGCGGCGCACCCATGCCCGGTCGCGCCCTCGCCCGTGCCAGCTCCCGTGCCTCACCGGAGACAGAGTCGGAGAGCAAGTTCTTGTTTGGTGGAGCCGGGTGCTTGTCTGAGCCTGGGACGCTGGCGAGGCCGTTTGTTGGCTCCAACAATGGCCGAGTGAAGGTGCTGGCCAACGACGGCTGCAGGGCCGGTGTAGTAGACGCGCTGCTTGCCACGGCAGCGCTCGTGTGTCTTAAGGCCAGGCTACGCCAGAGCTCTAGTGACCCCAACGGGTGAGTCGCGGACTTCTCCGATGTGGCGGCGGGTGCCGGCACCGACGGAGTGCTTGCGGCGATGCCGTTCTTGAGTGGTCCCGACGGTCGGCCTGTGGTACATGGTAGAGAAGGCGCTCGTGTTTGTGGCTGGCAGGAAAAGGGAGAGTGTCGGTGGGGTAGGACTGTGGGAGAGAGAGAGAGAGAGGGGCGCGGGGATCGGGGCAGGAAAAGTGGGTCTTGACCGAGAGAGAGAGAGGAGTTTTTTTTGGACTATACTGGAATATTGGAATGGATGATAGGAAAGACAGAAAGCAATGTTGAAAAATAAAGGCGCGTGATTTTGAATAGACGCTCATACTTGAGGGAATCACGGGAAGAAAATTACGCTCACAGACTTCACAATAATGTGATTGATCGATTCCATCCTGCTCCCGTCCGTGCGATTTTGAACTCGAGAGAATCACAGGAAGAGGATGTGCCAGAAAGACATAAAGCTGCTGCTCTTCAAATTTCATCCCGTATAGGCGCGCGCGTCTAATTTCAATTTGTAACAGACATTTTGATCTTTACACTATAAAATCAAGCCGAAGGCTACGATTTGTTCAGTTCGAAGAAATCTCTCTCACGCTCTCTCTTCTTGCCCATTTTTGCTCAACATTCTGCACATCTCTCTCTAATTGCTTTATTTTTTTACTCTACCATCGCGAAGTAAAATGTTTCACAAGAGCAAGAGCAGGAGAGCACGTCCCCGCTCTCCAAGTCCCCCTAGTCAGGATCAAGAGATTGATCCACGCCAACTCTCCCCCAGCATAGGAGACTACGACATGGATGACCGTCATCTAGATGGCACGCATGGTATCGAGGATGCCTCGTACATCTGGATGCACAGAGGTCGGATGCCGCTACCTTGGTGCATCCGGAATAAGCGTCGGTATCCACACCGAACACGCAGCCTGACATATCGATGCAGCTAGCACGTGCGTCCATATCCGGCACTCGACGCGCGTGGTGCTGGCAATATATGAACAGAACCATTGAAATTGTGGATGGATAGGAGGTAATGTATGCTGTTTGCATGTATTGTCAAGCTAAACTATCTACTCATGCATGTGGTGGTACAGGTCATCTGAAGAGGCACGCGAAAATTTGCTTGAGGAAGATATCGGTAGGACAGAGGCCGGGCGAGGGCGTGGAGATACAACTCAACTTCAACACCGATGGTTCAGTAAGCATATGGGTATACGACGCTGACGTAGCTAGAAACGAAATTGTACATTATATAGTTACGGAGAATCTTCCACTTAGAATGGGTGAGAGCTCTAACTTTGAGAGAATGGTGCAACGTGGTTTTTTCCCACAATACCAACATGTTAGTAGAAGAACAACTACACGTGATATTTACAAATAAACTAGAAATATTAAAACAGACCTTTATAGCACTTAGTTTTTCATTTGCATTAACTCAGATATATGGACGTTCTCCCATCAAAGAACAGCCTATATTAGTGTTGTTGCGCATTACCTAGACGATGAGTACATACTAAACAAAAGAGTCATAGGATTTAGACCAATCTCTAAGTCATACACCGAAGAAAATATTGTTACTTGTATACTCGAAGTTATTAATAACTTTAAAATAGAAAGTAGAATTATTTCCATCACTCTTGACAATGCATCAGCTAACATGACGACTATGGAGTATCTCTCACCGCATTTGGAGACTTATGTTAGAGGTTTTGTAATCCACCAAAGGTGTGTATGCCATATTATTAATCTCATTGTGCAAGCAGGTTTGGTTGTAATGAAATCTAGTTTAGAGAGCATATGCAGTGCTATCGATTTTATTACAAATTCACCCATAAGGTTTGCCCAGTTCTCAGAGTACTGTAGGGTCAACAATAAGGAACCAAGAAGATTCAACCATGATATGAAAGTAAAATGGAACTCAACTAGCACATTATCACTGTCTTCGTCAACTGCAATAATCGTGAGGCATTGGTTACTGAAGCGGATTGGAAAATTGCTAGTCATTTTCGTAATTTTTTAGAAAGTTTTTACAATGCAACTAATCAATTATCCGGTGTGTACTACCCAACATCTTGCTTAGTCATCGAGTGGCTTTGGCTCATTGCTAATGCTTTTAAAGAAATCGAGATAATTATATTTTACGTCGCATTATAGAACCAATAGAGCAAAAAACTTTAAAATATTTTCAATCTATTCCACATCTATACTGTTTTGTTGTTATTTTGGATCCTCGGAGAAAATTTTCTGACTTGTAGGGCGCCTTCGAGGGAATAGGTGAGGCATTTGATCTTGATTTCTCTGAGGCCTATACTCATATTTATAACGAGTGTTTCAGAGTTTTCGACAAATATTATGAGAAGTTTGGCGCCAGAAGTGAAGCACGAAGATCTACCTCAACAACGCAACAAGTACGAGGCAGTTCGACCGCTTCAAGTATATGGAAGAAGCTGAAAGGCAAGTCGTCTAGTTCGTCTTTCGAAATGCCGAGCAGGTCGCAATGGAATCCACGGGTAAAGATCAACCACTACCTCGATGCACCTTTCATGGAGACCGAGCTTGACATGGACGATGAAAATCAACTCAACTTGCTCTTGTGGTGGAAGAATAACCAACGTATTTACCCCATGCTATCCCATTTTGCAC
The DNA here is from genome assembly GCA_036346375.1 of Guadua angustifolia. Classification (NCBI taxonomy): domain Eukaryota; kingdom Viridiplantae; phylum Streptophyta; class Magnoliopsida; order Poales; family Poaceae; genus Guadua; species Guadua angustifolia. The sequence continues at coordinate 50,540,653 of CM070502.1, read as the reverse complement.
GGGACATACTTAAGGTTCCGGTGTCCACTGTCTCGTTAGAATCCACTTTCAGTTTGGTGGGGAGGATATTTGAACCGAGAAGGTCGTCTCTTAGACCTGAGATGGTTGAGGCAATTACATGCCTCAAAGACTTGGAGCTAGGGGTGCAACTAGAACGGATATTTTCCGACCGACCGACCGACCGAATCAATTCGGATAGCAATTTGAATAGTTTTTCAGATATTCGAAGAATTTTTCGGATACGGATATGGATAAGGATAGTTATCTCGGATAAGGATACAGATACAGATAGTAATTATCTGACGAATACAGGAATATCCGAGTTTATAATCGGATAATATCCGGATATAAAATATGGATATTATCCGAAAACTTTAAAGACTTCTCCAAGAGTGTGAGTCTGTAACTCTCCAATCAAGGAGCACCAGTCACTAGAGTCTAGAGGCACTAGTACCAGTGTACCAATACCACTCTTAGTACTCTACCAGACCACCAGTACCAGTGCCAACTGCCAAGTGCCAAGTACCAACTACCATTCTACCAAGTGCCGCGCTGCCACTACCCACTGCCAAAGTGCCAACGCTAAGTGCACCACAGCGCCAGTGCGGTGCCACGCGCCGGGGGAGGTCCAACGCGCGTTGGACGGCGCCGCTCGTCCAACGCGCGGGAGACCATCCGATATGTAGTGCTCTTGGCGCCGCTCATCAAGGAAAAAGCACGCGGCTTGCTCGGCTCGTTCGGCTCCACGCGCGTAGCGTTTAGTCCTGCTCAAGCCGAAGTGCCGTTTTGCTATATCAGTCTATTCGAGCTGGTCTTTGTCCTCCGAAGGAGCAAAAAATTACTTAGAGAACTCCTGCTTACACTTCTAACATGCAACAGAAATTCACCGCTAGAATTCATTTTATGCAGTACAGAAAAATTCATAGAAGTTAACTCACCCTCTTTACCTACGATGTTGAGTTCTATTGCCTATTCAAGAGAGTATTTATTCTCCGAATAAAGAGAAAATTTCATGATAGACTCCTACTTGCAATGATACCTTGCCACAGAAATTCGCCGCTCGATTTCATTCTATATTTCCCAGTAAAAATCATGGAAGTCAAGACACGCTCTTTATGCATAACCGCTTGGCTCTATTAGTCTATTCAATGAGCATTTGTTCTCCTAATGAGCTAAAAATTTCACAAAGAACTCCCACTTGCACTAAAAATGTGCCACAAAAATTCGCCGCTTGAATTCATTCTATATTGCCCACAAAAATCATAGAAGTCAACTCACCCTCTCGCTGCCTATGTCGCTTTTGCTCTATCACTTATTCAACTTTTGAAGTCTTAAAGACTAAGTACCAGGAGACTGAAGTAGATTGTAACTACTTACTACTGTTGTTCACTTGTCAGTTGTCACTTATGAGCTATGGCTATGTTTGCTTGAGGCCTAAACTATTGGGAACCATAATGTTATTACTTAGTTATGTGTATCAGTGTATGAACTTGTCATTGTCTATGTGGCTTTGTTTGCTTGAGGTCTAAACTCAACTACTAGCAACCATAATGTTGTTAATTAGTCGTTAATATATTAGTACTATGATGTTGCTTATGCTATGATGTGCCTCTATGGTTCTATATATGGAGCATGAACATGAGATCATTATCCTCACTCCTAAGGTGGTGCCGTGGACAAGTGCCAAATGGTGCACTGGTGGACTGGTTGTGTTATTACCTTACATCGTACATGCATGCACCTAACTGGTTAAGTAGACTAGAATTAGTAGTGCATAAATTTGATATATGGTATTATATGATTCTATCATGTTTACCTTACTAGTTTGTGACTTCTAATTTGCTAGTGCCATTGTCTTTGATAATTCTATTATGACTCTACATTTAGCTTTTATATAATCTTTAGTGCGTTCATTATTAATTCTTAATTATGTACAATGCAACTATATTAAATTCTTGTACTATTTTCTTCACATTTTGTCAATAATTATTTATAACTCATAAGTAATATACCATTCAAGATGTTACATGTGCAATAAATGATCTATATTTTCGTATTATCCGCTAAAAATATTCGCACTCGTATTGAATCCGGGCTCAGATTCGCTTCAGATTCGTAAGTGATAGTATCCAATATTATTCGCATTCGTATTCACATCCGACACCATTCGTATCCGACTTCGTATTCGATAAAAAAATATGGATACGGATACGGGATGAACAATATCCAACCGTATCTGATCCGATTACATCCCTACTTGGAGCGTGCAAATGGCAAAACACAACATCAGCCGAGGATCCGAAGAACACGGACGTGGTAGCTGACTTTGACAATCTCAGTCTCGGATAGTTTATGTATATATACGTAGTTATTGTGCTCTTTTCCTTACTGAGGATTCCCCACACCGGGGTGTAAGGTTTTTAATGAGGCAGTAACTCTGTACATGCTCAAGATTTAATAAAATTTACTTAATTTTTCCCAATATTTCTGGCCATTGCCGCTGGTGTCATGCATTTAAATTGGTGGGGCATCTGTATATATGATCGTTCATGCATATTAGTAGTAAGCTCGATCAATAATTAGTCAGATCTAATAGCTAGCGCAATCTGTAGTTTGCTAGGAAAAGAAGCACTAGTTAGTAAAAATGAATGTATGATGAGACATCACAGCACGCATACAGTCATGTGCCTGACACCTACCGTCTCAAAGATTCCTGTTCCTTCCTAGCTAGTTCCACTAGTTTAACTCGCTTATATTCAATAGCTAGAGACGTGTCTTATGTCTTTTAATTGGACTTGCACTTGATGTGCCAGTGCTATCACTCGTCAAATCCATCTGCACCTAGGCCCTGAACCAACTGCTCGTAAAAATACCATGCCGCCAAATTGTGTGTCTACATGGGACTAACAACAACCTCATCAATATTATTAAATAATAACACCTCAATCCTATAGAAGTTCATCTTGTCTGCTTTGTTAACTGGAAAATATTAGATTATTTCAGTGACCGATTCCGGAGTTGCATACCTTCAATTCATGGGGGAAATTTGGCTGTGTGACATCGAATTCGTTGGCAATTCACATATTGACACTCTAATTCATGCGGTTCATAAAATTGATATGAATTGACGAATTCTTTGTCTCAGTGACACTCCCGCCATTTTTCACAATTTCAGAATTTTCCAAATGATTTTCACACTGTAGCTATCGTGGTTTCCCCGTTTTACCCCCACTCCTTCCCCTCTTAACGCTCGTCTCCTTCCTCATTCTCACACGCCCGACGCTCGCCATCACCTGTTCCTCCTCCGCCTCTGCACCGTCGCGCCCGCTGTGCCTGGCTGTGGTGGGCGGCGGCCCGGCCGGCGCATCTGCGACCGAGGCGCTCGCCTCCGCTGGCGCCCAAGCGTTCCTCCTCGAGCGCAATCCGGCGTGGGCCAAGCCGGCTGAGGCGCTTGCCTCCGCTGGAGCCCAGGCGTTCCTCCTCGACCTCCTCGAGCGGTGCGTTCAACTGCTTCGGCCACTGCACCCAACGCCAAGAAAAACAAGAATACAAGATGAACACGGGCAAGAAATGGACATGACACCATGGGCGTATGAAAAGAGGATAAGGAAAACATACGTTGATTACGGATCTCTCCTCCGTCGCTGGCCGACTTCTCTCGCGTGCTGCCTTCGGTGCCCACATCCCCAAGCTCCGCCGCGAGGTGCTCGACTCCTTCCTCCGCGCGCGCCAGTCCTCCAGTACCGTCATGGCCAAGCCAGAGATCGAGCTAGGGCTTTTTGTTGTTGTTGGTTCTTGTTTGTTCACAAGTTTGTTCGGGTGTTGGTGCCTGCAGCTGGGGAGGAAGGTGTTGTGCCTGCAGCTGGGGAGGAAGGTGTTGGATCTGGCAGAGCTGCGGAGGCTCGTGTGCCAGGGCATGCCCGACGACACCAGCGTGCGGCCCGTCGTCTGGAAGGTCTGGGAATCATTTCGTCTTCGGCCGTCTGGGAATCATCTCGTCTCCCTATTAGCACATAGTGTAATGATAGCTGTGTTCAACTGGTTATTTGGCTTGTTTGAACCTGCATGAGTGCTTGCTCTGTCACTTTCACATTCTAGAGAAATGGCATTACTAAGAGTAGGATTTTACTGTCTTTTTCTTGGTGATGATCTTGCATTAGCTGCTTTAATTTTGCTTTGGAAATGGTAGGCAGGCAATCAGAATTGCGGCTAGGTTGGGCTTGGCATGGTTTGATTCAATTCAAACAAGTCTGGATAGTACTACTGCCTTTTGAATAACATGGTACGCTTTAAAATTATGCCAAATTAGCCTTCACATGGTTTCATGTTGAAACTTATGTAGGATTTACAATGCATGTAAGAACATCTTTTCTTGATTTTTGGAGATATCATGGAGTGTATTATTCATGAAATGTAGTTCATCTATAGCTCTGTTGAAGCAAACTGGTCATGCTCTGTGGCCATATGAACTGGAGAAAAAGCGATCCCAATACAGCAGAGGAGACGGGTTAACAGGGGAAGGAGCAGGGGTAAAACGGGAAACCACGGCAGCTATAGTGCGAAAATCATTTGAAAAATCCCGAAATTATGAAAAATGGCCAAGAGTGTTGCTGAGGCAAAGAATTCGTTGATTCATGTCAATTTTATGAATCGTACGAATTGAAGTGTCAATCTGTGAATTGCCAACGAATTCGATGTCACACAACCAAATTTCCCTTCAATTCATATGCATGTTGACCAATCTTTTGTCCTATATATATATATATATAGAAAAATGATTGTGTACTATCGGGAGTACATACTCCCGATTCCATTCACCTTAACAAATGCGCATGCTAATCATCCATGTAAGCTAAAAGGTTGTTACGGTTATACTCCCACCACAAATGCGTCGGAACAGTGTGCAACCAGCGATTTTAACGGGAGCAGTTATCCACACATACGGCACTAACTAATTAGAGGCATGACAAAATAAATCAAGGGATTGAGGTATGGGAGTACGTACACATGAGAGTACAAAACAGTCTTTATATATATATATATATATATAGGAAAATGGTTCTAAACTCCTGGGAGTACGTACTCCCACCTTCAATATACTGTTTAAATGATATTATTATACCTCTTTATCCGTTTGAGTATACTCTAACACTGATTATAAGATACTCCAAAGTGAGTTCCACAAAAAATTTCATCAAAGTCCACCCTTTATAGCATAATTTGTTTATATATTCTTTTCACATATGTAAAAGTGTATATAGCAAAAAAAATATAGGGCTCCGATGATTTTTTTCAACCATGTCACATTGGAGTATCTTAGAATCATTATTGGAGTATATCAAAAATGATAAAAAAGTATAATACTTTTATTTAAGTGGTATATTGAAGGTGGGAATATGTACTCCCGAGAGTACGGAAAAAGCTTCCTATATATATATATATATATATATATATATATATATATATGGACCAGCTCATGAGGAAAATACTAGTACCATGCTTGCACGGCCAGTAGAGTACTCATGTGCATATGCATGCAGTACGGCGATCGACATGCATAGGAACATCAGTTTTTGTGTGTGTGTTGATGCATGCATACTCCTAGTTGTTCCTCGGTTTGCGACAATACTACTAATAATATCTTTCTATTTTGCGATAATACTACTAGTAGTTTATAAGACGTATTTTTTTTACAATCAACTCAATACGTATTTTTTTTACAATCAACTACGTGTGTCTTCGGGTTGTTTCCTCTCGTCGCAATAGTATAAATGGGTTGGGTCTAGGCCGACATGGCACGACACAGACACGAAGCGCAAATGGACTGTACTTAGGCTCGCCAAAGGCGAGCCGGGCCGCATGACACGGCACGACGGGCACGACGAGCCGTTCCGGCCCGGCACAGTTCCGGTCCAAAGCACGATGAGTCTGTGCCGGTCCGACCCCGGCCCAGCACGACGCCCACCTCTACACATAATATATCTTGTCTTGTTCTTTCGAGGACCCGTCATTTGGCAGGTAATAGCTTTGCTAATTCAGCTTACCGATCGCTCTCCCATCTGTATATAAAAATAATACTACCGAGTCGTTTTCATGCCATGGTGCAGCAGGGACACACTACTTAGAATTTAGATGAATGGAAAGCTTAGATACTAAGTAAGTAATATCAAGCCTCTTTATTTTAACTTTTGATTCTAAATTCTAGCTCTAAAAACAGAATTAAAAACAAACAGTCTGATTCTAGAATCTAATTCTCACAATCCAGCCCATCCATATACACTAGAATCCACAATCCACTTCATATGCGCTTTTGGATTCCAGTTTTTTAAGAATCAACTTCTCTACAATCACAATCTAAAATCAGTTTTTAGAGAATCTAAAACTGAAACAATCAGCATCTGCCGTGGATCATTCCCGAGTAGAATTTTTCTTCCGGATTGCACAAACTTATTTGTTTTGAAGCAATACCGATTTGTTACTACAAAAGACGATAGAGAAAGAGAACAATGTTGACCCTTGCAAAATGCTTTAAAAATGGAGAACTTTGGGGTAATTTGATTGGCTCGACGCTGAATCTATATAAATAAAAATAATTGGTGACATTGAAGACACTCCCTTCTTCTATTTAAAGACAAGAAAACCTCACAATAATCATAAAAAGAAGAAAAATTCTAAAAATTCTCATATTAATTGAAAGGAAAAAAAGAAGGATCTTCACTACATATTTTTGTGTGGCCAGGTTATATATTTCAATTATAGAAATAGAGTTATATATCAAAAACAATTATATCATAATATCTAGTCATGTAATTATGTGAGTAAATCTGCTAGTTGCTTACGGTACAAACATATGTATCACAGTTCACTCGAAAGACTTGCTAAAATATAAAAATCTGCAATTTAACATTTAAACCTTTTGCTAGCGCCGTGTGAAATCAACATTCGGATTAAGAAGGCCATCGTTTCTATTTTGACCCGCACCTAAAAAATATTTAGGCCAGTCCTGCTCGGTCTATGCGATCATTTTTTTTTATCCCATAACTAAGATTGGAGTGCTTATATATTCTCGTATCATAAGGACTGCTCCAGTCAAATTTGGCTGCACTTAACATTAGAAATTTGAATCAGATGCTATTGGAGTATTTGCCTGCTGGTCAAATACGTCGTAGTTCACTATTCCTTTTGGTAAACAAAATAAGAGGAACCCAAGTTTGAACTTTGAAGAGCAACAGAAGGAAAGTCCAAAGTCCAAACACGACCCGTACACTCTTTGGCCCAAAGGCCACCGATCTGGCCATTTCCATGCCTCCGAGTAGAATCTCAGCCTCCTTTCCTCGGAAAAATCCTCATCACCCTCCGGTGAAACCACCGCAACTCTAAAAAGTTTCAAAAATTCTGAAAAAAATCATGGATCATCTCAACTTACCTACATATAAAATTTCATGATCAAATTCATCTTATACTAGCAGCTACAAAAAGACAAATTTCGCATGAACAGTGATTTTCTACTGTTCATCACTATTCATTTTGCTGCTTGTTTTTTGTAACCGCTAGTATAGGATGAATTTGATCATGAAATTTTATATGTAGGTGGGGTAAGTTGAGATGTACATCCATGATTTTTTTCAGAATTTTTTGAAACTTTTTTTAGTTCAGTTGCACAGTGGTTTCACGGAGGGGGGGTTGCACCGGATATGTTGCCCCTTTCCTCTGCCCAACGTCAGCATACAAACCCGGCAAATGCTTAGCCGCGGAGGAAACCGGGGCTGGCCGCGACGAGACATCCACGCGGCGCCTCTCGAGCTTTCAACCATGGTAACGCCTACTTCCATGCTTCCGAGCTTCTTGCTGCGACAGCGCTCCCTAGGTGTGGCCCGCGTTCTCCAGACACAGCAACACTGGCTTCCACACTCGCAGGCGCGGTAGAAAATAGGTGTCATTTGTCATATGTTTACAATGGGTAAGGAAACTAAATCTGAAATACGTACGCAAAGAGATTAAATTTAAAAAATAGCAGATGGTGCTCGTCCATACCCAGACCTGTTAGCCAAAATCTCTCTGCGGGAATGCCCGCGAAAGGTCGCGAGTGAAGAATCTCATCCATACCCGTCACCCATGGGTATACCTGTTTATCCGCCACCATCAACAATTCTTCAAATTAAATGGCACTAGGAGGTAATGAGCATGGTACTAAAAATGATGTAATTATGAAAATTACCAACATTATGTGGATTGAAGAATAATTATCAATAATTCAAAATTTCAAACGTACTTGAAAATAAGAATTAAAATAACACATAGATGCTCAAGTTTAATAATTACTAATATTAGGTATCACAAATTAGGCATCAGAGAATTAATTGGACGTCTGTTCTAGCCTATATATCAATAGAAGGTAATGGATAATCGGACGAAATGAGTACAGATAAAGCTACTCTATATTTGTACCTGTTTATTCGTCGAATAAAATTTAATTTTATAAATATTTTTATCTATCTTTATTAGAAGTTTTACTTGCAAAATTTTTACTCGCGGTTAGGACATCTCCAATGGTGCCACTTCAGCTAGCTATAAGGATGCCATCTCAGCATTTTGCTTAGGTGGAAGAGAGAAAATAAAGAGAGATATAGACCGGCTACTAATGTATAGTCAGGCTATAACTGATTCCAAAGCATTCATTATCTATTACATGTGGGCCAATATTAATTTTATAGACAATGCTATAGCTAACCTAATGGAGAGGTTGTCTATATGCTATCAATAGATGATATGAACATTTCGTATAGTTAGTATCATTGGAGGGGGATATATCCAGTGCAATCAGCACTTTGGTGCAATCACCGTGCAATCCAACTAAGAAAAGTTTCAAAAAATTCTGAAAAAAATCATGGATGTACATCTCATCTTACCCCATCTACATATAAAATTTCATGATCAAATTCGTCCTATGCTTGAAGTTACAAAAAAGACAAATTTAGGGTGCATTTGAACTATTCAAGTTTGTCAGAAATTTGTCTTTTTTATTACTCTTAACACAGGACGAATTTGATCATGAAATTTTATATGTAGATGGAGTAAGATGAGATGTACATCCACGATTTTTTTCAGAATTTTGTAAAACTTTTCTTAGTTGAATTGTACGGTGATTACACCAAAATACTGATTGCACTGGATATATCCCTCATTGGAGATACCTTTACATAGATCTCTTACAGAGATAATAGAGTAAGATTGCCATCCTCACCGAAACCAAGCAACAATCGCGCTCCGGTGGCACTCCCAACGCACAAAAGCCGGGCGACGCGCCACGCGCCCGTGCAATGTTGCCTCACCTGCTCGCCGCGTCCGCGTGCCGCGCGTTTCGTTTTATTTATACTCCTCCCCAACGGCTCCCTCCCCGAGCCGAGCAGGTGAGCATGAGAGAAATCCCATGTCGGCTGCCCCGTCGGTTTAGAGTATTTTAGCCCCGGACGCTGCGGCCAGGCCATCTCGCCTTCTGTCCCCCCTCGTGGTTCCGTTTCGCTCGGCGATTCGTCGTCTCGGCGCGGGCATGCGTACCGGGGCCACCCCACGGCGGACATAGAGAAGCAGCGGAGCGGCCGCGTGGCGGACGTGGATCCGACCAGCGGAACTTGTTGGTGGGATTTTTGCCGCGGCCGATGGATATAACGGAGGTGACGGTGATGCACCACGCCGCGCTGGTGCTGGTCGCGCTCTGGGCCGCCGCCTCCGCCGGGTGGGCGCACCCGGCGTTCTTCCTCGTCGCCCTCGTCTACCTCTTCAAGGTGAGTGCCTGAACCACCGCATCTTGCCTCGTGATCGGTTTCCGCTGCTGCATTAATTGGGTGCCAAGATTTCTGGGGGCTCAATCAACTCCCACTTTTCTAATGCGCTATGAATTAGTAACCCTTCTACTCTTTCACTGTTGTATGATGACCTCACATTTTACTACATGGGGTGTGCTGATAGCAGTGATGAAAACAAGTTGCCATCATAGCATCGATGGAAATATTTTCTTTGAATGTTTATCGATGGCAATATGATGCATAGAATCCGGAAGCATAATCGATTTATCCGTGCATGTCAATAGAAGTGGTTGATAGTAGCACGCCAGGACCTGGTATGACGTATTCTGATTTTTCAAGTTTTATATAAACATTTGGTCAAAAATGGAGTCTGTACTTTCCTTAATTCAGCCGAATGGCCAACTAGGATTACAAGCCAAGGAAAAATATCTTCCTCTTGGATAGTTGGTTAGATGTGTCTGCAAGAAGCTTTACTTAAAAATAGTAAATTCATCGAGATGGTGGAACTGGTGAGAGACGTATCTAGTGATTAGTTATTACATTGCCCTGCTTCTTGGCCACAGGAGAAGAAATTCTCTGAAAAAATAAAGGAAGGTCCAGAGAAGGTTGACTGCAGGGTGGGTAATTGATCATCAGATGAAAATTTTGGATTCTGCCTCATTAATTCAGGAACAAAACAAGTAGATAAATCACAACATTTCAATATAGTTTTCCTTTTAGGAACTTAGCCTAGCTCAGTTGGGTGGGGCGTGGATGTACACCCTCACCACCCAGGTAAAGTCCTTCTTTGGCTTGAATTTGGGTGTCTTTTCCTGCTTTATTACTAAGACAACTAATTCCTTTTACATGTGTTTCATTTTACCATAGTTTTCCTTTTGTGCAATTTTCTAGAGTTTTTCCCTATGATCACGTTCCGAGCCCATTCTGGATTATTTGATCGTCACACTGTAACCAGAGTTTGCGTTAGATACATCTTAGTAGAACTGTTGTGTAAATATGGAGTAGTTGAGGCGGTTGTTGGTCAATTTTTACCCTCTTTTTTTGCGATAACAAGGCCTCTGTTTTTGTTTGTTTGACTTACCTCTTCATTACTCCATGTGGATTTAGTAATCTGTTTGTTGCATCAGTTCGTGACTCACTTAGCTAGTTCCATAGAACCTCATGTTCAGTAAATAGCTAATCAATTAGCATCATCATCACAGTCCCATTGAAATTTATCTTCAGTAAACGGATGCCTATATTACTAGCAGTAGGCATCATCTGAATTGGTATGTGTAAATGCTTCATACATATCCTGTCATTCTGTTTCCAATTTTCCACCTTAACAATGGTTAGTTTGATGCTTAACCAGTAAGTTTTGGTCACAATGCATGTACCATTTCAAATAGTTGACCCAATCTATTTAATAACGTCAGACATTCTCTTAAAAATAATGCATCTTACGCCCTGTGACCTAATCTTAAGCTTTCTCATGCGGTTCGTCAGACTCGACTTCTAAGGGCTTAAGTACCCATTCGGAGTGTGTTACTTTTGAAGTTTATCTTGTCCTACTGACTTGGTGTCCTTGAAGCAGTGTGTTACTTTTGAAGTTTATCTTGTCCTAACGAGTTGGTGTCCTTGAAGCTTGAATGGACAGACTTTTCGTATCCAAGTATTTACTGTATTATCTTCCTATATAGTTTGAAGAGAAATCCTTTTTTTTCAGTTTTTCTCTTTGTGTTTACCCAAGAAAAAATATACGTGATCAGCAGAAATGGAATAATAAAGCGTCTTAAATTGAAATTAATATATGCTTGTCCTTAAAAATGCCAAGTGATGGTTTTCTGATGAAAAATAAGGGATTTGATAATCCAGTACAGATACAGGGTTCACTGGTCGAGCGTCGATTGTCCAAATGCTGCAGCTCATGTCAATTTGTCCCTTCTTTCATGTATAGCATGAATGGCTGCTGATATGCTTTAAGTCAGGTGAATGAACGCTACACAATGAGACTGCGGAGGCGACTACAATGTGAGGAAAGGAAATGTGCCAACCAAAGAAGGGTAGGCTACAATTTCTTCATGTAGTGATGTCTTTCTATTAGCACTTTTAAAATGTAATCGTAGTCTTTCAGCTGTCATGTTGATCATAGTGCCTGTTTTAACGACCTTTAGCTCATTTTATTTTTGGATCAGCTTCTGTCTGATGCAGAAACAGTCAGGTGGTTAAATTATGCTGTTGAGAAGATCTGGCCAGTTTGCATGGAGAGGGTTGCATCCCAGCAGTTCCTTTTGCCCATAATCCCATGGTTCCTAGACAAGTTCAAGCCATGGACCGTGGTAAGTTTGGATTTCAGGACACTCAATTCTGTTGCTTTTCTCATGAGTATCTTGATGAGCAAACTACCTACTAGGCGAGTGTACTCTTAGATGCGGATGATATGCTTCTGTTTGGAGTCCTGCAGGACATACTTCTGTTTAGAGTCCAAACGTTCAAATGCTAAGGAAGTAATCTGCTGTTAGTTTGTAACTTGATGATAAATTCTTTTGGACCAATTCTTTATACATCTACCTGATTGCAATATCAATATTACGTTTGCAGAGGAAAGCAGTGATTCAAAACCTTTACTTGGGTAGGAATCCACCGATGTTTACAGATATTAGGGTGGTTAGCCAATCGACTGCTGATGACCATCTGGTGTGCAATGTGATGCCTTCTATACATGCTGTTAAGATGCCTTTTCTGGGTAGTTCCTCGCCATATGGACTGTAAAATTTCTAAGATAACATATAACGTGCTAGGTTCTGGAGATAGGAATGAACTTCCTTTCCGCAGATGATATGGATGCAACAATGGCCATGCAACTAAGGAAGAGATTAGGATTTGGCATTAGAGCAAACATGCATATAACTGGGATGCACGCTGAAGGAAGGGTAAGCAACTAAGCATACTGAGACACATTACCTTTTGCCATTACTCCAAGCAGGAGTACTTTTGTTTTACTGGGAACGAGAAATCCTTTTGTACAATCTCTGAGGTCTCAATGTTACATAAACAAATAAATTTTCGTTGTTATTGAGCATCTGATAGGGATAGGAGTAGCATATATTTGTGCAAAGAAAAAAACATGCATAAACAAGAGAAAATGTGCCCCACAAGAAGGAAATGGAAGGCAAATATTCAACAAGAACAGAAAACATTTGTCAGGGAAAATCCGTGTTTGTTTCTTCATCCTTAATGAGATAGGACGTGAGATATTTCTGATTGTATTGTGCTCACTAACCTGTCTAAAGCTTTTGTGTAGGTCCTAGTTGGGGTGAGGTTTCTCCGACAGTGGCCCTTTATTGGGCGCGTAAGAGTATGCTTTGTTGAACCCCCATACTTCCAGATGACAATGAAGCCATTATTTGGTCATGGGCTTGATGTAACTGAACTTCCAGGAATTTCTGGATGACTTGTGAGTGTACCACCTATTTCGCTGTCTTTCTGTTTCTTGTATTAAATTGTCTTTACATTTCTTTGTGGGGGGTACTCATTTCCCTTGATGTTTTCAACCTTGCAGGACAGGATGTTGGACGTTGCCTTTGGACAGACCCTTGTTGAGGTTAAACTTGGCAATTCATGCATTTATCAAACAAGCATGTTCTTTATTATCAGAAGTGAACCCAGCATTTCCAGGATGGGTAACCTGAGTTAGCAAAATAGTGTTCAATACAAAACGTAAGGATCCACAGTAACTAAAATCGAAGTCCAAATTGTTCTTACTAGAGGCAATATCTGAAATTAATTTAGAGAAATTACAAAATAATTAAGAAAAAACATAATTTAACTCGATGATTCTTCATGCCTTGGAAGCACTTGTGCTGTCTGAACTTGTGCATGATCTTCGTGCACCGGCGCAGTCCCTGCCTTGCCCTCGCTGCCCGGGCCGCCGCCCTGTGCTCTGAAGCGGCCAGGCCCCGCTTTTTGCTGCCTGCTTTCTCCTTGCAACTTGCTTAGTGCTGACACGCAGTTGCGGGCCTGTCATGACCTTCTCCTTGCCACCTGATGTTGGTCTGGAGCAGTGTTGTGAGAAACACACACACACACAGTGGAGTCTTCGGATTGTCCTATGGGCTAGTTTAGGGAGGGAGTGGATGAGCTGTTGGCCCGCGCTACTTGAGGCCAATTGGGGAGGGGGAAGTGTGAAAGCGGGCTGAAACCAATTAGGAGTATAAATATGAAGTGTTTGGCCTAATTATCAGTATATATATTTAATATAATTAATAACTATTGGGTATTTTGCAAAATTATTTGGGTGTTCAATTGAACACCCTTGAATCCTTGTAGGTCCGCCCTATTTATTATGTAGTTTGTAAGCTTTTGAATTAAGGTATTTGGTCATAGATGGCACATTCTTTTCCTCCATCTACTAGGCAATTATTGAAAAATAAGATTGGGTGACAAAGAATGCAATAGATAGGGTGGGCATTATGTTACGTGCGCCGCTCCGGAGGTTGTAGCGGTGCTCGGGTCGCCGGGCGAGAAGATCCAGCCGGCGCTTAGTTGACGCCGTTGGACTTGCGGTTGCACGGCCTTGCCGTGCCGCACGCAAGAACAGAGGAGCAAGACGAGGTATTCAGAAAATTACTCTCTGCTTACTTTATTGCTTTCATGCTTGGCTAATATATAGCCGATGCTAACAAGACCAAACCCTTTGAACTCTATTACAATACGTAAACTATAACCGACTCAAACTCTTATTCTTTAGATGTAATATTAACGGACTCGGCTGGTCCGCTTGTCGTTTGGCCACGACGGGTAAAGTGTTGGCGAACCCGACATCTCCTCTCGCAAACAACTCGTCCATGAGTTGGAAATCGTGGTACAATCATTGAAACTTGTGAACATGTTCCCAGGTAGCTTGCGTAGGTGGTAGATCCTTCTATTGAATTAATACCTGACGAAGGCCTCGGACCATGCGACCGCGCAAGGCTTGATCAGGAATCTGTAGCGCCCGGCCATGCACCATGGGAGGCAGTTTCGGTATGTCTTGAGGGGGATTCCCATGAAACTTTTTAAGTAGTCCAGCATGGAACACAGCATGCATGCGAGTTCCAGGAGGTAGTTGAAGCCGATACGCCACTGACCCAATGCGTTGCACAATCTGGTAGGGCCCATAGAAGCGGGGACTAAGCTTCCCTGAAGTTACTTGTTGTAACGATGCGGCCGGCCGCTGAGAAATACGCAGCCAAACCCAATCGTCCACGTCAAAATGGACCTCCCGATGATTTTTGTTGTAATAAGCAGCTGCGGTGGCCTGAGCTTGAAGTAGTCGCTCCCGCACCTCCCCTAGGAACTCATCCCTGTCTGTCATTTGAGCGTCAACCGCCTGGGAGCGTGCTTCCCCCTTAACATAAGAGCGAAGGGTAGGGGGATCCCGGCCATAAACCACTCGAAAAGGAGTCGTCTTCAAGGAGGACTGGTAAGACGTGTTATAGCAATATTCAGCCCATGGAAGCCAACGAATCCATTGTTTCTGGCGGTCACCAGTGAAACATCTCAGGTACATGGCGATTATTTTATTGGTGACTTCAGATTGACCATCCGATTGTGGGTGATAGGCCGAACTCATGTTGAGACTAACTCCTGCTAACTGAAAGAGCTCTTGCCAAAAAACACTAGTAAACACGACATCACGATCAGTCACGATAGATGTTGGTATACCATGTAATTTGACAATATGATCAAAGAAAATTCTGCCCACTGATGTTGCCGTATAAGGATGTGCCAAGGGAATAAAGTGGGCTGCCTTCGAGAAGCGATCAACCACTGTTAAGATAACCGTTTTGCCCCCGGATTTCGGCAACCCTTCGATAAAATCCATCGCAATATCGGACCAAACCATTTGTGGGACCGTGAGGGGCTGCAGCAATCCACCCGGATGAAGGTGCTCAGTCTTGTTGCGTTGGCAGGTGGCACAATCACGGATAAAGTGTTGTATAATCGGGCGAATCCCAGGGATGTGGAAGTCAGAACGAACGCGCGTAAGGGTCTTCTGTACCCCTTCATGGCCGGCATGATGGCAACTGGCCACAATGGTCTGAACAAAATCCGAAGATGCCGGCACAAATATTCGGTCCTTGTAGAGAATGAGGCCATCACGGACTGACCAAGGCGCAAGCAGACGCCCTTCTTGTATGTCGACCAGTGTAGAAGCCCAAGCGGTCTCTAATGGCAAAGCTTGACGAAGCTCGTCGAATAGGGACAACGACGGAATTGATAGTGCATGAAGAGAAGTATCAGACAGGTCGCCATCCCGCCGAGACAGTGCATCTGCCACCGTATTTAGGCGGCCTGGGCGATACTCGACTGAGAAATCAAAACCCACCAATTTACTCACCCATTGATGTTGAGGAACTGTGGACAGGCGTTGATCCAGTAAAAATTTCAAGCTGTAGTGGTCCGTTCGGACAGTGAAGGAACGACCCCATACATAAGGGCGCCAATGTCTCACTGCTTGAACCAGGCCGACGAGTTCCCGTTCGTAGGCCGCCAACTTGATGTGGCGTGCAGCGACAATTATCGATCAGAGATGGCAATAGGTCCCGTACCTTGATGTAGAACAGCCCCAAAGCCCGATCCTGAAGCATCGCAATCAATGACGAATGGACGGCTGAAGTCGGGTAGCTGTAGAACAGGGGCCGAAGCGAGAGCATGTTTAAGATCCTGGAAGGCTCTGCTGGCCTCGTCACTCCACACAAAGGATTCCTTCCGCAAGAGGCGAGTGAGGGGTGCCGCAAGTGCACCATAATTGGCAATAAACCGGCGGTAGTATCCTGCCAGACCCAAAAATGCGCGAACCGCCCGGACTGTGGTTGGTTGCGGCCAATCTTCCACTGCTGCCACCTTCTGTTTGTCCATTGAAACACCCTCCACTGAAATGACATGGCCGAGATATGCCACTGAGGGCGTCCCAAAGGAACATTTGGAGCGTTTTAAAACAAGACCATGTTTGAGTAGGGCCTGGAATACTAGACGAACATGGCCGAGATGCTCAGCCCACGAGTTACTGTAAATAAGAATATCATCAAAGAAGACCAACACAAAACGGCGTAGGAAAGGGCCAAGAACATCATTCATTAGTGCTTGAAAAGTTGCTGGTGCATTAGAGAGACCAAATGGAAGAACCAGAAATTCGAAATGGCCATGATGTGTACGAAATGCGGTTTTGTGTATATCCTCGGGATGCATGCGCACCTGGTGGTACCCGGAACGAAGATCCAATTTTGTGAAGAAACGAGCTCCCTTCAATTCATCCAGTAGTTCCTCGACGACCGGTATAGGAAATTTATCCTTAATGGTCTTATCATTCAAGGCCCGGTAATCGACGCAAAAGCGCCACGAGTTATCTTTCTTTTTGACCAACAACACCGGGGCCGAGAACGCCGATGTACTGACACGAATGATGCCTTGGCGAAGCATTTCAGTACATTGTGTCTCGAGCTCATCTTTTTGCAATTGAGGGTATCGGTAGGGACGCACCGCTACTGCATTGGTGCCGCTGACGAGATGAATACGATGATCATATGCCCGTGATGGAGGCAGTCCCGTGGGCTGGGCAAATACCTCCTGATGCTGATTCAACAAAGCCTCCATGATGTTCTCTGTGTCAACAGCCCATGCAGCCATGGCGGGGGGTCGGTTGGTGGTGCCCTGTAGCGTGACTTGCTGATTTTCATGCCAAAACGTCATGGTGAGATGCTGAAAATCCCAAGTAATGGGTCCCAAAGTGCGGAGCCATTGAACACCAAGAACAAGATCCACGCCCGGAATGGGGAGGGCAAAGCAATCCAGGTGAAACATGGAAGAACCAATTTGGACGGGAACTCTGCGACACGCCCCGCTGCTCGGAAGATGCTCACCATTGGCTACTGCGACTCGTATGGGTTTAGTGGGCGGATCCAGCATAATACCGCTTTGAGCCACGACATCCTCAGCAATAAAATTATGGGTAGACCCTGAATCGACAAGAGCCACAAGCGGGCGATCGCTGATACGTACCGGAAGCCGCATGGTGCGACTTGCATCAATCCCAGTGATGGCCAGCAGAGAGATGGACAGCGTATCATCCTTGTCGTCGCCAAGAGACTCAGAATCCGGCACTGCCTCCAGGCTGAAGAGTTGTTGGCAAACATGGCCAGGTGCATACTTGTCGTCGCAATTATAGCAGAGTCCCTTAAGGCGACGTTCTTCCATTTGCGCACGTGTCAGCTTCCGAATTAAACGACCCCCTGTCCGTCCGGCGTCACCTTCTTTGGCGACAGCAGCAGTAGGGGTCGCCGGACCCGTGGATGTTGTGGCGAACTTGGAGCCACCCGGTCTGGGTGTTGTCTTGGGTCCTGACCGTGGCTCGCTGAAATCTTGGAGACGCTCGTGAGCCCGAGCTAAGCTCATGGCCATCGCGAGGGTCTGTGGGGCAGCGAGACCCACAGCGATGGCTATCCTTTCCTTTAGGCCTGCGACAAACATATCGATCTTCTGGTCTTGGCGCAGATTGGCTCGAGGAAGTAGCGACTCAAATTCCTTTTGATATTGCGCTACCGTTCCTGATTGGTGGAGTTGTTTGATCTCCAACAAGTGATTACGGCGGGTCGGCGGCCCAAACCGGAGATTGAGGCCATCCTTGAATTGCTCCCATGTCGGCTCACCGGACTCTTCTTCCTGCAGTACGTACCACTGTTGGGCCTCTCCCCGTAGGTGGTATGCTGCCGTGCGAACTTTCTCATCCTCCCGCGTGGACTGGCCTTTGAAGAAGAGGGCGCATGTATTGAGCCAGTACAGAGGATCCTCGCCCCCCTCGTAGATGGGAAACTCCCAGCGATGGTGTTTTGGGGTTCGCCCCTCCGCAGGTCCACTGCCTCCTCCAGGACCCCCGCCGCCCCCTCCAGGACCGCCGCTGCCCCCTCCAGGACCGCCGCTGCCCCCCCAATGACCGCCGCTGCCCCAGCCGCCAGAACCACCCGATCTGCCGCCACCAGGTCCGCCGCCTCCGCCACCAGGACCGCCGCCGCCGTTGCGGCCGAAGGTGCCGTTGAAGTTGGCGGTCGAAGGGCTCGGATCTTGAAGGGGTGGCGCGACGTAGGTAACCTCTCCCGGAATTTTGTTGGCCAGCGTGTTGTTCATCTCGTCTTCTCCTGTTGCTGAGGTGATGAGATCGTCAAACTTGGCGATACGGGAATCGTGTCGGTCCAGCCGCGTATTGATCGTGGCGATGAGTGCAGAGTGACTATCTTGCACCATGGATATGCCTTCCAGTTTCTTGAGGACATCCTGCAGCATCGCTTTGATCGTCAAGTCTTCAGGACGTTCACCACCGCCGTCGGACATGGTGTCCACAGCGATTGGCTCTGATACCAAGATGTTACGTGCGCCGCTCCGGAGGTTGTAGCGGTGCTCGGGTCGCCGGGCGAGAAGATCCAGCCGGCGCTTAGTTGACGCCGTTGGACTTGCGGTTGCACGGCCTTGCCGTGCCGCACGCAAGAACAGAGGAGCAAGACGAGGTATTCAGAAAATTACTCTCTGCTTACTTTATTGCTTTCATGCTTGGCTAATATATAGCCGATGCTAACAAGACCAAACCCCTTTGAACTCTATTACAATACGTAAACTATAACTGACTCAAACTCTTATTCTTTAGATGTAATATTAACGGACTCGGCTGGTCCGCTTGTCAGGTTTGGCCACGACGGGTAAAGTGTTGGCCGAACCTGACACATTAGTTGATGGATTTTCTTGGACAGTTTCTTGTACTATTTTTATACAGGCAATAAACAATAATCTTTAAAAATTATTTTTGCAGCCTAACATGCTAGTTATTGATTTGGAGAAGTTTGCCTCAGAATCAACAGGTAATTGCCATAAACTGATAGTCACGCTGCAATTTATTTTGAACTTTATTAATGCATTGTTTTCTCACTTTGTTTTAGTTAGTTCTGTGACTGCTTCAATGAGTTCACTATCAATTTCAATAGGATTGTACTGCGATATTGATTGTGGATTAGTTCAACCAAGATAATGTAGGTGCAAGGTCTGAGTTGGCTTGTTTTTGTGCTGAGCCAGACTTGATTTCCAGCCAGTGTAACCAGCAAAGAAAAGGGCTTTGTTTGCCGCTCGCGTTGTTTACAAATAGATGTTGTTTTGGATATTGACACGGTTTCTGCTATATATCTTTTGACCATCAATACAATTGTAGTATTATGTAAGTACTTTTGATTACAGATTGACTGGAATCATTTTTGTATGGCCAATCTAGGTAGTTCTATGATATACATGATGGTTCATTTATGCCTGGATGACATGCTTGCGTTTGATAATTTTGATGTGATTAAATTGGAAATGTTGTCTCTGTATCATTGCAAAAATCACAGTTTAGTAAAAATATAACCAGCAGTGACACTGACATGGACCCATATGCCACTCAGTGAGATTCTACTAAACTGACTTTAGTAGTGCTATGGAGGCTATTCAATTTTGCTGTCAGCTCTTAATGGTTATGACATATGTTCAATATGCTGCTTTACTAATCTGAGAGTGGTATGAAATTGATTTAGATTTATTCCTCAAATATGTCAGCTGGCTGGTTTAGTGTTGATGAGAAGCCACCTATTGCACATGCCAAGGTTGAGATCTTGGAAGGCACTGATATGAAACCCTCTGATCCAAATGGTATGTTCTCGATCACCAAACCTGTCTTAACACTTCTTTTAGGAAAATGCCTCACTGTTGTATCTATGTGCAGGGCTAGCGGATCCTTACGTGAAAGGCCATCTTGGGCCCTACCGTTTCCGTACAAAGATCCATAAGAAAACTCTTAATCCCAAATGGCTAGAGGAATTTAAAATACCAATAACTTCATGGGAATCACACAATCTTCTTTCTCTTCAAGTTCGAGACAAGGATCCTATCTTCGATGATACACTCGGGTTGGTATCCTTCATGCGGTTTCTGTCCATAGCATCTCTTATAATCATTCAAATAGTAGTGTTCTAGCTTCATCTTAATTGTGCTTCATAATTGGTATCCTTCACGCAGTTTCTGTCCATAGCATCTCTTATAATCATTCAAATAGTAGTGTCCTAGCTTCATCTTAATTGTGCCTCATAATTCATACTTCTTCTGTTCATAAATGTATGACATTTTAGAAAGCTGCAATCAAACTTCTTTAATTTTAACTACTAATATATAGAAAACTATTTAGATTGGTCATGTGAAATTGTATCATTAGATTAGTCATAAAAATTTTCATAATATAATTATGTTATATTTATTATGAACATATTCATATAAAAAGTAGTGGTCAAAGCTGCATATTAGAGACTATGTCGATGTCCAAAACATCATAATTTAGGAATGGATGGAGTACTTACAAAGATTGCAAACCCTTGGATTGCGTGCTCTGCAAATACTCGCCATTCTAATTGCTTTAATTATTCCAAGCATGATTAAACATTTATGTTTATTTTCATGCAGTGATTGTTCCATAAGCATCAACAAATTGAGAGGGGACAAAGGCACGATATATGGATGGCACTAAAGAACACAAAGACAGGGAGGGTTCATATAGCTGTAACTGTACTTGAAAATGAAAAGGTGAGAGGAGGGTTTTCAGTAAATGATAACAGCTCATGCTCATCGCTGAGCCATGCATGAGTCGTACATTTTGTCTAACACGAAATTGTAGTTCTGATTGACATTATTGCTGGTATCATATACTCGGTGCTTGCAGGTTCCTAACGATGAAGATGAACAGTGCGGAATAGCCAAGGGAGGCAAAGCTAGCACCCCAAGGTCCAGCTTTTCATCTAGGAACAACAACGAGAGTGAATCTTCTGAGGAATTCCGAAAGATGTCTGATGAATATGTGCCAGTTGACATCGACGGGCAGGAAAAGGCTGGTGTTTGGGTACACCGACCGGGCAGCGATGCCAACACTACCTGGGAGCCTCGGAAAGGATGTGCGCGATACCAGGACTCCAAAATACCACGGCAGAGCGACGCTTGCAGTGATAGCCCTAGGTCATCGATATCAGAATCTCAGAGAAGTGATTCCAGTACTGAAGAACCAGCCAATGGTAAATCACACCGTCATCTCCACAAAGTCAAGAAGGCTTTGGGCAAACTAGCTGGACCTGTGTTCCACAGGAGCCGAAAGAACGGAAGCGACGACGAAGCTTCTCCATGTGTAACGCCTCACCCAAACATACGACCTGTCGGAGAAAGCAGGGTATCAGTAACATGTTGTCGACGAAGATCCTGGGAACAACGGAACGGAGCACAGGCCAGATGACCAGCATTCCAGCCCTGAAAGAAGCGAGCTGGACAACCCAACCAAAAGACACCCGAGGAAGAAGGCAGTGCATATGGTGAAACTTGCAAGGGAAACCGCTCATAACCTGCAAAGAATGTTCAGCAGAGAAGGCCTTGGATAAGATCAAAGATTGCCTAACTGATGAGAGAGACGATCCTGATGCACGAAAGTCGACAAGGTTAGAGTTGAGTTGATTCTCATGCACCCAACAGGCACAGTGGTTGATGCACTGTAGTCTCTGGTTGATGTCAATCAAGGACAAAGCGCAACGAAACATACCATGCGTTTGAAGAGTCCTCGTGCTAAGCGAGTGTATCCACATGCTAGGTAGTTACAAGATAGTCCCCTGACAACCAACACAGAGGTCACATCCTGGGAAGCATTATGCTGGTTAAGGACTCGGTGTCCTTGACCAATGTTTTGTTGTGTCCAGTGCTCTAGCAATAATCTCTGTACATATTCTATGTACATTCCAAAAAATGTTGTTTCTAGCTTACATCGCCTTAGAGATGTTATATTAGAGCGTCCTAACGCTGTGAATACTGATGGAAAGAAAACTCGGTCAGGACTAGTTTCTGTCTTAAAAATAGGCACGGTCTGGGAACTATGTAAATCTTATGTCAACTAGACAACCAACGCCATCTGGTTGGCATAAAGTTAATTTGGTCAACAACCTGATCAACTGATCAACTAGGAAAGGTTTATATACAGTTATAGAGCGGACAGTAATTCAAGCAATCTTCGGCCCTTAGAGCATCTCCAAAGAAGGCCCCTATTTTAGATTTAAGGACTCTCCCTATTTTTGAGGCTCTGTTTTCAGAGCACAAGTCCAGCAACATCCCCTAAATCTCAGCCCCTATTTTACTTTTTCTCCTATTTTGATATATCCGCTATGTATAATCTTCATTTGACACCACTAAAATTCAATCAAAAATATTTGTAATACATAAAACATAAGCATATTAACATTTACAATTTAAAAACATGATATTTAAATTTTAAATTTAAAATTTTCAAAACATGATAAATAGATAAATAGAAACTCCGAACAATGAATCAAACTACGAAGCGCTGTGAATTGCTCACAAATGCTCAATAAGATCATCTCAAAGCCTCTCATGTATTTCTCTGTCTTCAATCTCCTGGTGTATCTTTAAGAACTCATTCAATACAAGTGGATCACGCCTTGGTACTCCTCCTCCTCGTAGATTGGAATCGCGAATTGCTTAATCATTCACCATGTATCTATCATTTAATCTCACCCCATGAAAAATTTCTTCTAAAATAGGCACAGCAAATAAAAGCAAGAGAGCATGCAGCGAACTAATGCAAGCCATCCTTCACTTAACTCTCTATTTTAAGGTTTAGGGGCTCCGTAGGAATTAGGGCTGAGGAGGCAAATTTAGGGGCCTCCTAATTTTAGGGGCTGAATTAGGGTCCTGCTGGATCTGTATTTTTTACTAAACTCCCTATTTTAAGGTTTAGGGGCTGGTTTAGGGCTCTGCTAGAGATGCTCTTAACACCATACGATTAAGGTGACAAACGGTTTATCCAGCAAGCGTTCCTTTTCCCGTTGTTATCTCAAATTGAGACAATAGTAGTCACTGAATTTTGCTGGCGTCTGACAATGTAAACCTGGACTTTCTTTATATATTGTACTAGTCTAGAATCATACTAGTGCACTATAATAACAACATAGATGAAATAGCATTCCATACATAGTGAAATACAAATAAATGTGCTAATTTCGATAAACAATAATCTTTTTAACCTTATTTTTCTGCTACACAAAGCTTAAGCACTAGAAATTAAAAAAAATTGTAGCGGAAAACAAAATAAACTCCGTAGTGACCCACCGATCTACCATAAGTAATCGACTGGGGCTCGAATCCTAATAGTTGGCCTCCTCACGATACTTCTCCGAAGCTGGTGTAGAATCCTCTACTTCTCCAAGTAATGTTTATTGTAAAACTATTTCAATGGAGTACTCAACAAGTTGTGCACATAATTTAAGTCTAAATAACTATATGCATGACTTATTACAAAGAATATGGCTAAATGTTTATTTTTTGATAAGCAACATTTACAGTTGAATATGATAATTAACTTGAAAACATAAGTAAAACAATAACAATAATAATTAAACAAGAGTATTTACAAAGTTGTACATAGTCTAAACTAATTCATTCACATAGCCACTCTCCCTAGTTTTTTTTATAAAATCTAACCCTCATTTGAAATCCCCTGCATTATCTATAATCGGAGACACAATTGTACGAATAGTTTTACATTTTGTAGAGGCTGTACACTTTACCTATGAGATGCAATCAAGAAGATCACAACAAAGCCTTTTTAAAAAATTTATCACACCAATTGGCCCTTCTGGTGGACATTGAACCAGTGACGTAACCCCACATGGACGATTAGCCTGGAGAGCACACTATTGAATATGTAAATGGCAAGCCATCCATTACTGTTGCCAAACATATGAGTCCACACCTCCACTCAACACTAAGTTTAACCAACCTTCTAAGGTAGCCAACAATGAGACTCCGTAACTTATTAAGATAGGTTTGCCCCCATCCCAGGCATGTGATTGTATATCAGGGCCCAAATTATTAAATCTGAAACCCTCTATGTATAATGTACTAGTTCAGAATCACTCTATTACATATAGTGGCAACAAATATGAAATATCATTCATTGAATGAAATAACTAAGTAGTAAATTATTATTAAATAATAGTAAGAGGCCTTATGGCAATTGTCTTGGGAATGCACCCCTAGTTCATGAAGTCTTCATGATACTCCGAATTTGCTTGATCAACAATGTGTATAGTTGTGAATACATAGAGAACTCAGCAAGTCCTATGGAACAATGATGCAATTATAATCATATGAGACTTAACACAGGAATAGCCATATAGTTCTTTTATAGAAGGCAATAATTATTTGAAATACAAAATAGATTATAAAGCATAAACAAAAATGTAGAATAAAAAACTAAGACAAATATATTTAAAACATCAAGTGAATGACCTGTTCACTTCCCAACCATTCCACCTTCCAATATTTTTCTGAAAACTATATATCTCATGTAAAATCTCCAAGAACTTCCATGTTCAAATAGTTTTACACTCTGAAGATGTTGCACAACTTTACCTATAAAATACAATCAACTCACCACATTTGCTATGACTTGCCAAACAAGAGTACGTGATAGAAAGATCATAACAAGTCCTTTATGTTGTTGTCTATTGTCTAATGAGTTTATCCCAACAACCCTGGGACGTGACCTAGCCGGTCTTACCCTAGAACACATCCCCGTAATCCAAATCTACATTTTTAATAAAGAGAGAGATTGTGTAACCCACGAATCAACACCAACACCTGCTGTCTCATTGAGTCAGAATAACCCACTGCCTACACACCCAATGGACTAACCCTCCAAGTTAACCATCTAGGACAGCACAAGATATGATATTTATTATACGATATTTATTATGTCAGGTCCATTCAATACTGAACATGTGGTTGAATATTTAGGTCCGGCTCAATGATGCACAAGATTAAGTCATTAATCAATCTGGGTGAGACAACCACTTAACCAAGATCTTGTGCAAAATTGCACCTGTGAAAGCACAATCACTCGCCTAAGTCTAAAACTAGTTTGTTTAGCCAAAAATAATGGCATACCCTACCATAGCACAATAAATTTTACCATAGTGTCTATCCACCACAGTTCCATATCGCATTAAGTCAAGATTATTATAAATCGTCATGTGATAGCATCCCATGATATAACTAAGCATAGCTACATCAACCCAATGTTGGTATTACAATTATGTTCAATTATTAATAACCCAACCTAGGGTGGCAATGGATACATAGCATACAATAATCAAGGTGGCTTAATGATAAGTAGGTATTTGGCTACTCTCAATAAATAACATAATGTAGAAGTAGCATGCAATTTGATATAAAACAAAATACTTTTGTAAACATGGGTTCAACATGATCAAGATTATGACTTGCCTTCTCTTATGGATCATCCTCGCCCTCGTCGCTCTAGATCTCTGTGTCGAAGAGATTGATGTCATCGAGTGCGGCAAGGATGTGGTGGAAGAGCTTCTTGTTCTTTTGCGGTACTTCTTCTCACGCGTCTGGTCATGAGCTGGAGGCTTCTTATTGTGGTTCTTGTTGCTGTCGTCGATCTTTTTGAACCATCGGAGTCGTTCTTGCCCTTCTCCAACTTGAGGCACTTGCCCGAATGTGGTTGGGGCCACCACACTCGAAGCAGGTGATCACGCTATCTCTCTTCCTCTCTCACACCCTTCTGTAGGAATGAGAAAATTCACGGGCTAATAGGGTAAGCTCACTTTCTAGAAATTTATTTATCTGTTCATCGCTTAGCTCGCAAAAGGGCAAAAAGAGAGAAACCAACCGAAGTCTCAGATATGGATCCAATGGAATTGGTGATCAAGGCCATCGATTGCGACTCTGTCTTATGTGAGACAACGTCGATCTCATAAGTCTTGAGCCAGAAGTAAAGCCCGTCAAGAGTCAAGGTTGATATGCTTCGGTGTCCTTGATGGTTGTCACCTTCATCTCCTAAACCCGAAGATCAAGTGTGGTCAAGAAGTGTCGAGCGTTCTCCGAGTCAGGGTATATACAACCAACTGCACAGAGATCGCTCAAAATCCTTGTAAAATAGCCAAAGCACTTATCAAGAGTCACACTAGTGTGTTGCTCAAATTTGTTGTATTCACGCTTGTATTATAAAATACGCTAAAACCTATGTATTCCCTTGCAATTTTTTCGTGTGGTTCACATTGGAATGTCTTATAATTAGTATATGAGTGTACCCAAAATGATAAGGAGTATTTCAAATTTGTTTAGGTAGTATTTCATAGGTGAGAGTAACTACACACAAGAGTAAAAAATATTTGTCAAATATATATATATGAAAATGATTCCATACTCCTGGGTGTATTATTTACTCCTACCTCTAATATACCATTTAAATGATGTTGTTATATCTCTTTATCCTTTTGAGTATATTCTAATACTGATTATAAAATACTCCAAAGTGAGTTCCATGAAAAATTTCATTAAAATCCACCTTTTATAGCATAATTTGTTTATATATTTCTTATACATATGGAAAAGGGTATGTAGCAAAAAAATAAAGGGTCTGATAAATTTTTTTAATCATGTTGTATTGGAGTATCTTAAAATTATTATTAGAGTATACTGAAAGTGATAAAGGAGTATAAAACGTTTATTTAAGTGGTACATTAGAGGTGGGAGTATGTACTCCCGGGAGTACGGAAAAGGCTTCTATATATAGTGGGAACTGGACCCAAACCCCATGTCTGTCGACCAAACAATGGACTTCAAAAATCTCATCCCCTCATATGCTATTTCCACCAATGAATTCCTCCGACCAGACCAGTCGGAATGGTATTAATTTTCCAGTAATTGGCAATTAACGTTAGGATTTGGAAACCTGGTTGTGAGCAAATATGAACTAAAACAATGGATGATTTACAAACCTTACAGTTTCACTTTAGCATATTTTGCCGATATGCATCGAACACTATATCGATCTGATGAGAATTTAGGGGTTGCGACTTACTAGATGTTGAATTTTTGCACTACATGTAAGCTAAGCTCCATCTGATCACGACGAAGCACCTGCATTCAAGGACGTTGTCCACCCCGGTAGTATACGATTATGGTTATAGACTTCATGTCATTCTCCTAAAAGAGAGAGAATGGACTCGGGATTAAGGAAAAAATTGTGAGCAACAAGCTTTGTTTCTAGGCATCCATGAGTCTATCCTTAAGTTTCGAAGAAAATTTCCTTAACTATGTGTCTGACTGGTCTTTTTGGTCCGTGTGTATCAGAAAGTATTATGACAGGAGATGTCAGGTGGAAATATGCTTGAGATACTCGTCATGCGTCCATTTTTTTAATAAGTTCTGTGGGATATTGGAGAGATCGGTACGAAATTTCAAGGTGTCGCAAATGGTAAATCTGTGGCACTTATGTAAGCCCCGTGGCCGCCAACAATCATTGGGACGTCAGGTCACGCACCCTGAAGCGAAAGAAATAACAGACGAACGCAAGAAACACGAAGAACAGAGGAGAACGGGCGACAGCAAGAGAACGACAAAAGTAAAATGGGGAATTTCTTCATTTCATTTTTCAACAACTTGCCCAACAATCCAGACTGCTATTATATAGCCTCCCGATTCCCTCTAACAAACTTTTCACCTTTCAGTTAGCTACCGCCTCACTTTTACTGCATTACATCGACAATTCTTTACCGCTACAGTAATTAGCGCCCAGACTCATTTGAAATGCCTTCAGCCGTCCGATGGCAGACTCGGAGACTCCACGCGATCCCTCACGGTCATGACATTACCCCCCCTGGAGACTTTGCTTGCCCTAAGCAAATGGCTGCTGGAAATCGGGCGCATAGAACAGTCCAGTCCTCCCAAGTTGCAGTCTCTGCTGGCAAATTGGTCCATTTCACCAGAACTTGCACCACGGCTGCCTTGCCTTTCTTAACCAAACGACGGTCCAATATTTCCTCCGGTTCAGCCTGCATAACATCCAACTCCAACCCTTTTGGCAACTCAGAGAACACTGGAACATAATTGGGAGTGTAAGGTTTCAGTTGAGAGACATGAAACACCGGATGTATTGCCGCCTCAGCAGGTAAATCCAACCGGTAGGCCACCTGACCAATACGCTCCAGAACTGAATAAGGTCCAAAGAATTTAAACGCCAATTTTGGAAAAGGCCTGTTAACAACAGAGGATTGAGCGTATGGTTGTAACTTCAATAACACTTGCTCTCCAACTTGGAACTGCCGTTCCTGACGGTGCTTATCACTTTGCATTTTCATGCGATGTTGTGCCCGAGCCAACTGTTGCTTAATCCAATCAGTATAAAGCTCCCGACTGTGTAAGATTTCTTTGGCTGCCGCAGAATCCACCATATCCATAGGAGGCATTAAACCATAATTGGGTTCCAGACCATACAATACCCGGAACGGAGAACTACCAAGAGCAGTATGAAAGTTGGTATTGTACCAAAATTCTGCCAAAGACAACCAATTATGCCATTTGGTCGGACAAGCATGAATAGCACATCGGAGATACATCTCCAAACATTGATTCACGCGTTCACTTTGCCCGTCGGTTTGGGGGTGATAAGATGTGCTAAACTGCAACTTAGTATCCAAAGCTTTAAACAATTCACGCCACAATGAACTGGTAAATATTCTATCACGATCGGAAGTGATAGTTCGGGGCACGCCATGGAGTTTGACAATTTGATCCAAGAAAACTTTAGCCACCTAAGGAGCAGTGTAAGGATGCTTAAGAGCTACAAAATGTGCATATTTGGAAAAGCGGTCGACCACCACCATGATTGTATTATAGCCATCTGATTTGGGAAGCCCTTCAATAAAGTCCATAGTCACATCTTGCCAGGCAGCCTGAGGGATGGGTAAGGGTTGCAATAACCCGGCTGGCTTGCTGCGTTCAGTCTTCGCCATCTGACAAATGGTGCATTGTTTGACAAAAGTCTCAACAGCAAGTTTCATACCAGTCCAACAGAATAACTTGCGGAGGCGCTGATACGTAGCTTGTATCCCGGAGTGACCGCCCACCGCACTGTCATGGAAAGCAGCAATAAGTTTCGTTTGCAGGGCAGAGTTTTCACCGATCCAAATTCGATTCCCGTGGCGAATCAATCCATGCCGGAGAGTATAGCCCGCCACATCTGGACTATGCAGCGCAAGCTGAGCAAGCTTTTCCTGAGCAACCGGATCAGTCATATATGAATTAAGTACTTCTTGTATCCAAACCGGACGCACCTCTGAAACTGCTTGAACCAACATGAAGTGTCCCACTCTGGATAAAGCATCAGCTGCAACGTTCTCTTTGCCTTTTTTGTAAACTATCTTGAATTGAAGCCCCATAAGGCGAGTCATAGCTTTACGCTGCATTTCGGATTGAAGATGTTGCTCGTCCAGATAACACAAGCTCTTATGATCAGTACGAATGATGAATTCTTAACGCTGCAAATAAGACCTCCATCTTTCTACTGCCAACATGAGCGCCAAAAATTCCTTTTCGTAAATAGAGAGATGTTTGTGTACTGGACCCAAGGCCTTGCTGAAGAATGCTATGGGTTGCCCGTGTTGCATCAGTACAGCCCCCACTCCTTGATCGCATGCATCAGTTTCTACTTCAAACGGTTGGGTGAAATCTGGTAATCTGAGTACTGGAGTGGTAGACATGGCCTGTTTCAAGCGGCGGAAAGCATCCTCGGCTGCTATATCCCAAGCAAACGCCTTCTTCTTTAGGAGCTGTGTCAGTGGCTTAGCAATAAGACCATAATTGCGAACAAATTTCCGGTAATAACCGGTAAGCCCTAAGAACCCTCGCAATTCTGTCACATTGGTCGGTTGTGGCCAGTCCAACATGGCTTGTGTTTTGGTAGGGTCAGTTTGTACTCCCTCCTCGGAAATAATATGGCCCAAGTATTCCAACTGGCGCTGAGCAAAGGTGCATTTAGAACGCTTCACAAACAATTGTTGTGTCAATAAAATCTGCAGCACCAATGCTAAATGTTCTGCATGTGTCTCCAAATCAGGACTGTATATCAAAATGTCATCAATAAAAACCAATACAAACTTCCGAAGAAAAGGTTGCAAGATTGAATTCATGACGCACTGAAATGTCGCCGGCGCATTAGTCAACCCAAACGGCATCACTTTAAATTGATAGTGACCTTGATGGGTTTTAAAGGCTGTCTTCTCCTCATCAACCGGATTCATGCGAATTTGATGATAACCCGCACGTAAGTCCAATTTAGGGAAATATTTAGTGCCAGCAAGCTCATCAAGTAATTCCTCCACAACAGGCATTGGAAATTTGTTTTTAATAGTCAAATCATTCAAACGCCTATAATCAACACAAAAACGCCATGTGCCATCCTTTTTTTTGACGAGAAGAACAGGAGATGCAAAAGGACTGACACTGGAAGTAATAATGCCTGAAGCCAACATTTCAGTTACCTGACATTCAATTTCATCCTTATGTAGTGGAGAATAGAGATAGGGTCGAGAATTGGGAGGAACAGCTCCAGGAACCAAAGTAATAGCGTGATCATAGTCCCGGTTAGGAGGTAAATGCTGAGGATCAGCAAACACTACTTCATATTGTTGTAATATTGCCAGAATAATAGCAGGAATAGGTGCTTCGGGTTCAGAACAAACTGGTTCTAAAAGAGCAACTGCAGCAATATCATTACTTCGGCGCCATTTGTCATATTGATCCAACGAAACCAATTGAAACTCAGCAAGTTTCTGAGCCGGAATGCCTTGTAAACGAACCCGCTTACCATGATGATCAAACTCAACCACCTTCTCCTTCCAATGGCACTGCATAGGGCTGTGTTTGCTTAACCAATCCATGCCCAGAATAGCATTGTAAGCACCCAATTGTAAAACTCGCAAATCAGCTTCAAACGTGTGCCCTTGCGACCACCATTGAAACTGAGGAACCCAACTGTCACAAGCTAGCAAGTCACCATTGGCCACACGGACTTGTAATGGACGAGTTGGACTTGGGGTATAGCCAGTCTTAGACAAGAAGGAACTGCTGACAAAACTATGAGTACTACCAGAATCAAGTAACAATGACATGGTCTGATTCTTCACTAAAGCGAGGATTTGGATAGTCTCACCATGCTCCAAATTTTCGGACAATGCAAAGGAGAGACAAATTGCAATCGGCAGCAACATCCGGATCAGTTGTCTCCAGTAAATCCAAGACGACATCAGAAACAATTTCAGATGATTCTTCCTGTGTGAGCATTTGAAGTTGAGCTGGCGCTTTCTGTTTACAGTGAATGGAGTGGGTAGGATCATACTTTTCGCCGCACTGGTAACAAAGACCATTTGCTCTTCTGTATTCACGGAGCTGACGAGCGCGCCAAAGATCACCCTGCCCAGCCTTCACAGGAGGAGCCGAATTGTCGGTTTTTGGAACAGGAAAAGCTTCACGAGCAGCCCTGACTTTCTGTTTCCAGTATTTCCCCCGATCCAATACATCTTGCTGGACCCGAGCGAGTAACGCTGCTCGATCCACAGTTTCTGGTACTTGGCTATAAACAGCACTGCGTAATTCCATCTTTAACCCCCGAATGAAATGGGAAACAAACATTTCTTCTCCATAATAGGGATTATGCATTAAAATTTCAAACATCAACTCGTCAAATTGTGCTTTGTATTCACCACGATAGATTTTGTCGCTTAATTTGAACCAATTCATCTAACAACTGACGATGATCAAACGCCCCAAACTTTTCTTCAACAGCCTGCATCCACTGACTCCAGTCACCCAAACCCTGCCAAGACTTATAAACTTGTAACCAGCGAGACGCATTACCCTCCATGTGTAATGTCGCCGCCCTCACCCACATTTCTTCAGGGATATTGAAAATCTGAAAGTAGTCAATGCACTTTTCACGCCACAATCTGGGACTCTGTCCATCGAAACGCGGAAAGGATAATTTCGGCAAAGAATTCTTCATCACTCCTCCCAAATCACGCGACTGCCGGGGGGGAAATCCGGGTGGCTCGCGAAAAGAACTCATCGATCCACTGGACAGAAAAGTACCATTTCCATGCGAAGGATCGTGATCCACACGTACCCATGGTTCAGGCGGTGCTGGTGTCATAATCGCCTTCCCTTTCGCTGCAACTTGGGCACCACTGTTACTAGGCACGTCCAAACCCCGATCAGCCGAAAGACGTGCGACGGCTTGCGCTGTGACATCCAGTTGTTGCGCCAAATCTTTGACGGTTTGCTCGATTGACTTTGTAGTGAGTTCAGAACGAGCTAACAACTGTTGTTGAGTTGTATCGATGAGACCAACTCGAGAAAACAAGAGATCCATGCTTTCTTTCCGCGCCGCCCATCGTTCGCCCGCGCGTTCGTCTCGATCACCCATGGCGTCCAAGATATACTGGGTCTGAGCGGAGGGCTTTGGAGGCGCCGTGGTGTTAATCGATTGCCAAGCCAGACAAACCAGGATTGGGGATTTTACCAGGACCGATCGACGTGGAGAAATCCACCCCGAAGTCCCGAACCCTCCTCTGGAAACAAAAGTTTTGCTGTCTAGCCGAGCAAATCACTCGATCCACACCGGCGCAGGAAGATCGACCCGAAATCTGATACCATATGTAAGCCCCGTGGCCGCCAACAATCGTTGGGACGTGAGGTCACGCACCCTGAAGCGAAAGAAATAACAGACGAACGCAAGCAACACGAAGAACAGAGGAGAACCAAGCGACAAAGAAGAGAACGACAAAAGTAAAATGGGGAATTTCTTCATTTCATTTTTCAACAACTTGCCCAACAATCCAGACTGCTATTATATAGCCTCCCGATTCCCTCTAACAAACTTTTCACCTTTCAGTTAGCTACCGCCTCACTTTTACTGCATTACATCGACAATTCTTTACCGCTACAGTAATTAGCGCCCAGACTCATTTGAAATGCCTTCAGCCGTCCGATGGCAGACTCGGAGACTCCACACGATCCCTCACGGTCATGACAACTTACGAGGCAAGCAGCACTACGGAAAGATAAAACCAGGTACGAACATGAAGCACAAGCAAGCACGAAGACAAGATAAAACCCTAGGAGGCTAGGACTGGATCTCATGCAGCAAGAACACGCACGGAGACAAGAACAAATAATAGAAATGGTGTAAATACAGCAACAGATTAGGATTTCATATGCTTCTCATATCTTCCTTAAATGCTTTTACTTCACGCTTACAGCTTCCTACAAATAGTTTAAACGCAACCTTCATCGATACACGTATGTTACGGACTCACGGGTACCTTAATCACCGGTAGGTACAATACATTGGATTCACAGGACAGACAAAAAAGCTTATCAAGTTCGCACTCTTGAATAAATACTCTTAACAATAAATTCGTAAATTAAATGAACTGTTCAGTTCATCAAACACCAGAACAGATGAAATTGGCCAACTAACAAACGGTCAGGAAGGCAAAAGGATAGACCATGAATGGTAAATGAACAGCTAGGGTGTACAGGTCTTCCACATTCTCAAGCATCCTTTGCATGAGCTTTTGAGCTTTCTGTACCCATTCAGCAGTTGCGCGCCTTCAAGGATCATCAATGCCACCTCGTTGCGTACAGAAAAGCTAACCCAGTGAAGCACACAAATAAATATTTACCGACTACGGCCGTTACTCTCAAATGAAAGCAGAAAGTGGATCGCTTCTCCCTCAGAATGCATAGCTTTCTAACTGACCTCAGCGGTAGCTCCATCCTCTTCCTCGGCCTCCTCTGCCCCGCCCTCTTCCACTGCCTCTACCACCACGGGACAACCCTTCAAAAGCTCTGTTCACAAGCTGATTCTGCATTCCTCCCTCTCCTCGCCCCTTCTTGCTAGCAGGGGCATTCCCGTTTGTAGCAGGTTGGGCCCTTTTGCCTCTGAAAGATGCACAAAATAGAATTGATTAAAAAGAAATGCAGAAGAATATGGAGTAAAAATGGAGCATTCGATAGTAGACATCTAACCCTGCTGTTGTAGCTGCTGGTTTCTTTGGCTGCTCCATCCATGAGAGCATGATTTTCTTATCACCGATAAATGAAGGGGATTTCGAATGCAATGGCTGAAATGAACACCATTAATCACTTACATTTACACACTATAAACCTTCAGTAAATAATAATATGTCAGATTAGTTTCTTCTGACATAACATACACATAGACATAGTATCAGAAGTATACAAAGCAGCAACGTTGTTCAGACATTAGTACAACTTAATAGCAAGGTTTAAATAGCTAGCTATACTTGTGCAATTTCTTTTTAGACCTTGAACGCATTGCTACAAATTATGTATATTAGCCTATTTTTACCAACATGGCAACATAGCTGATATATTGAATAAGCAAGAGTTATGCCACCTTTAGCTTATTTATGCCCTCGTCGAATGAACAGGATTTTATGTCCAAGTGATCTAGAGAATAGGTTTGTGCATTTCGAGCATGCTTATCACGGCGTCACCTAGGCGACGCCTAGGCGCCGACTAGGCGTCCAGTCGGCCGGCCGGACTCGCCGTGCCTTGTCGCCTTGCCTGAAGCCGGCCAGGCGACTGCCTGGAAGCCTTGGCGTCGCGGCGTGGGCGCCTAGGCGTCATCCAGGCCTTCTGGCGAGCGACTTGGCGGCTCCTCTGCTCGGCGAAGTGGAGAAAGACCAAGACCAAAGCGGGACTAAGGTGCGAAAGACCACAGACCTCACGGGTGGAGAAGCGACAGGCGAAACCCTAGTTTCGCGCCGCCGCCGCCCCGGTAAGCCTCCGCCTCCCGCTCCTCCTCCGCTTCTAAGCCTCCGCCTCCCGCTCCTCCTCCGCTTCCCCCTCCTCCTCCGCCTCCCCTTCTCTGTCCGCTTCTCTTCCTCTACTCGGCGAGCTCGGCGACTCAGCGGCTCCTCTGCTTGGTAGCTCGTCGGCGCTCCTCTGCTCGGCAGCTCGGGAGTCTGGCGAGCGACCAGTGCTGAGCGCTAAGCCGCTGAGTGCTGAGGAATGGCAATGGTATGATACGAGGAATGAGATGGCAGGCATCGATTGGGAGTAGTAGTAGCGTGAATGGAGTGGAAGGCATCGATTGGGAGCCTAGAATGGGCCATCGGTTGGTCAGGCTGATGGGCCGAGTAGGCCAGGCTAGGCATATGGGCCGAATAAACTTTTATGAATAGTAAAATAAACTAGTTTACCATTCCAAGGCAGCTTTTCTAAGGATATTTTTTGGTTGCCTAATCCTCGCCTAGGCGCCCAGGCGCCCGCCAAGGCGCCTAGGCGTCCAAGCGCCCCGGAGGCGACTCGCCTCGCCGGGGCGCCGTGATAACCATGATTTCGAGACAGTTAAATATTATGGGGTTGTTATTTGACTGTTATTGTTTGCTTAATCATACATCGGTACAAGCGTGTGTAGTATTGTGTACCCCATTAGACTATTACAATTTATTTGGCGTTTGTTTTATTCTGGGATTATTCTATCATATGAACGCAGTTTGCTTTTGCTAAGTAAAATAAGCATGCTATGTTTATTGCCTACACTTCAGATTTAAGCCTTTTTAATGTCATTTCAACTTAAGACAATACTCTACACTGGTTTTTTATTTGCAATGGTTTCTTATATATTCTACATTAAAGTTCTATCTGGTACACCATGAATGAAAAGTCAACAAGGGAGTATGTGAAAACTAGCTTAATAGAAACAAGCTTGCAGCTAATTGATGTCCCACAATTGGTCAGGAGATGCTGAACGAACCACTAGAGAGATTATAATCCTACAAAAATTCTACCCAAGTAAAACAAACAAATCACCTGTGTCATTGCCAATATGTTGTTATAGGCCCGCATTGTCATCGTCGATTTCTGCTGATCGGCTTTCTGCAAAAAGTATCACATTCACATCGCAAACACTTGGCAGGAAGTATTGCTTAACAGTTAACACATATAACACATAAGATCAATTTGTTCGTAGTTCACCCAGAAAAATGCCTAGGATCAATCTTGTAGATTATGATAGTAGAAATGTTCTGGGAGAAGGGATGACAATCTTACCCGATTACCCGTGTACTCGCGGGTAAAAACCCTAATAGAGGTGGATATGTCCCTCTTTTATTACCCGCAGGTATGTTTATGGGAGCCAAACTTTACTCGATGGGCAAACGGGTATGGGTATAGGGGAGCTTTACCCGTACCCGTTCCGCCCGATTACCCACCACCTTCTATTGACATATGGGCTAGAACAGACGCCTAGCTGGTCCCTTGATCCCCAATTTGTGGTACCTGATTTCAGTAATTATTGAACTTGAGCATATGTGTGTTATTTATCTGCATGTGTTATTTTAATTCGTATTCTCATGTACATTAGAAATTTTGAATCATTGATAATCATTCTTCAATTCAATCCACAGAATGTAGCTAACACCCATAATTTCATCAAAAGAATTGTATTAGTACCATAGCTCATTAGCTCCTAGTGCCATTTGGTTGAAAAGATTGTGTTGATGGTGGCGGGTAAACGGGTATACCCGCAGGTATCGGGTACCCGCGGGCGACGGGTATGGGCGAGATTCTTCGCCCGCAACCCTTCGCGGGTAATACCCGTGGGGGAGATTTTAGTTCACAGGTATGGGTATAGGCGAGCACTACCTATACCCGCCACACCCGATTGCCATCCCTATCTGGGAAAGAGGTTATTCTGGCAGTAAATAATAATAGCGTTGGTCCAACATGGTAAAAACTAGAGAACGTTTACATGCAATGGGACACAGTAAATGCATCTTAAAACTCACAATTTTAGTTTTCTCATCTTCGGTCTTTGCTGAAGATATTGCCTTATTGAAATCAGCCATTCCCTGAGTTAGTCTCTTCGAGGCTGCTCGAACTGTCTCTTCTGTTCCAGTTAACCTGTGCATTTCTAACAATAAGAGAAACTCGCAAACATGACAGAATTGCCAAAGAAAATGAATCCTCCATGCTCCTTAATACCATGAAAAATTTTCATGTTGCATAAAATTTCACTCGGTAGATGTTAATATTTAGGAAATTGCTTGCTTTCAGATTAGAACATGAGAATCTGGCATAAAAAGTATTTTCATATGCTCCATTCGATTCACCACTGAAGGATAATGATGGCATACATTAGTGCAATGACAAAGCAAACTAAGAAAGTGGTTGCACATTTGTTCTCAGATCTAGCATCACGATGTCACCCGCTTGTGCCCATACCAACCAATCCTTCACAGATTTACCTTCTATTCATTCTTCCATTCATGCACACAGGGATGTCCAAATCATGTGATGATCTACGCATAGGTCTAACAAATCATTGGCTCCCTCAACCTAATTACCTAACAGTGGTTATCACTTATAGGAACTAAAGGCATATAAAGCATTCCAAGCACTATATTTTGTTGTTGTGCAGTGTGCACCTAAGTAGGTGGTAGTTGTGGTGGTACTGCCACTGCCCCCTGTGTGCGCGTGGCCATGTGGGGTCTTGATGTAATTTTCAGGCTCTGCTATGAGTACTGCAATCCCTTAACAGATACATTTCAATACAATCGGGAAGAACATGTATGCAAAACCACAGTGGAACACATCGTTTAAAAAACCGGACCAGGCCAGCAGTTCAACCGGAAAAAAAAGGTCCGGTCAGGTTCAGCTATTGGATCGTTCCCTATAAAAACCAGTGCAAAATATTTTTTAATTGAAACACCAGCCGTAGGGAGCCCCGTATTTGAGCCGCTGTTCGACCGCCTGGTCCAGTAGTCCAACCAGTGAACCGACAAATCAGACACCTTGACAGTTCAGTCACTGGTCCAGAACTATGGTGGAACACCCAATTTGGGGAGTTCCACTTTCAAGAGCATGTGCTTAAAAGTTTTAATAGTGAAGAAGTGGCTAGTACTCTAAATGAGCGATGAAGCTATAAACAATTTAATTAAGTTAATAATAGCACATAAAAATGCAATTAAAAGGAGTTGAGACATGAACATGAAGCATGTGATGGGAAATAATTACTAGACTTGCCTGCTAAGCAGAGGCTTTTACAGGAATGCACACATAAATAAAATAATTAATGCAAATTAATTAAACCTTGCACTATAGGGAACCATGTGTGGGATGAAAAATGCAAAGCTACCTCTCCGTAAAATCTTTGTAATGTTCTGAGAAATCCTCTCCAAGTCTATCTGATGGCTGTCCAGTAACAATCTTGTAACCACAAAGACTGTTTGTGGTGTTTGGAGTCTGTATAGCACCTTAGGTCAGCACAAGGAAAGGTCATCCATAAAGATAGGATTCATAGTAGGTAACTATTTCTGTTGTCTAACCTTATGGGCCAAATGGTGAAAAGTGTACAGCAAGCACTCAACATAATTATGATTGATATCTTCTACTCTTTTCCCAGGCATATACTTCTGCAAAACAAACAGCAAATGCATTGGTAAGATGAACTAGAAATTTTAATTAATCCTACATTCACTGTGATTGTGGGGAATTCATATGTCCACATTTTCCAGTGCACAAAATAAACCTCGCCAAATGGTGCTTAGAAACCTATCAGAAACAAGATAATGAGAGATATACAAACCTTGAGCAATTGAACAATAGATGGAAGCAGTTGACGTGAATCTTGTGCCATAGCATGTGGTGAGCTTGCAGCAATAGTCTTGAGCAAATCCAGTTTCTTATCTTCAGGAATCTAAAATAGGTTGAAATGCAAGAGAGAGAGAGAGAGAGAAGTTAATGCTGAAAGAGAAGCACAAATAGAGAGACAAAAACAGTGTTTTGAAAGAAAAAAAAACATTTCCGACTGATGTATGAGATGATGAGCAGTGAATTGAGGAATGACAGGCTTTGATAACAGAGAACGTCGTAACTACAGGAAATTTATACATTACTGCACATTCTTCTTTGTTAATTTCTTGTATGCCAACCGTTGCTAAAGAAGGTAAGCAATTAAGGCCCAATTTGAGGTTGATGTGCTGTGGAATCAATTTAGTTATAGGGATCTTTACTAATTGTAGTAATATTAATTGAACTTGTAGCGTTGGCTCATCTCGGTCACAGTACTTTGGAAATGTATATTTGGGACACTAAAGAGCATCAAATGGTTCATCAAGAGGTCACAAGCGCACACTGGTGATTCGTGCCCACGTGGCATGCCACGTCACTTTAGGATTTTTTTCAAAAACCTCCTTTTCTTTCTTTTTCTCTCCCTTTTTTTCTTCCCCTTCCTTTCTTTTTTCCTCTCCCCTGCGCTCGACACCACCTCCTCTATCTGCCCGCATGGCCGCCACCCCCGCCCTCATGGTAGGCAAGCTCTTGTCGCCTGTGCTGCCCCCTCCTCTGTCTCTCTCATCCTCCCTCTCTCCCTCCTCGCGGTCCAGGGCCACCGCCTCCATGCGCCATTGCTGCTGTTCAGCAATGACTAAGGGAGAGCACGACATGTTCCTATTGAGTTGCATGCATCAACCAGTTCACCCAAAAGCTTAAGCTTTTGAGGAAAGGTGGGCAATTCACTTATACTTCAACACTCCCCCTCACGTGGAGGCGCCTTAGGCAGCACTCAACACGTGGAAATAGGAGCGGACGCTAAATTGAGTCTACCAGGACTCGAACTCGAGACCTCTGGCTCTGATACCATATTGAGTTGCATGCACCAGCCAGTTCACCCAAAAGCTTAAGTTGATGAGGAAGGATGGGCCGTGCTTTATATTTTCAACACTCCCCCTCACGTGGAGGCGCCTTGGGCAGCACTCAACACGTGGAAATAGGAGCGGACGCTAAATTGCGTCTACCAGGACTCGAACTCGAGACCTCCTGGCTCTAATACCATATTGAGTTGCATGCACCAACCAGTTCACCCAAAAGCTTAAACTGATGGGGAAAGGAGGGCAATTCACTTATACTTCAACAATATTGAGTTGCATGCATCAACCAGTTCACCCAAAAGCTTAAGCTTTTGAGGAAAGGTGGGCAATTCACTTATACTTCAACAGTTCCGAGGACTAAAAACCCATTTTGAGTGGAGAAATATGGCAAGGAAGACCATAACAGGCGATGCAAGGGCGGCAACCGCAAATAGGAAAAGTTTGTCAAAGACAACTTCCAGTGACTTCTCGACCGGAGCGTGGGTGCAAAAGCAGAGCATAGATTAGGGGAACCAATCCATGGTGGCGGCTTGCCTGGAGATGCCCTAAGAGATAGCATCACAGGCCCCATGGTGCCCCAGTGGCGCTCGCCAGCAGCGACCTCCAACGATGAGGGTGGCTCAGGAGAAGGTTCTAAGAGCTGCCAGACGAAGGTGCGGAGATGGTGATGCAATTGCCTTGGACTAGGGTGCACTGAGACGGCGGATCAGCAAGCAGGGTGACATGGGACAGCCATCGCGTAGCTCGCAAGTGGGAAGTTCCTGGCAATAGGGAAGGAGGGGAGCAATGTGTTCACAAAGAAGTGGAGGTAGGGGAAGAATCAATTTTGACCTTTGCACATCTCTCTCACCGGAATCAGGCGAGAACCAAAACCGCCACCGGCAGCCGTCATCATCAAATTCTGCCGCTGCTGGTGATTTCCGTTGCCATATTTGCCACCCTCGAGTACCCTCTTCGCGTTCTATCTGATGCTCCATGTCGCCGAGCAGGGGATGTCACCAGGAACACTCTGACTCATCACATGGGACATGTTTCAGAAGTCCAGCCACCTAGATCCAAGCTCGCCGAACTCTGCAGCAATGCTCACGCCCCAGTAGGAGTCGCGGACCAGACCATGTCTAACAAGGAATGGTGGTGGCACTCTTGCGTGGTCAGCACGCATGAGGGACGGCAGACCAAAAAGAGAAGGCGGCACAAGCGTCTATTCCTGGGAGCACTAAAGTTGGGAAGGAGTGGCGCTGAGAGAGAGAGAGAGGTGTGGTAGCACACCACATAGGTGAGCTCTGTCCAAAACTCCAACGTGTCAAGGTGTGACCCGCAATTGAACCACTTAATGCACTTCAATGACCCAAATATACAATTCCAAAGTATCGTGACCCAGATGGACCAATGCTACAAGTCAAATGACCTACGGTGTAATTTACTCTTTCTATTATGGGTCCAAAACCGATGCTTTCAACTAACTGAAAAGCCACTCCAATGCCAAACAGAGCTTTCATGCTGAAATTGGATAAAAAGATAGACTAAAAAAATACTTCACAAGAAACAAACTACTACAGCTGAAACGGCAGCTAAGTGTCAAAAGCTTCAACTGGATAGAGTGTGAAACAGCAAATAAAGACTAAGAAGTCTATGTAACCAAACCCTAATATTGTTTTACTTTATCAGTATTAATAAGCTATGTTTTATGCATGCAATTTTCTCCAAAATTCCATCTAGTCAAACTCAAACCATTTTTACTTTCCTTTTGAAATTCTTCTAACAGATCCAAAAATACAAGATAACACAAGATCACAAGATAGGGTGTCAATCTCAATTTCAAATATCATATATTGTTGAGTTCAAGTAAAAACTCAACAGAAAATGCACCAGATTGTGCGAAGCTGCTCTCCTGTAACACAATCTCAGCAAGGAAACATAACTATGAAGCTAACGCTTCAATCACGCGGTAAAATTGTTTCTGTAACCACACCAATCATGTGAAGCATGCATCAAAAAAATTTGTGTTCACCAAGCAAAGTACTATAATAAAAAAAACAGAATGGAAGATGTTGCACGGCCGTTCCGAATAAACAACAAGGATTTAGTGTTTCTTCCTAAGAAGCAACGGGTACAAGGTACATGATGAAGCAGTTTACCTTATCGAAAACTGGAACAATTTGCTTAACAAAATAGTTGAGGAACTTGCTGCTTGATGCACCTCTCTGCAGATCACACAAACAAAGTGAAAAGCACCAAAAGATGAAATGATATACACTAACAACTTAAACAACTTAATTATTCTTTTACTAATTTGTTCATACCATGAAGATAGGAAGAGCCATATACATGCATGATGCCCACCTCTCGATGTGGTCAATGTCAGAAACCTGAAAGAATGAATTGAGAATGCTAAGCCAAACATATGACT
Source organism: Guadua angustifolia (assembly GCA_036346375.1). Lineage (NCBI taxonomy): Eukaryota > Viridiplantae > Streptophyta > Magnoliopsida > Poales > Poaceae > Guadua > Guadua angustifolia. The sequence goes on along the minus strand of CM070502.1, from coordinate 50,497,814 downwards.
GACCTCAAACAAATAAGCAAAACCAACATACATAATTAGATGACGATGACTGTTGCTAACACAAATCGTTTCCCTGTTGATTAGTTGATAACAGACTAAATATACGATATGTAAAAAACAGATACCTATAGGAAATTAAAAATGGACATCACCAACTGCCAACCTCAAACAGATGGAAACTGTACCTACTAACTACTAAAGATGAAGGGATAAAAAGAGAATGTCTAATAGGTAGGCTCATGTCAAAAGTTGCAAGATTGTCCAGCATGAATATGGACCCAGTCAATTAAATGCACAAAGCACAACCTGGCAGCATATAAGAAATCTCAACACATAACAAATATATGTAAGTGCATGTTCCAACGCAACAGCAGATTTGTAACCATCATTTAATTTAAACTGCATACGGATATCAAATGAAACCGGCTGCAATGATAATTTCTTCAATAATCATGAAATTTCACTAAATGTAGGGACTATTGGGGCCACTCTAAAATGCCAACCAGTGATTAGTTCATGTTCTCAAATATACTCACCCTACCTCTATTATCCCTTGAGAAATCGATGCACTTCTTGTGTCCAGTGGTATTGGGTACAACCTTGTATTACAAACTCACCAAGCACTTACAACAATAATTTGCCACAGGACCACAAATCTAGCCCAAGTATTTTACCACTGTTTAAAAATATATATATACTAACAGAATAGTCTCAGTGCCAGGCAACATCTAGAAATGAGGATAGCCAAACAACAATCTGTGGTGGTCAGGCAACTCAGTTAGTTAATGTTAACTCTTAAACTGCTTCCATCTCGGACAAGCTTATCACCAACACAACAACATTAATATATGTGTATTCCCCCATTTGACCCTGTTTCAAAACCTCCAGTTTTATGCCCTACCCTCCCAACAGCCACTGTCCTCCTCTGTAGCTCCTTAACCTCCACCACGGGCAACCACCCCATGCTACATATGTTCTGTTAAATTGATACATATTCTACGTGCAAGTTATATTTTCTTTTGTTGATTAGTGTGTGCTGAATGCAACTTTATTGTCATTATTAGAACTTTTTATCTTGTCCCATTGAGGTATTATAATGATGTGTGGTATCTTCAATTGGCGATACCAAATTACCAATTATTTGCTCACAAGATTATATTTCAAATGATAAGATATTGTGGTCGTCATGAGGGGGAAAAAGGAGTGCAAGTGTGTTAACCAAGCTTGTAGCTGAAAAATCAAACAAATAAACAAAGGCCGGGTCTGAGCAGAGCCAGCTTCCAAAATAATTAAAAAAGTGACCGCACTAGAAATGGTCTAGTGTTTGAAGATCTACACACACTCACACGGTAAATATTGTTCCAAGGTTGTTCAAATAACATACTTACATCGAATTGCGCATCAAGATCGGCTTGTGCTTGAATGATTTCAACTAGTTCCTGAAAGGATTCTCGAGGAGCAGAATCCCCAAATATGCTCAAACTCCGCAGGAAATCCATGAATAATTTAAATTCCAACCCAGTTACATCTTGTACACTCTGAATTGTGATAATTCTTTGTTAAGAGTGTATCACATAAAAATATATATGGAAACATAATAACCGAAAAACAATGATACAGCCAAGCATCAGCACATACTTTCTTTATCAAATCAGTTATATATCTTTCCATTTCTGCTTGAGGTTTCAGTAGCTCTGCTTTAACAGGAAAGACCTGGAAAAAAAATAATTCTTATTCTCACGCAGTACATTTGATTTCCTACAAAATATGTAATCCATTTATGTAGTTATTATTGTTGTATTATGTAGTCATTTACCTTGTCTCTAAGGAAACAAATAACCTTTTCACGAATCTCCGTTCCCGACTCCACATGTTTAAATAAAGGCTGCAAGGAATCTGGACCAAAGAAGGTACAGATTAATAAAAGAAAACATTTTGTACTTAATAAAGTCAACAGCATACATATCACATCATTTACTAGTAACCATCAATCATACAATAACTAAAGGAAGGTAGAATCACTCCAAAAAAATGATCGCAAAGGAAAATTGAATCTGCAAAATTATTTAGCAAGCTTTAACATTCTTCACACCAGTTCAAAGAACCTAACTTTAATAATTTTATTCCCAGTCTCAACCAAGAGAGTAAGGTAAAAATCCTGATGGCTCTTCAAGGCATCAGAAGCTTAATACAAGTACAGATAGAAAAATGTAGATGGTTCACCAAAAAAAAAAAGATGAATCTGTGTACCAAGCTACCACATATTTGAGCAGATATGGAATATTGAAATGCCATCAATAGCAGCATCGGCATGCTGACTAACACCAGCAACAATGGTAAAGAACCAAAAAGGGTAGTTGATGTAGAGAAATAAAACAAAAGGAAAAATTAATTTCAGCCTATGAAAGTAAACACTATCAACAAAAATGTGATTAATTTCAGCCCATGAAAGTAGACGCTATCAACAAAAATGTGATTACAAGTTGGTAATTTCATTATTAGTAACAATAAAGTCTCATGATCTAACACAAAGCATACACACTATATTGATCAGTGTTAGCCGGACCGCCACACCTAGCGCGTCCGGGCCCCAGATCGTTAGACTGCAGTACACTCGCAGGCCCAACCAGAGCAGCGGGCCAAGGTCTTTTGGGCCATCTCCCCCTAAAAAGCTAGCTCAATAAGGGGGTGCTCCCTCACCCTTATAAACCACGCTCAAGCTCTCTCCACAACCGATGTGGGAATATTCCCAACAATCTCCCCCTCACACATCAGGCTGAGATTATCTAGAAACCACCTGAGCTGCCTGGGCTCTGATACCAATTGTTGGAACAACCAAGGATTAAACAAAACGATTACACGCCTTAAGTAGCCCGCTTACATGCACCGCAGCAACAAACTGCCCTGAGTCATGCGCTCACACGCACACAGTCAATCCACAATTGACTCCGCTAATCACGGCTAATCAATCCTGCATGCATGCTACTCACATGCCGCTAATCACGGCTAATTGACTCCTGCATGCATGCTACTCACACACACAACGTATTGTTAGCCGGACCGCCATACTTAGCGCGTCTGCCCTGTGTCGTTGGATCAGCAAGACACTCGCAGCCCAACCAGAGCAAAGAGCCAAGGTCTTTGGGCCATCTCCCCAAAAGCTAGCTCAATGAGGAGGTGTTCCTTACCCTTATAAACCATGCTCGTGCCCTCTCCACAACCGATGTGGGACTATTCCCAACAATCTCCCCCTCACACATCGGGCCGAGATTATCTAGGAACTACCTGGGGCCACCTGGCTCGATAACAATTGTTAGCCGACCGCCATACTTAGCGCTGTCTGCCCTAGGTCGTTGGATCAGCAATACACTCAGAGCCCAACCAGAGCAATGCCAAGGTCTTTTGGGCCATCTCCCCCCAAAAAGCTAGCTCAATGAGGAGGTGCTCCCTTACCCTTATAAACCATGCTCAGGCCCTCTCCACAACCGATGTGAGACTATTCCCAACAACCTGCGGTGTGTGCGTGTGAGCGCATGACTCAGGGCAGTTTGTTGCTGCGGTGCATGTAAGCGGGCTACTTAAGGCGTGTAATCGTTTTGTTTAAAGTTTGAGCAGTCAATAGAGAAAATACAAAAAGGCGTGAGTCGCCGCAAAATGTTCTCGTATGTGTTTACGTGACAAATTGTTTGTGTTAATCCTTGGTTGTTCCAACACCGCAGTGTTCGTGGGCATTTTGCCAGGGAATGTTCCAAGCCGAGGAAGGAAGAAGCGCTCCTTGCTACGACGGATGATGAACCTGCACTGCTCTAAAGTTTGTCTAGGAGTTGAAATAATCTAAGTCAAGATTAGGGGGAAATTTGTTAGCAGTAATCTTGACTAAGTTTGTTTAGCGCGTGTGTGCATGAGATTGCATGTGTGTGTCTGTAGTCTGCACGTTGTGTGTGTGTGAGTAGCATGCATGCAGGAGTCAATTAGCCGTGATTAGCGGCATGTGAGTAGCATGCATGCAAGATTGTTAGCCGAACCGCCACACCTAGCGCGTCCGGGCCCCAGATCGTTAGGATCGCAAAGACACTCGCAGCCCAACCAGAGCAATGCCAAGGTCTTTGGGCCATCTCCCCTAAAAGCTAGCTCAATGAGGATGCTCCTCACCCTTATAAACCACGCTCAAGCCCTCTCCACAACCGATGTGGGAATATTCCCAACAATCTCCCCCTCACACATCAGGCTGAGATTATCTAGGAACCACCTGAGCTGCCTGGGCTCTGATACCAATTGTTGGAACAACCAAGGATTAACACAAACAATTTGTCACGTAAACACATACGAGAACATTTTGCGGCAACTCACGCCTTTTTGTATTTTCTCTATTGACTGCTCAAACTTTAAACAAAACGATTACACGCCTTAAGTAGCCCGCCACATGCACCGCAAAGAACAAATCGCTTCAATCATGCGCCACACGCACACAAACAATCCACAATTGACTCCGCTAATCACGGCTAATCAATCCTGTATGCATGCTACTCACATGCCGCTAATCATGGCTAATTGACTCCTGCATGCATGCTACTCACACACACACAACGCGTGCATCGCAGACACACACATGCGCCTCATGCACACACGCTAAACAAACTTAGTCAAGATTATCGCTAACAAATTTCCCTAATCTTGACTTACATTATTTCAACTCCTAGACAAACTTTAGAGCAAGCAGAAGTTCATCATCCGCCGTAGCAAGGAGCGCTTCTTCCTTCCTCGCTTGGAACATTCCCCGCAAAATGCCCACGAACACCGCAGCTTGTAGCATTTACCTTTCTTTCCTCAGACTTGTCCTTCCGCCAAGCCTCCCACTCTACCGCAGTGAGTAGGAGTTGGCTATCACCGCCTCGCTTAGCTCGAGTCTTGCCGAGAACGCTTCGTCAAGGCCTTTAGCCTCCCAAGCGCCTCAAACCAAGATCTTCAACATCACAGAATCGCCGATCCCCGCAACTGCTGTGGTAGAGCCGATCCGGGACAAGGTCGAGGAGCTTGACCATGGCGGCATCGCCGAGTGTCGCCGAGGTTGGCATACCTCGCCGCCATGCCACCGATTTTGCCGCGTGAGAAGTCGCCCAACACCGCCTCCTTCATGCGCAAAGAAGTCGAACTCGCCTTTCAAGGTTGATAGACGTGCGGCCTTGACACGGCTGGCTCCGATTTAACCTCGCCTTAAGGCAACAACTTCTTTCGCCGCCTTCTTCGTGAAACTCCGCAAAAGGATGTCCTCCGCAATGCTTGGAGAAGTTGCCCTCCGCCTTTGTCCTTTCACAGATCCGCGATCAAGGCCAGATCGTTAGGATCAAGAAGACACTCATGCAGCCCAACCAGAAAGCAATGGCCAAGGTCTTTGGGCCATCTCCCCTAAAAGCTAGCTCAATGAGGGGTGCTCCTCACCATTATAAACCACGCTCAAGCCCTCTCCACAACCGATGTGGGAATATTCCCAACAATCTCCCCCTCACACATCAAGCTGAGATTATCTAGGAACCACCTGAGCTGCCTGTGCTCTGATACCAATTGTTGGAACAACCAAGGATTAACACAACAATCAGCCAACATTTATTGACCAGCACTGTCCATTGCAAGAGCCAAACCAAGTGCACACAAAATTAATAAATGAATACCAAACATAACAGACCAAAATCACATCTGTGATAAATGACTAAAAAACCAAGATTTCGAGTTCCAAAACACACGAAGTGTAATTCAAAGAATATGTCAACTATAGCATGCATCTCGATGATTTCATATAAGAACATTCCCTAAAGGAAAAAGTTCATAATCTGTATAGCACCCCAAACTTTGCTCGAAAGTCCGTCTGGCACCTCGAACTATGACACCAGACATCCCCCCCCCCCGAAACTTCGCAATCCAGTTCAAGTAACACTCTAATCTGGTTTCGCATGTGGTGTAGCCCACGTGGTGTGATGAGTAAGTGGTTTTGATATGTAGTATGACACGCTGGGCAAGTTTAGGTCAATCATAGATGTGGCTCACAGGAGCTTCTCTTCCAAATTGAAATAGAAACGAAGGGAGCTACAGAGACCAACAGCCATAGAAGCATGATTGGGAGCTCAGCAGCGTAGAAGCACATATGGGCCCTACTTGTTATTAACCTAACTTGGCCAACGTATCATCCTACATGGCAAAACAGCCTATTCATTGCACCACATGGGCAATACCACTATGCGAAACCAGATTAGGGTGTTACTTGAACCGGATTGCAAAGTTTGGATGGTCAGATTCTAGTTTCATACTTCTGGGTGCTGAATAGACTTTCGACCACAGTACGGGGTGTTATATGGACTTCTTCCTTCCTTGAAATATTGAAATGAATAGGCAGTTCACTTTTAAATTTAGATGGTGTGCCAAATATGCTAAATTATATGAAGAACGTTACTGTAGAGTATTACATGAAATCTTAGTGCTATACACATCGAAAGCATACACAAGTGATCTAGAAGCATATAAAATGGTAGGCTCAACAGAAGCCCAGGTGACCTATGCACATGTATAAATGGACCGAGTTGCCTTGATTCAAAACACTGGTTCTAGAACAAGAAAATATCTGAAACTTGAAATGTTGAAAATGATAAATTGAATGCTGTTCTGTTTAATACCCGTATATCTCTTTGAGAAATTGCAATACAAAGGTAAAAAATGCAAAAACCTGAAATATGTGGTGTCGTGTAGAGCACCAATCACTTAATAAATACTAAAGGTTGATATCCTAGTTTCTAAATTTGCATGAAGGCCATAAATAGCCACTTGGAATGAATCTGGAACAAGAAACATCATTGATGGTAGAAAATCAAGAAATGAATTATATTTGTTGTTATTCTTGGGCAGTTGGGCACAATTCAGACAACTTATTTTAGAACATGAACATAAAAATGACCTTGATAGTCCACATCTAAGCCCCAAAAAGAAAATTCATAAAAGAAATTTACAACATAGACATTCAAGCAGATCCTAACGTATTTTGCAAATGATAAACAAACAACAAATGAGCATTGGAGGCTTACTTTTAACATCTTGTCGTATAAGGGACATGAGTGCTTTATGAACAGCATCACGCTCCACATTTTCCTCTGAAAAACATGCAAAATTCAGAAGTGTATAAACATGTGACATTTCAATCTGAGTAAAGATAGGAAGATCATTATACCACTTGCAAGGAGTTGACCAAGAATATCTGCGATTTTTGAAACAAATTCTGAGTCTTTGCCCAGAAGTGGAAACCCACGAATGGCTTGTATTCTGATCTGTAAGAACATTTAATGACAAGGATTATTCATGTGGATCATATTAAACCTTCTTAGTGCATAGTCTGCATTCATATTGTTCTCCTGATGGTGCATAGAATGCATTCATATAATAAAAGCATCTTTTTAAAAAATATAAACCATTCTGAAGAAAATAGAGCAAAGCTTTTGGTTGCTTTTACACATTTATCTGACAAGTGTAAAACGCTAGCTATCCAATAACTTTTTAAATTCTTGGACTAACATTACCTGAAGTAATCTACAAGCATGAAACAAATGACTGTTAAAGGGCAAGCAAAGAAATCATAGATCACACTGTCACATTTAGTCCTTACATTTATACAGTGTGGAAACATTAGGCCTTATATGATCACTGGAAAACAAGTGGACATCAAAATCGATACAAACCATTCATTGTGCCATGTGATAACCTACCATCAAAGCTCACTGTATCCCTTTTCCCTAATAACCAAATAGCCTCATATTTCCTAGATATTGTTTGGATCCAATCAGTGTTATTACGGCGTCGCCTAGGCAACGCCTAGGTGTCCAGGCGGCTGGCCGGAGTTGCCAAGGCTTAGCGCCTCGCCTGAAGCCGGCCAGGCAGCCGCCTGGACACCCTGGCGTCGCGGCGTGGACGCCTAGGCGTCGGCCTAGCTGTCTAGGCGAACGACTAGCATTTGGTTGAAGCCTGAAGCTAGAGGTATTTGAGGATTGAAGCGCCTAGAGAAAGAGACTCACTGTCTGCTCACAGGTGGAGACCGGAGAAACCCTAGTTTGGCGCCCCTGCCGCCTGCAACTACTCCGCCCCCGCCGCTTCCACCACCGGTAATCCTCCGCCTCCCCTCCTCCTCCTCCGCCCCCCCCTTTCTTGTCCGCTTCTCGCCTCTTGCTCCTCCTCTGCTCGGCACTCCGCTCGGCGGCTCGGTTTGGTGCTCTGCTCGGCAACTCGGCATCACGAGTTCGCGGCTCCGCCTCTTGCTCGGGAGGATGCGGGAATGCAACCGATGCGAGATACGCTGAGCTCGGCAACTCGGGAAGATGAGGAATGGCCGAATGGGATACGCTGAGATGAGGAATGCGATGCTAAAAAGAATGGTTGGCTGATGACTGCTTTACTGCTTGACTGAGTAGTAGTATTGAGTACTGAATATTAGTATTGAGTAATGAGTAGACTGCTTAGCATTGAATATTGATTGCTTGGTATTGAGTATTGAGTATTGCTTAGTATTTCTTTGATGTACTAGTATTGATTATTGACTGCTTATTCTAGCTTGTATAGAAAATGACTGATAATGATGCTTGTACAGGACATATACTGATATACGTACATGGCTGATCAAGCAACAAGTGCCGCCATTGGCGAGTCCGATAATGCTACTAGCCAAGAGCAAGTATATAATCCATCCAAGGATCCAAAGCGGAAGGCCAAATCGAAGGATCCCGGATGGAAGTATGGATTTTGGCCGGACATGATAAACAAGGATATGGTGCAATGTACACTTTGCGGAAAACAAATGCATTCGGGTATCAAGAGGTTGAAGCAGCACCTTGCCACGGGTTTTGGGGATGTTCAAAAATGCCCGAAAACCACCACGGCCATAATGAGAGAGATGCAAGATTACATGAAGAATACTACAAGGAACAAGATGATTAATTTAAATGACGATGAAGAGGAAGGTGGAGGTGATGATGTTCAGGAGGTTGAGGTTAATTAACAAATGCATTCGGGTATCAAGATGATTTAGACTTAGACATTGATGTTTGAATGTCCTTGTCCTAGGAACATTATATTTATGTTTTAATGTCCTTGTCCTTGGAACATTATATCTATGTTTGAAACTTTCAATGTCTTTGTCCTTGGAATATTCTCAATTCTGTTTTCAAGATATTTTTGTAATTTATGTGAACTCCATGTATCCAACAACCTAGTGTTTCATCTTGCTAACATCAGGTAAATCTCCTGCTTGTACTAGGGAAAATCAAGGCAAGCTGCTGTATGGATTGAGTTATTTCAGACTCTACATCAATGTTTGGACAGCAATGATTTGGATCATATGGAAGGTGCTATGGTGCTATATACAAGGTACAACACATCACTCCTCACTCCTCCTATATTTGAGTTTGAATTATGATTTTGTACATAGGAAACTTGAACTATAATTGAGCTTCAAATCTAAACTAGTTGGTCGCCTAACTGTCGGCTAGGCACCTAGGCGTCCAAGCGCCCCGGAGGCGACTCGCCTCGACGGGGCGCCATGATAACCATGGATCCAATTGTAGCTTCTGGCAAGAAAAAACCAATGTACTAGTTACTACACCATGTTTTTTGGGTTTAAGTGGCAACAAAGCATTGATAGTATAGTCAGCTTAGCCAGTTAAGAATCAATTTAAGATGGGAAAGGATTTTCTAGATTTACTCAAGCCTCAAGGGATGATGATATTCGATACGAACAAGTGAATTTCAGACAGCATTGTTATTTTACTTGCACCATTGCACATCTCCTAGGGAATCATCAACAGCAAAAAAATATATAAGCAATAGATCGCATAAAATTTACAGAATTTTACCAAACTCAATAGCCCAACCAAGTTACCTAAATACTAGAAAAAAACCCAAACCAGCTTCAATGCACTAATTTCTAGTTTTCCGGAGTTAACTCTGAATCAAAGACCAACTTAACGCAAAAATGCTAGTTATCAGGTTTGTCCACTAGTAAACTTGCCGAGCTAGCCTGGTTTGCAAACGGTTAACATCACCTAAGCAGAGAGAACAGAGAGAACACAGACCGCAAGCTCCTCCATGTCGACGAGGTCGAACATGGCCTCCATGGCGCGCGTGCCGAGAGCAGGGAAACTCCGGAAGAAGCGGGGGATGAGCTGCGCCGCCAGCTGCTTCGCCTTCACGCTCTGCCCCTTCACCGCTGCTATGATGGCCTCGTAGTCCGCCGCGTGCTGCAAGCCCCAGACATAAACCCCCGTCAAAACCCTAGACGGGGCCCTAGGAAAATGGGCGGCGGCAGGGGAGGGAAGCGAACCTGGGATTTGTCCTTCGCCAAAGAGAGGCGCTCGCCGAGCTCGTAGAGCCGCTCGACCTCGGCGGCGTCGTCGGCGGCGGCGGCGGCCATGGGAGGAGAGGGAGGAGGGGAGCGGGGGATTTGGGGTTAGGGTTTCGGAAGGAGAGGAGGGGAAGGAAAAAGTGGAGGCTGGCCGCAGGGAAAAGGGTAAAGATAGATTTACCACACGAGAAAGGCGGCGGCGGCAGCACGGGATATGGCGAGGAGGTCGAATTGCGTGGCGACTAGGGCTTTGGATGCCTCCGGTACCTCCCGGACGCGGAGGAGCCTCGAGCCTTTCTGGCCGTCCATCTCATGGAACTGGCGAATTCGACGGCTGATGTTTTTATGTGAAAACCGGATTGAGTTGCTAACGGAGAAAATGACTACTGACAATAGACTGACTACTTATATTTTGTATATTTTAATATGTTAATATTATCTTGCTATAGTATATTTTAATATGTTAATATTATCTAATATTAAAAGCTTACTTCTCATTATATGCATTTATAAATTACCAAAACTTTAGTATAGAAGTTTTAATCTATACCACTACTTATATTTTGTACTTATTTTGTTGCACAATGTGCAATTTAATACTAGCAATTTATTGCAAATTATTTACACACGCAATTTCTGTAAAGTATTGAAATGTAAATAGTGTTTATATGTGAATGGTATTGGTATATTATTATGTGAATGCCTATTTTTGCACTTGTTGGATTGATATGTGAGTAGTATTGAAATAAAAGATTATTTGTTAACATATTATTGCTAAATATCTATTTTTGCACTTGTTGGATTGATATGTGAATAGTATTGAAATGAAAGATAATTTATTGATATATTATTGCTAAATGCTTAATTTACAACTTTTAATTGTCTAAAATATAGCAAAGGTCATATCAAAATTTTTCTATATTCAGGAGTGATCGTACCGAAATTTTTCATAGTTTTACATACTTTTTTATATATTTCTTATATTTTCCCTATTTTTTGGCCTTCACTGGATTTTCACAAATTTTGCAACATTTTTTTTTTGCAATTTTCCCATTTCTTTACATTTTTTCCTATTTTTCCAACTGGCTTTGGTTTTTTGTAGGCCAAAACAGATCAGTTTCACTTAAAACCGTGAATTTCGTTCACTGGTTTGACTAAACTTCAAAATGATTTGAATTTCCATACAATTCGATTTTTCACGGTTTTTTAATGGTTTTTCATAATTTTCGCTACCGCTAGGGTTACAAATTTTGGGTTCAAAACAGTTTTACAAACCCTAATCCATGGTTGCAGATTGGCGACTAGCTATGACCTCCCTCAAGCCATCAATGCCTTCTCAGTCTACTCATCATTGTAGCCTATCTATATGCTTATGGTCATAGAGGTGGCGTGTGTCGTGCTAGGTCAGCCCGACACGAGCCCATCATATTTCGTACCTGAACCGTGCTAGACCATGACGGTCTATCGTGCCCGCCATGCCGGTCCAGTTTGCCTTTGGCGAGCCCAGCCCATTTAATCCTCGTGCAAGTTTCGTGCCGGGCCGGCCTAGACCCGACACATTTGCAATATTGCGACGAGAGGAAATGAACCGAAAACGTATGGAGTTGAGGTAGTGGACACAAATATTATGAAAAAAGAACTAAAATTTATTTATTCTTAAACAGTTATAGAAAACGAGGGGGGATGTGCTGAACACGGACGAGAGATGGGGCAATGGGCAAGAAAGAGAAGTTAGGGAGACGGGGCAAGAAAGAGAAATGAGGGAGACAGGCAAGAGAGATTGAGAGAGACAGGTGAAAGAAGGAAAGTTTGAGAGAGACAGGTGAAAGAAGGAAAGTTTGAGAGAGACAGGTGAGAGAGAGCTGAGAGAGATTGAGAGAGACGAGCGAGAGAGAGCACTCTCTCTCTCCTCTTATCTATCTCTCTCAGGTATTGGCGATGGGGGTGACATCTATGCTGTTGGGTGTGTTCATGGCCTGATGCTCTACGGGTCGATGACCTTTATGTCATGCCAAACCGTGACGCCCATTGTGCTCTGTTCCCTAGCCCAGCACAGTCCATGCTACAGTGTTGTACCGGTCCGGCACAACCCACTTCATGTCGAGCCGAGCTTTGGACCGGTCTATACCCGTTGTGCCTCGGGCCGCTTAAAGTAACTAAGGCCAAGTGCCCACCTCTATTTATGGATGTTTGGTATCTAAAGACGAAGATTTGAGTTAAGGGGGTAAATTTTGGAGGACCGCAAACAAAGTTCAAATCCACAGTTGTTTAGGCGTGCAATAAGTTAACATTATTTTTAATCACGAAATTAAAGGGAATACTTATGTACTCCCTTAAGGCCGAGGGAATTCAGCCGCAACGGCAGCCGTCACATCATCGGTTTTTTTAGAAAAACCCCTTGAAAATCTGTAAATTCGACACGGGCACCAGTTCTTTCGACCTGGAAGATTTAAAAAAATAAGTGTGGTGATCTCAACCACATTCGTCCAAATTGTCCTAAACTTGCAGGTAAAGCATCAAGAGAGGAAGACAATGACAAAAGAAAGGAGAAGAGGAAGACAACCCCAAGCAGTAGCAAGAAGAGAAACTTTGTAAACCACAAAGTTGTCCACCGAGTCCTTTCCGCTCTTGAACAAGTCAATTTGAGTGATGTGGATTCGGAGAGCAGTGAAGATGACACAACAGGTCCAAGCAAGCGTGGATTGACAGGGTTGTGTCTCATGGCCAGAAGTAATGACAGTTTCACCGAGGATGATCACGACAGCGACTTCAATGAGGTAGAACCTTCTTACGATGAATTGGCTATATATTGTTGTTGCTCGTCTTGGTAAATTGCTTGATAAACGCGACAAGAAAATTAAGAAACATGATGTTCTTGTAGAATCTTTGAATGCTGAAATTGATAGACTTAAATCTTTGATTCCTAATGATGATGCTTGTAAATCATGTGACTTAATTTACACTGAGCTTACTTCACTCAGAAAAGAACATGCTTCTTTGCTTAAGCAAGTTAATGCTGAAAAGAAGGAAAATGAGAAACATGTTAAAAATGCTAGCTGTTCAACTACTGATTTGCACGATTCAACTCTATGTTCTAAATGCTCCACTCTAGAATTGAAGTTGTATGATGCAAATGCTAGGGTTTCTCAAATGACAGATGCTCTGCTCACTCATGATATTCTTTCATGCTTAACTTGTCGCAAACAAAAAAGAAAAGTGGACGTTCCCTGCAATAACTGTTTAACTCTTTCTCGAAAAGTTGATTATTTGGAAAAATCTTTAGAACGTTTCACTACAAGAAAGAAAAATCTAAACATGATTTTGGATCAATCAAAAGTTAGCACTCATCTCAAAGGTTTAGGTTTTGATTCTTATGCTCATCATAAATCACATGCTCCCACTGTTGTTAAAGCAATTGAAAGTGAAAATTTTGAAATTGTCAATGAGCCTAAGAAAACTGTTTTTAAGTCTGCTGGTGTTTCATCTTTTACTTAGATGAATGCAAATGTTACTTCTATTTCTAAAGCTAAACATCATGTTAAATATACTTGCACTCATTGTGGTAGAGATGGACATTTAGTAGATTTTGGCTTTAGGCTAGCCAAACAGCAAAAGAAAGAAAAGGCTAAGGTTAGGTCTAATTTCAGGAAGGCACATTTTACTCCTCATTTTGTGCCTAGGGTGATGCAAACACCTTTTGTTGTTAGAAACACGAGAAAGGGCAAATCTGATTTTGTGTACAAGCATACTCGTGTTGTGCCTACTCGTCGTGTATCTCAGTACTAGATTCCTAAATACTTTATTTCTAACCCCAGTACCAAGGCCTCAATATTTTCTAGTGCTATGTAGGTTTTTCAGATGCGGGTTGGAGAACAGAAGCTTAGTGGATCTTGGTCTTTTGCAAGATAGGATCAAGACTTAGATGGTTCTCACCCTTGAGATGGCCTTCAAGAGGCATATGCGATAATTCTCCATCTACTTTGTGAGCTACTCATGTCTTTTACATTCACAGATAACTAATTGTGGTATGAGACGAGATGTTTGTTCATATGCTTATATATATCTCCTAGCATGTTCAAAAATGTTATATCTTATATCATGCCGTTTCATACTTAGAATTTATCATGATTCATGCTTATGCTTAACTGAACATACCATGATAACTCAAGCACATGTATATCATCACCTCTCTTTTGATTTTTGTTTGTCTGTTGGGAGGATTGTTCTTTCATATTTTTGTTTTTAAAATTAATCCCATTGGGTATTTTTTTAAGATGGTTGTTTTGAGGGGGAGTTTTTGAAGTTTTTGTAATATTTTGTAACATACTTTTTATTCTGTGTGTTTCTTTCATGAAAATAAAAATGGAAAACAATGAAAAAGTACTGAGCATTGTATTTCATACATATATGTCATTTGAAGCCATGTTTATGTTTCAATATCTTTAAAACTTCATGTTCATGCATATATGGTGTAGTTTATGATATGACTCTTTAAATGGAATGACAACTTAAATTAAATCTTGTCATGGTTAAACTTTCTTGACTATCTTGATTCTACTCAAAAAGTGCTAACTATGAAATTTATCAATGTTAAGTGCTAAAGCTCAAAGAGTGATTGTTGATAAATGCAAGAACAAGGTTATGTACTGTCGCACTTTTTCTTTACGAGACTGCTTATCATTGCACTTTGATATGAACTTGGAAGAAGTTGCGTATGACCGAAACCATGAAACCTTAAGCTTGTGATTGCTTGGCATAGTTGAAAAGTAAGACTGATGGTGCATGTAATTCCTTGCAATTGTTATTGTTGCAATCAATTAATGAATCAGTTTTGAAAGCACAAATAAAGTACACAAAAAATTCAATGTTTTCAGGTTTTAAGATTATTGAGAAAGAGAGATCATGCCAAGCAAAAAATCGTTAATAGTACTTGATTTCTAATTATGCTTACTCTACATTGTTTATGTGTAGATTTGAGGGTACAAGTACTTTTGATAGCATGACTTGGTGATAAAATTGTTACATTTGTGCATGACTTATAATACTTAGTACATAAAAAAACAAACTAAAAATAAACAAAAAGATTTTGTTCTCTCTTTTTTGTATTCTTGATTGATCCATTGTCAAATGGGGAGAATTTTGGAGTCAAAGGGGGAGAATTTTGGACACATATTGTACATTCACACACATTTTTCTTCTTTCATTTCTCTTCTTTTTAGGGGGAGATAATTTTTTCTTTTTAAGGGGAGATTTTTCACTTTACTTTTTGTTTAAAATAAAATTTCTTTAAAATTTCTTTGTGAGGTGAATGCCAATATTCAGTTCTAAATGGTGTTGCCAATATTTTCATCAAGGGGGAGATTGTGAAATCATATGCTGAAAAATTGGCTGAGTAATGAAATTGGCATTGCAAAGTGGTTGTGATTATGGCATGTGTGGTGCTTGTGCATATGCTGTTTGAGATGTTGATTTGATATGTTGGTGATAGCATGATGATGGTTTTGCTTGATGCAACACGCTCGTGTGAGTGGTTGCATGGATTGACTTTGAGTCAAGTCGTGGACTTGTGCTCGGATTTGTTTGATATGCTGGTGATAGCATGATGATGATTTTGCTTGATGCAATGCACTCGTGTAAGTGGTTGTATGGATTGACTTTGAGTCAAGTCATGGACTTATGCTCGGATTTGTTTGTTTGTTTATTCATGTGCAGGTGTTGCTCGAGGGTGAATGTGGTCGATGACGGGATCGGAACTAGATTTATGGAGGAACTGAGGTTCGGGACTAGATTCAGGGAGGATTCGAGGTCTTGGTGGTCAAGGATGTCATGCGGGACGTTCGGGCTAGAGAAAATGCACATGGAGGTTGGTTAGTCACGTATTTACAGCATGTGGGCTGTACATGCGTGCAAGAGTTGTTTTTGACCATGTTGGGCCAGGTTGAGATGTATACGAACTCTTTCCATGTGGGAAGTGGAGTTGTATTCAATCTCGTTATGTTTGCTCTGTACAAATAGGAGGAGGTGTCTTCTGTTTATGTAGAGAGCCAGATTTTATGGTTTGTACTCTTTTGTTTTGGAGTACTGTATCCAGATAAATAAAATTCTTCTTGCAAATCTGAGCATCCTGTGCATCGCGGCGTGAAGAAGAAAATCCTTGCAACTAGAAGTTTTTAGCGCTTGATTTTTATTCTATTGCAGCGTAATTGAAGCTAGCAAAGGAGTCAGGCAATTAGAAGAATTTAAAGAGCTCTCAGCATCTTGAGTTGTTTTTTTAGTCCGCGTAGATTGGAGCATCGACTGAAGTTTTGTCCGTCGCAACAGTCACGAAGTTCATCACGGAGTTCGGTTTCTTACAAAGGTATCATCTTGCGAAGGTAATATCTCAAGATCTATAAATTCGATCGAACTGATTCTTTCTGGGTTAACTTTGGAATTGAATCTAGTTTCTACAGTTAAAATTTCATGTCAATCCAATGGTGGGATCTTTGGAAATTACTATTTTTGTGAACTGGTCGCTAGACTACTCGTCTGGTCGACCGACTGCTTGCGTGGTTGCCCAGATTCAGTCATCTTGCGAAGAACATAACTTTATATCCATAGACCTGATTGACTTGATTCTTATTGTGTTAGCTTCGTAATTGAGTCTAGTTTCTACAGTTAAAATTTCACATTAATCTAACGGTTGGATCTTCAAAAATCACTATTTTAGTAAATATGTATTAGTCTGCTCGCCCAGACTGCTCGTCTGGTCGCCCGACTGCTCGCTTGGTCACCCAAACTGGTCGTCTGATCACTCAAACTAGTCTACTAGTCACCCAACTGGTCTACTGGTCACCCAAACTGGTCTACTGGTCGCCCAACTACTCTACTGGTCTCCTAACTGCGTGAACTGCTCTCCAAGCAATTTTAGTTTAAATTGGAGTGTTTCAAAAATCATCAAAAATTTATTTTTAGCTTCCGCGCAATCATTCACCCCCTCTCTAATTGCTACATTAGTATATTTCGATCCTACATATGCACATTGTATGATGCCAAGATTTAACTTTAGCATTTTATTTAGGCAAGGAATTTGTACCCGTAGGTTGGAAACACTGTATGATTTCCAAAGCAAAGACAGTTAGGTGATTCTCAGACCATCTTTTGATAGATAGGATGTGAAATCGTGCATGATTTGCACGAAGTGTGGGGAGAAAGGTTCTGACCTTTAAGAACTTTTTTAAATAGCTAATGCCAGGTAGGGGTGGCAATCACACCCGCGGGTTTGGGTACCATGGTCCCGCACCTGCTAAGGCTCGGATTCGGTCGATTTTTACCCGGTATGTCGGGTCAGCCTGCACCGAGAAGATTCGGGTCGGGTTCGGGTTTATAAAAACACCCACGGGTACCCGTCGGGTACCCGAAATTCATCGGTTGCCCTAGTGCCCCCTTGGCCCCTTCTGGAATCCCGAATCTGGCCTTCTCCCGAGTGAGTCGCCGCCTAATGCCTATTCCCCATTCCTGAATCCTGATTTCCCCAAACCAACCGGCTTCTCCTTCCTTCCTACTCCCGAGTCGGCCGGCCGGCCAGTCGCCCAGACGCCCAGTCCCCAGATCGGCAGATCCATCCATCCCGAAGCCCACGGCCATGCCCGATCGCCAATAATGTGAGAGCAAAGCCGCAAACTTTGACCCATCTCAATTCTATGATTTCCTTTCAGATGTGTGGATGTATGTGCGTAGGCCATGATGGGCTCTCATCGATAACTCTTGTGTGCTATATCGATTGATTTGGGCATCGATCTTGATGTTTGACTCGGTGCACGCGAGGACCCGCCGCACCACGTAGCGACTACGGCCACGCCGATCGCCTCGAGCCATCCTCTCCGCCACAGACCACGCCGTGGCCGATTCATGGTGAGATGGCTCCTTATTAGTCCTTGCTTGCCTTGGCATTCTATGATTCATTGCTAATAGAGGAGAAGAGAGACAAGCCCATTGATCGTTGGTTGCGATGGCGGGGGTTTCGCACGGTTCGTGAACGTGAGGGACGAGAACGGGCGACCCCACATCTGGCGGCGAGGCGGGCGGCCGGAGTGCGTGCACTTCTGGAGAACGGAGCCATCGTCTCGATCCCCAGTGCTCATACAGTATGAACTCTACTGTCACAGTACTGGAGGCGCCTGCAAAATTCTTACGCGATGTTCTTTGTGTGCCTTCAGGCATCGTTGAATGTGTTGTCATTGGTGTTGATTTTTGTCGGGTTTGCATTGCCGTTTCGTTCGGGTTCGGGTATGGATTTTTACCCAATATGGCATTCGGGTTCGGGTCGGGTATTTCAATTCGGGTTTCGGATCGGGTCGGGTTTTGTAAAACCCGCACCCGACCCGACCCGTTGCCATCTCTAATGCCAGGACCACCAACTCTCACATGTTGACCTATTACGACAACAAATTCAGCAAAATCATTTTGACTTCTTAGTGCTTTGCCATCCAATTATTAAAAAAAATCAGGCTTATGTTTTATGCCATTTAACTATTTATTTTGCGATTGTACATGCTGATAGCTGGATTTGTATTGTGAAGTAATATTTATATTTTACCCTAACATTTCGTTTCTGCAATTTGTCTGGGCTATTCTTCTTTTCCTGGAACATTAGTATCACCTGGGAAGAGGTCATATAGGTGCATCTATGAAAGCAAAGCTCTACCATCTCTTGGAATAAAGATCATCGACATGGCATTTATTTATTTGAGTTATTGTTAGCAGTACCATGATTATTATTTGCTGTACTAATTTCATTCTTTTTGTAGCCAACATTTTGTTATTCCTTTGCGGAGGAAAGTGGATATACCACCATGTTTGTGCAAGGTTATTACTCAATTCTTTTGCATATAATATTGGACTTTCGTAAGTCTAGTCATTGATTGTTTTCCTTTTCATATTTTTTCTATTGAATGTAGCTTTGTTCGTAGCTGTGTTCTTAACATAGCATATATGTCTTCATTATTCAACTCAACATAACAACATGGTGGGCTTTGGTCAATCTGAAATTCTTAGTATCATGTGCCTCTTATTATGGAACATTGCTCGTGTGCTGCTTCTGCTGATGCTCATGGATTATTATTATTATTATTTTGAGACAGACGTGTGACCTATTAAGGGCCGTGACAATGGGACTGTTCCATTGTATCCTAAATGTTTTGTTGATTACTGCTAAATGTAACTAGGGATTATAATTCTTGGAATACAAATTTAGTTGTTCTTTTTTTTTTTTGAGGTGTGATATTTGGATCAAATGTAACTAGTGGATGTGCTCATACCAAATTAACCCAATAGATTACTGTTCAATAATAAATATATCTTAATATAACAAATCAACTTAATATTCATGCTGTATCACCTACGTCAGGCTTTATCATAATAATGGATTTGCGTGTTCTGTATGTTGAGCTACAGTCAATGCATTACTGATTAATTAGTTATAGTTTGAACACCCCACCCAATTGTCTGGCTGTAATAGAAGGGCGTGTTTAATATGGTTTATGTTGATGGATAGTATCTTCTCCACACATGCAAGACACTAAAGGTGCAGTAGAATTTGGCTAAATCTCCTATTCGAGGGCCTGTTTGGTACAACTTCTACTCCCAGTTTCTCCTTCGGAACTAGTGAAGCTGTGCCAAACGCTCAGCTTCCCAAAATGTTCGGATTCAGATTCTCATGAAGAGCAAGAGTTAAAAGTGAACTATAAGAAAAAACAACCTTAGGATGAATTCTTATAGAATACCAGCACACTAAAACAAATATATCCCTTAAAGTTAAAGATAATTACCTATAAAATACCATCCACCTACCCCTCAGCGCTCCCCTCCCTGAATCCCCCCACGCGTAACCATTCGCTCAGCGTCTCCCAACCCAAACGTTTCCGAATTTTTTACGGTTCTAGCAGGCTCTATGTTAGTTTTTTTTTGTAAATAGCCATTGACCAAACGAAAACGCAGAAATGGCCTCTGAACAGTAAATTTCAGCGGACGGGGTGCACGAGAAATTTCTTTTTGGCCTTTCCAGTGAACGGGATCTGCAGGATTTTTTAAAAAAATTTTTACACATTTCCAGCGGATTGGATCTACTGGAATTTTTTTTATCATTTTTACTGCACTTCCAGTGGACTGGATCCACTATTTTTTCTTTTTTTTTGCAACCGCAATGTTTTTCACTGTGCGTGTGATGAACAGTAACTTCCAGCGAATCCAGTCCACTGAATGTGTGGTAAAAATAATAAAAAAAATTCTAGCGGATCCGGTCCGCTGGAAATATGCAAAAAAATTTTAAAAAAAATCCCGCAAATCCCGTCATTGAAACACCAAAAAATTTCCGCGACCCCGCCCAATCGAAATTTCATCACATGTGCCATTTTATGCTTTTCATCTGATCAACGGCTATTTACGAAAAACTTACACAGAGCTGGCTAGAACAGTAACAAATTCAACGTTTCCCCACCCAGCGCCTCCCACCCCGCCGATGTGCCCGCCACTGAGTCCCTCATGGCTAGGGATGGCAATCGGGTGGGTACCTCTGGGTATCACTGTCTGAAACCCGAACCCGAACCACGTGCCACCCACCCGAACCCGAAAACCTTCACGAGCACAAATCTGTATTTACGCCTGAACCCGATGGGTACTCGAACTCGAACCCTGATTTCCAGAACTTAGTGTATCATGTGACCCTGATCTCCAACAGGTTAACAGCTCCACCATGCGAAATGTGTAATATCCCAGATCCAGATCAAAAATAGCAAGAGAACTGATATTTGCACATTGGAGTATCCTGGAAAAAGATTTTGACAAAGCAACAAGACATAGCATGGCATAAACATTCGAAATAGTATTACACAGAACAAGAAACTGCAGTTTGATCAACTTTCCATTAGAAACCATTCAATCAAAAGATCAGCTACAAGATAATTCAACACGTATGTACCCAATTTGTCAAAAACAAAGATGAAACTTTTTTTTTCAAGAATTCAAGTCATCAAGATCTTAGTCATTCTGAAGACATTGTTACTCAGGCCTGGGAATATTAGTCAATTCCTAACAGCATGATCCTAGAACTGGAGATAGATAGGACATGTGCACACGAGTTTGCCAGGTATTTTTAACATTTCATTTGAGCAGCACCATGTAATTCGGTTCAATTAATCAAATGAGCTAAGAATGACTAGGGGTGAAAACGGGTCGAATATGGGTGGATATTGCTCTTCCCGTATCCTAACCCATATTTTTTTTCCGGATTCGGAACCGGATACGGGCTAGCCGAATACGGATACGGATTCAGGTTATTCGGAATATGGATATGGTACGGATATGTGACGGATTTGGGTCGGAAACGGATAAAGGTATACGGATAATGCACGCATATATAGAGTAATATATATTCTTCTACTACTTCTAATTAGGAGTTGGTGGTGATACGTCCGTTCTCCACCATCAACTCATGTCTAAACCGTAAAAAAAACTGCCGACGAAAAAAAACCGGACCAACCGACGGAAAAAAACCTAAACTGTTTTTCGCTTCGTTCCTCACGATATGCTCACTTCCCGACTTTCTCCATGAACATGACAGCCGCCCCATCTGCGAGTCCAGATGCCTTCCCCGGTGCGTCCCTGCTCCTCTGTAATCGGGAGAAATAGATGTTTGATCTTGTAGCACAATTTTCTTTTATTGCTTAACCTTTATGTTCCGTCATTAATTTTATTTTTCATAGCAACGTACAGGCATTGAACTAGTATATATTGAATTAAAACTATACGAGTACATGACTATAGTAACAAATTATATATCAATCAAACTCAACAAACGTTGTAGAAAGAATATGCTACTTTAGGATCAATAAAACCAACTAATTGTTAATATAAATTGGCTGACATGAAAAAAATATGATGAAAATGGGCTGGGCCTTACTGATATCCGAATAGGAAAAATCCAAATATCCGATCCAATATCTGAATAGGAAAAATTCGGATACCCGAATAGGAAAAATCCGAATATCCGGATCCTGTCCCGTATTTACCGGATATTGGATGCTCCGAATACGATCCCGAATCCAGATTCAGGTATCCGAATCTGATCCTAGATCCGACCGGATAGTAAAATCCGATCTCGGATCCGGTCCCGACCAGATCCGGTCTCGG
The DNA here is from genome assembly GCA_036346375.1 of Guadua angustifolia. NCBI lineage: Eukaryota > Viridiplantae > Streptophyta > Magnoliopsida > Poales > Poaceae > Guadua > Guadua angustifolia. The sequence goes on along the minus strand of CM070502.1, from coordinate 50,475,277 downwards.
ATCGGGCGGGAGATATCCGATCATCATGAACCCAATAAGATGATAGAACTGTGGAAGCTACAGTAGACACAAGATTGTGTGACCAAGGTGCAGCAAAATGATATGTCATGACAAATTGGTGAAATTAGCTCAAATTTCATAATATTGCCATACTCATCAAGTGACAAAGGGCCTATTTGGTAGAGCTCTAGATCCCAGCTTCACCTGAGATTTGAAACTTATATACTAAAATAAAGTGAATTAACTTTATATTTTTGATCTAAAATGTAAACAAGATGATCCATCTAAACACTCTTAATGTACTCACAGCTCCAGCTCCACGGATCTGGTAGAGTTAGGAATACCTAGCTCCACCAAATCCATGAATCTGGTGAAGTTGAAGCCCTACCAAACACACCCAAAACCATGTACCTTATTCTTCTTTTAATCTGCGCTACCCTTCCCCTCTCCCGGATGGCCGGATCTGAGCTGATGACGAGCCCGAGGGCCGCACCCGATGGTGCAGTAGGAGCGGAGGAGCCTGGAGGGTGGCGGCCGGCGAGCGCACGACATAGCAGGAATGGAGGAGCTCCGAGGGCGGCAGCCGGTGAGTGCAGCAGGAGTGGATGAGCCCGAGGGTGGTGACCAGCAGGCGCAGCAGGAGCGGATGAGCACGGGAGCAGGCCAACCAAGCGCAGAGAGGAGGAGCCTGGGGGGCGGGTCGCCGTGAGGCGGGATTAGGGTTTGCACAGTGCGAGCCTGGGAGGAAACGGCTGGGGACGCGGAGATGGAGTAGGGATGGAGTCGCGGAGTTGTCAGGTGCGCGGGGTTGGTCTTTGGTCATGTGCACCATGCGCTTGTGCAGCTGTAACTGTGCGTTGTCTATTTAATGCATGACAAGTGGGCCTAATATGTATGACAAATGGGTTCCATATGTCATAGGATATTCAATGGGTATCCACGGATATAAATTGACACCCACACTCATCCTATTATCTTATCGGGTGCCCGAACTCGAAAACCCATGGATCTAAAGTGCTACTCATACCCGTCTGTCGGTGTTTGGTAAAACCGGCAAGTAAATTTGTAAGTTAAGGGGCCGCGCGTTCCCTGTCCTTGAATGGTTAGATTCAGGGAGCCCAAGATGTATACTGGTTCGGGCTGAATGTCCCTACTTCCAATTCGTGTGATGGTTCTTTATTGCTTAGGGTGCGAAAGACTGCACGGTGTTACAAGCGATGGCCAAGGGCTGGCCTTGAGCGCCTCGTCCGAGTGAGAGGAGTGAGAGTAGTGTGCTCGTAAGGGTTCGAAGTGCTTGAGTGAGCTTGAGTCGGATATGTCGTCCGAAATCGGATTGAGTCCCCTTCCCTGAGGGTCCTGCCTCCCTTTATATAGGCAGAGGGAGCAGGTTACACGGGAGTTTGGAAAAGAAAAGTAGGGGTATACTACGCCCGGGAGTCCCGGTCTTCTTTAGTCCTGGTGTCTGACAGGTTCCTGTTCATCCCACGCCTGGGTTGGTAGACACAACGGGCGGCGTTCCGTCGGGAAGGTGCGCACCTGCCCTCTGTGCGTTTGTTAGATACTGACGCCGTTTCGCTACGCTCTAGCGTCGCCTCGGGAGGGAGCGCGTCTCTCCACTGTACAAGACGGGGTGAAGGGACTAGCGCTTGACTTTGGCGGCCCCCTGGCCACCTTGGGAAGGAGCCACCTGCCCCAGCATGGCCGTCGTGTCCACGGGGCAGTGAAGGAACGAAATGGCCTAGAGGGGGGGGGGGTGAATAGGCAACTTCTTCAATTTTTCAATTTTAATCACAGTTAACCTATTTACTGATACTACTGAAGAGCTAAACGACAAATAATTAAATACAACAATAACAGCGAAAGCAAAAACAGATAACAATAATAAAAGACAGAGAGACAGAAGATTTATCCCGAGGTTCAGAGCACTCCTCCTACTCCTCGTTGAAGCACTTCTCTCGAAGTATTGCTTCTCCCACAGCTAGTCGCAGTAGCTTGGGATCACACTCGGGGTAGCTCTTTCACCACTCCAGTGAGGTGAGCTCCAGACCTTTCACAACAAGAGTAGCCTTCCACAATCTCCTTCGGATGTGTCTAACTCTTCCACTTCCTCCAAGTCGTCTAGGATCACAATGATCCAAGAGTAATAAACTTCTCACAAGTTCTGTCTCTTGGTTCACACTCTAAAACATACAGCTAGACACACTTGGAGTTAAAACACTTAGAAGAAAGATGAATTTTGAGTCTGAGAGTGAAAAACCAACTCCTTACTAAGAATGAGAGAGCTTTGAATGCTAAAATGTGAAGGAGTTCAAAAAGTTCTGTAGTAGATGGCTCAGGCAATGTTTATATACTCAATTCGATGAATATAGCCGTTGTACCTACCACAGTGACCTGCTGCACGTGTCGAAATGTCAAATTTGAGTTAAAACACGCCATAAATGGACCAAAAATAATTTTTAGCGATCTTCGATCATGTGTATCACGGACCAAATCAAGACATTCATGACGGATCGAAGATCGGTCCGTCATAGATAGGCAAGATAAATAGCCATGTGTATGGCGGACCGAAAAATCGGTCCGTCATAGATATAGCCTGACAAAGATGAATTTTGACATGATCAGTGACTAAAGATTGTTTGAGCAAAGACTTTTAGACACAAGATATTGAAATTTATTTTCAGTCTAAAAGCTTTTTGAGATAACAATTTCTAAATAGTGAGATGATATATATATATATATATATATATATATTTTAAATAAGATTGAATAGTTCAAAAGAGTTTAATTAATGCATCTCAGATATCTGAAATAGCGAAGGCTTATGTAAGCATTTATGCCGGACCAAAAGTTAGGTCCGTCATAGATGGGCAATAGAGAAGTTTCAGAAATTTCACAAGGTATGTGTATGCTTGGATCGAAAACTTGGTCCGTCACGTATGTATGGTTCTCGAGACTTTTGCCTTTCTTTGAAGATGGGTAAGAGAAGATATGTCAAACACATGTATTTAAAATATGCCGGTTATTTGAAACTATCACAAATGATTGCCTTTCTTTGAAGCCACATGTATCTTTGGAGAGGAAATTTCTCCGGATGGGATAAGAGAAGATATAAAGCAATAGATAAGATTTTGAAACTATCACAAATGATTGCCTTTTGCGCCACATGTATGTCTGGAGAGGAAATTTCTCAATTTTTCGTTTTCGTGAGCAAAGGGTTGTCTCCGACAGAATCAAGTGCAAGAGCTAAGCTAAGGAAGGTGTCACACCTTCTTTGTATCCCCGACTTTGGATAAATGGTATGCCTTAGAACCAATGACAATACTTAGCGATGCAAATAGTGGGAAATAGTGGGGAAATTTCAAGCAAAACTACAATGAATAAGGCCGACAAAGATTTTAGGAATCTTGGTAAAAGGCGCCATTTAAATGTGGGTAGTTGAAGAGAGTCAGGCGACTTGGTAAAGAAGTGGCGGGACCCAGTTGAATAGGATAGGGTTAAAACTCAGGGTCCCGAAACCAAGGATGGGTTTAGCACAGGATAAGTCCTAAAGCAATAGATAAGATTTTGAAATTGATTTTCGAAAATCAGATAAGGAGTAAAAGATTTTATAAAACAGACTAAATCCATTTTGAATTTTAGATAAGTGTTAAGATTACAAACATATTTGTATGTCAGATTATTTTAAGTATATATGTGCATAGTAAATTTTCTATTTGCACAGGACAAAGGTATTTGAGAATTTTCTTTTATGACGGACTAAATAATTTTTTTTTCGGTCCGTGGCACATAGAAGTTCTGAAAGTTCTCAAGACCTAGACTTCCTATGTATGACGGACTGAAAATTAGGTCCGTCATGCATAAGCTTTCCGAGAAAGATATGTCTGATGCAAATAGATTACTTTGCAGCACAGTGATTACAATCTGACATAAACGTATGATTCAGAGAATTTGAAATTAAGAGATATAGCTAAGATAAGATCAAAAACACAAGAACAGAGACCCAAACTTAGCAGAGGTGCAAATCTTGGAAATGTTTGAGCAGATTTTCATATAAGTATTAGTATTTGCAACTAAGACTCAGATGAAATACTCAAATGAGGAATATATAATTTTTTTGACACTTGAAAACGACAAGATTTTCACTATTTGCTGTAGTTTGACAAAGATGTGGATATAACATGGAAAGATGAGACTTTCAGCAACATTTTTATTTTTTAAGCTTATGAGTATTACAAAGAAATCATTTTGATCTACTCAGCACTTTTGAATTTCTATATTCACACAAAGGTATCAAGAAATTGCATAGCAGGCAATCTTGCTCCCCCTTAATGTGACACCATCAAACAATGTTTGAATAGTCAATTATATTCAATTCATTTCTTAACTTTGAGAATCTTGCCTCATCAAGAGGTTTAGTAAAAATATCAGCCAACTGATCCTCAGTTCTGACATAACTAAGCACAATGTCTCCTTTAGCAACATGATCACGAATGAAGTGATGTCTAATTTCAATGTGCTTAGTTCTAGAATGTTGGACCGGGTTGTTTGCTATTTTTACTGCACTTTCATTATCACATAACAGAGGCACATTGTTAAATTTGATTCCAAAATCCAGAAATGTTTGTTTGATGAATAGAATTTGAGCACAAAGAACTTCCAAAGAGACTATATATTCAACCGGCGATGATGCAAGCATGAATTTTGCTTTTTTTAGAACACCAAGAAACTAAAGATCTACCAAGCAAATGACAACCCCCAGAAGTACTTTTGCGGTCAATCTTGCAACCAGCATAGTCAGAATCTGAGTAGCCGAGAAGCTCAAAAGAAGCACCTTTGGGGTACCAAAGACCAATACTAACAGTAAATTTAAGATATCTAAATATCCTTTTCACAGCACTTAAGTGAGCTTCTTTAGGTGCAGCCTGAAATCTAGCACACATGCATACACTAAACATGATATCGTGCCTAGATGTCACAAATATAACAATGAACCAATCATAGACCTAAAAAGCTTTTGGTCAACAGACTTACCTCCCACATCTTGCTCAAGATGTGTATTTGTAGCCATGGGAGTCTTTATTGGCTTGTATTCTTCCATTTTGAAGCATTTGAGGAGGTCCTTGATATACTTTTCTTGTGAAATAAAGGTTCCATCCTTCAATTGCTTAACTTGAAATCCAAGAAAGAAAGTTAGCTCTCCTATCATAGACATTTCAAATTCCTTGGCCATCATGTCACCAAATTCTTTGAGAGAGAATCATTAGTACAACCAAAAATGATATCATCTACATAAATTTGGCAAATCATTAATGTTCCATCGATGTCTTTTAGAAATAGTGTTGGATCATTCTTCCCAATTTTGAAGTTCTTATTTGTCAAAAAGTCTCTAAGACGTTCATACCAAGCTCTAGGAGCTTGTTTTAGGCCATAGAGAGATTTGGATAATTTATAAACATGATTAGGCATATTAGAATCTTCAAAACCAGGTGGTTGTTCAACATATACAGTTTCATCAATAAAACCATTAAGGAATGCACTTTTTACATCCATTTGAAAAAGAGTTATATTAAAATGAGTAGCAAAAGCAAGAAGAAACCGAATAGCTTCAAGACGTGCCACCAGAGCATAAGTCTCTCCATAATCCAGTCCTTCTACTTGTGAGAATCCTTGAGCTACTAATCTTGCTTTATTTCTTATTACCATTCCATTTTCATCTTGTTTATTTCTGAACACCCATTTTGTACCAATGACATTATGATCTTTTGGTCGTTCAGTTAGACTCCAGTCTTTGTTTCTTTCAAAGTTATTGAGTTCTTCTTCCATAGCAATGATCCAATCAGCATCTTCTAGGGCTTCTTCAACTGTTTTTGGTTCAACACAAGAGACAAACGAGTAATGTTCACAGAAAGAATCTTGCCTAGAACGAGTTTGGACACCCTTATCGATTTCACCGATGATTAAGTCACGGATGATCTTTAGCAATGGTGTGATGACTCTTGATTAAGGTTGGTCTTTCTTGATCCTTTTCTTCTTCTTGGGATCCATCTTGTGGTACCATTGATCGAGTAGGTGGTTGATCTTGATCATCTTTGGGCTTTACATCACAAATTTCTATTTTCCTCATAGCTTGTACCAAATTTCATCATCACCTACATCATCTAAATTCTCATGCTCACCTTGTGAGCCATTAGATTCATCAAATTTCACATCATAGGTTTCCTCTACTAAGCCGCTTGAATCATTGAATACTCTATAAGCTTTGGACTTAGAAGAGTAACCTAACATGATACCAGTATCACACCTTGTCTGAAATTTTCCCAAAAGTGTTCTCTTCTTATATATGTATACTTTGCAACCAAAAACTCTAAAGTATGAAATGTTAGGTCTTCTACCAACCAATAATTCATAAGGAGTTTTCTTAAGTAATTTATGAAGATAAAGTCTATTAACAGCATGGCAAGCAGTATTAATGGCTTCAGCCCAAAATGCATCAGAAGTGTTATATTCATCTAGCATAGACCTAGCCATTTCAATTAAAGTTCTATTCTTTCATTCAACTACACCATTTTGTTGAGGAGTATAAGTAGCAGATAATTCATGTTTAATGCCTAATTCATCACAGTATTCAATGATATTAGTATTAACAAATTCAGATCCATTGTCACTTCTGATCTTTTCGATGGGACAGTCAAATTCATTTTGGGCCATTTTTGCAAAAGACTTGAAAATTTTTCCAACTTCACTTTTGTTTGGCAAAAAGAATACCCAAGTGAATCTGGAGAAATCATCAACAATGACTAAGCAATATGAGTTACCACCTATGCTGGCATATGAAGTAGGGCCAAACACATCCATATGTAACAGCTCAAGTGGCCTAGAGGTGGACATGATGCTTTTGGATGGATGAGGATTGGCTACTTGCTTGCCCGCTTGACAAGCACTACACAGCCTATTCTTTTCAAATTTTACATCCTTCAGTCCAACCACTAGCTCATTTTTGAAAAGATTTTTAAGATTAGACATACCTACATGCCCAAGACGTGCGTGCCAAAGCCATCCAAGTGAGACCTTAGCCAATGACAAGTTGAGATGCATGAGGAGTTAGATTTGAAATCCACTAAATAAAGATTTTGAAATCTAAAACCTTTGAAAATAAGCTTTTCACTTTTGTCAAGTACTGCTACCCCATCAGAAGAGAAGTTACAATGAAATCCAAGATCACATAATTGAGCCACTGATAATAAGTTGAAATTTAAAGAATCAACAAGAAGTACATTGTCAATAGAGTGATCATTTGAAATAGCAATCTTACCAAGCCCTTTTACCTTTCTTTTGCTATTATCACCAAATGTGATCTTGTGGCTTGGATCATTTTCTCCTTCAATTGAGGTGAACTTTTTGAGGTTCCTCATGTCTTGAGTGCACCCATCGTCAATCACCCAAAGGCTTGCCACCACTTTTGTAGTTTACCTGTAGAATCATTTCTTGATTTTAGGTATCCAAATACTTTTGGGTCCTTTAATGTTAGTCTCAATAACCTTAGGCCTAAAAGGATTCAACAGTAAAGACTTAGGTACCCATACAGTCTTAAGTTTCTTGTCCAGATTAGAGGGACCAATATATTTAACATTCATTTTACCTCTAAAATTCTTAAATAGCATGTAATGGGCATCTACCATACATTTTCTATTTACTTCAGAATGAGGAGTATTTGCAAGAAAACAATTTCTAGATTCATGGTTTGAATTATGACAGTAATAACAATCGGTGCTCTTCTTGACAAAAACCTGCTTGATTTTACTTGAACCATTTTTCTTGAGCAGGCTATTAGATTTGAAACCTAAGCCCTTTTTGCCCAAGTTAGGTTTGTGTTCAATCAGAATTTTGTCAAGAGTAGCACTTCCCAAAAAGCATTTTTCTAAACCTTTATCAAATCTGGCTATCTTGGTTTTTAACTCTTCATTTTCAGTCTTAAGTTCTTTAGCACAGGAAGCATATTTGCAATTTTCATTACAAGTACTAGAGGAACTTGAGATCATAGTTTTATCTTTCAGCAGATCACATAAAATGGATACATCAGAGACAGCACATTATCAGATTTAGCAGACATCATCTCATTTTCAATTTCTAGCTCACAATACTTATTTTTCAAGTCTTCATGATTTTTAACAAGTAAAGCATGACTTGAGACAAGATCATCATATAGATGCAAAATCTTAGCATGTTCATGAATAAGTTGACCATGTTTATTTCTTAACAACTCTTGATCACTTGTTAAGCCAAAGAATAGTCTTTTTAAGATTTCTAGTTGAAGTTGTTTTAGCATGCAACGACTTTGCTTAATTCTTCAACTATTTCAACTGCTCATCATATGTAGGAGAGTCACCGACCTTTTCCTCATCTGCTCGGCCATCGACATATAGGAAATAATGGTGGTGGAGGAGTTGACTCATCCAAAGCAAGTCCACTAGCCACTTTGACCTTGAGTTGTCATCATCGAAGATGATTCTTCACTTGAACTTTCTTCATCGCTTATCCACTCGCCTATATGAGCTTCTCCTTTTCCTTTCTTCAAAATTTCTTGGAGTAGCCTTTCTTATAATATTTCTTCTTTGATTTGTCATGAATTTTCTCATCATCCTCATCTTCCTTGCCCTTGTACTTATTCTTCTTTTTGCTTTTGTTGGGGCACCGCAAAGAATGTGTCCCTTTTCATTACATTCAAAACAAATGATATTAGCAAAAGGATTTTTCCTTGAGTAGGAGTTTGACCTTCCTTTGTCCTTGAAGTTCACTCTTCTCATGATTTTATTTGCTCTTCTCATTAGTAGAGCTAATTGCTTTACATCTTCATCTTCAGCCTCACTTGACTCATCATCACTCTCATCTGATGAGTCTTGCACAACTTCCTTGGCTTTAAGAGCAATGGATTTCTTCTTAGGTGCCTCCTCTTCAGCCAAGGTGAGCTCGTGAGCTGAAATCTTCCCAAGTAGCTCAGTAGGAGTGAGCCTTTTGAGATCACCACTGTTTGATAAGTAGGTGATCAAGCTGTGATAAGCTCGGGGAAGAACTCTTATCATTTTCCTGCAAACCTCAACATTAGAAATTTTAGTCCCTAGGCCTTTGAGCTCATTGACAATAGGATTAAGCCTAGCGAACATGTCATTAGCATTTTCTTGAGGGAGCATTTTAAATTGATCAAATTTCTCTCTAACAACATAATATCTTTCTTCTTTGACATCAGAAGTACCTTCATGAATTTCTTGAAGGGTAGTCCGTATATCATATGCAGATGTTAAATTGCTAACTCTATCAAACACTTCTAAGCTAAGACAAGAAAAGATTGCATTTCTATCTTGAGCATCAAACTGCATATTCTGAATCTCACCAGGGGTGGGTTCACCATATGTAGTTTGCCCTTCGAGCAAAACACGTGGAGGCAAAGGCTTCTCTGTAACCCTCCACACATCATACCCGACGGCTTCTAAATAACATCTCATTCTAATTTTCCAATAAGCATAATTAGTACCATCAAACACAGGTACTCTATCTATACTAACAGTAGCAGAACCATTTCCCTCAGCCATTTACCAAAGCTAGTTAAGCTAATAAAGGCAAACCGGCTCTGGTACCACTTGAAGGAACGAAATGGCCTAGAGGAGGGGGGGGGGGTGAATAGGCAACTTCTTCAATTTTTCAATTTTAATCACAGTTAACCTATTTACTGATACTACTGAAGAGCTAAATGACAAATAATTAAATACAACAATAACAGCGAAAGCAAAAACAGATAACAATAATAAAAGACAGAGAGACAGAAGATTTATCCCGAGGTTCAGAGCACTCCTCCTACTCCTCGTTGAAGCACTTCTCTCGAAGTATTGCTTCTCCCACAGCTAATCGCAGTAGCTTGGGATCACACTCGGGGTAGCTCTTTCACCACTCCAGTGAGGTGAGGTCCAGACCTTTCACAAGAAGAGTAGCCTTCCACAATCTCCTTCTGGACAGGTCTAACTCTTCCACTTCCTCCAAGCTGTCTAGGATCACAATGATCCAAGAGTAATAAACTTCTCACAAGTTCTGTCTCTTGGTTCACACTCTAAAACACACAGCTAGACACACTTGGAGTTAAAACACTTAGAAGAAAGATGAATTTTGAGTCTCGAGAGTGAAAACCAACTCCTTACTAAGAATGAGAGAGCTTTGAATGCTAAAATGTGAAGGAGTTCAAAAGTTCTGTAGTAGATGGCTCGAGCAATGTTTATATACTCAATTCGATGAATATAGCCGTTGTACCTACCACGATGACTGCTGCACGGTCGAATGTCAAATTTGAGTTAAAACACGCTCTGATGACCAAAAATAATTTTTAGCGATCTCGATCATGTGTATCACGGACCAAATCAAGACATTCATGACTGACCGAAAGATCGGTCCGTCATAGATAGGCAAGATAAATAGCCATGTGTATGGCGGACTGAAAAATCGGTCCGTCATAGATATAGCCTGACAAAGATGAATTTTGACATGATCAGTGACTAAAGATTGTTTGAGCAAAGACTTTTAGACACAAGATATTGAAATTTATTTTCAGTCTAAAAGCTTTTTGAGATAACAATTTCTAAATAGTGAGATGATATATATATATATTTTTAAATAAGATTGAATAGTTCAAAAGAGTTTAATTAATGCATCTCAGATATCTGAAATAGCGAAGGCTTATGTAAGCATTTATGCCGGACCAAAAGTTAGGTCCGTCATAGATGGGCAATAGAGAAGTTTCAGAAATTTCACAAGGTATGTGTATGCCGGACCGAAAACTTGGTCCGTCACAGATGTATGGTTCTGAGACTTTTGCCTTTGCTGAAGCCACATGTATGCCGGACCGAAAATTCGGTCCGTCATAGATGGGTAAGAGAAGATATGCTGAAACTATCACAAATGATTGCAACAGACTTAAAATATGAAAACATAGAATTTGGTCTGTTGAAATGCAAGGAATTTTGTCAAAACAATATTTGCTCAATTTTGGTTCAAGAATTGGATAAAGCAAATGATTTAACTCCAAGGTGCCTAGACTTTTGTTTACCTAATGAACCAAAATACCAACTTGTGCTAAGTCCCTCTTGATAGAACAGCTGACAGATATGAAAATTCCTAACTACTTGACTTGAACCAACTCCCAAATCTGAAACTATCAAATTAAAACACCTTAGTCTTGTTTGTCCAACATGTTCCATCCATGATTTCAGTATATGAGAGTATTATTAACTTGGTCATCAACACCGAAACCAATAAACAATATATAATCAGAAATTGAGGGGGCCTAGATGCTATCAATCTCCCCCTTTTTGGTGATTGATGACAACATACCTTTTAAGTTAATAATATCTCAGTTATTCTGCAAAACAAGGTTAGCTTGACATAGTATACACAGTTAAATATATATGAGAATGCTCCCCCTCAACAGATACAAGCTCTGAACATATGAAATATATGAAATTTTAGGACTATATTAGATCCTTAAAAATTTCATTATCTAGAAATTTCATAAATAGCATTCAACAGATCATATGAAGTTAAAGCACTGTAATCAATATCAGAGTATGACAGAATGTGTTTTAAGAGTAAATGACAGAACACAACTTAATCAATAGAGCAGCACAAAGCACAAAGCATTCAGCATAACACATTGGATCAAATATACATAGTATATTTATAACGACACACTTCTAGGATTTCTAAAGTTCTTCTCCCCCTTTGGCATCAATTACCAAAAGGAGGGGTCCTTTATGCGCCTTGAAAAGGTTCCCATGAATTTGACAAAGGAGAAATCACTTGCACATCTTCTTCTTTTTCTGGCTGTTGTGGAGCTGGTTGACTTGGTGCTTGGGCCATTGCTCGATCATGCTAGCTTGGATAATCTGGATCTCCAGGTTGAAGGACCAAGTGATGAAAATCATGATGAAGCTGGTCCAAGTAATCACTCATATGATCTACTGACAAAAATAGTTCTTACAGATCAATATGATGTTGTCCGGCAAATTGACCATAATCATACAAGGCATTTTCAGTATCTTCCCGAAAATATGCTAGGTCGTGACTGAGTCCCAATAATTTACTTTCTTCTGATGTACGTGCAGCTCCAATCTGATTGCACAGGTGCTTGTGATTTGTATCTATTTTCAGATTTATGTCATATAATCTGTCTCTGATCATGTTTTGATTTGTGCCAAGCTGAGTAACCCAGTTTCTTAAATCTCCAAATCTAGTAAAGGATTCATTTTTGAATTTGAGCTGTTCTTCATATTGTTTTCTCATCTGTTCTTGAACTTGCTCATTATACTGTTGAAAGGCTCTCATCTGCTCTTCATGTCTTTGAGTGGCCTTTTCTTGATCTTCCTTGTAACTAGTTTGAAATTCTCGTTGATCAGCATAGTATTGTTGTTCAAAAGATGTGAACCATGAGGGCTGAGCATCAACGGAATTTTCTGGTTCTTGATTAGGTTCTTGCTGCATTTGCTCATGATATGAATGGATTCGATCGATGTTGATAGTCAAACAAACTTTCCCACCAGAAAGGTGTTTCGACATCATGCTCTGGGTGTCTTGCATGAGATGGATACAGATGATTCAACTACTTGAGGCATCCTGCACCCACCACTTCATAATCATGTGCACCAAATTTCAAAACTCGATCTTGCATGAACTAAGCTGCTGCTGCTAGTTCTCATAGATGATGGATTTGCTGTTCTGCACTCATAGACTGAGCAACTGAGTCTGACATGATGTTAGCGGCACTATCAGCCGTATGGTCCTTATATCCACACTGGCTTTTGCTGACAGGTTTATCACTAGGCTCTCTTTCGTTTTTACTTATGTGTACACTGTGAGCACTAGACTCCTTTTCATTTCCAAACTAGTTCCTGCTTGAACTTTGATGACTTTGGGCAGATTGTTCTTGTCTATAACCTTGGCTTGCATGTATGGAAGCTTCTGGGTTTCCATGAAGGCTTCCATGACTGACATTTAAGCTGCCATGTGACATATAATAGTCACTTCCACTGTTATGAGTTTGAATATGTTCACTTGAGGCATTCTGGTCATATCTGTCTTCAGATTCTTCATCCGAATCTTCCTTTTCTGCTGAACCATATTCCAAAACAACTTCCTTTCTTGGTTCATTATCATCTTCTTCTTCATCATGATGAACTGATTCTTCTTCTACTATCGGTTGACTTGTTTGTAAACCTTGAAGAAAACCAGTAATTCTTAAGTTTTGTCCAGTTGAGATGCGCAAACAATATTTCTTTGGAAAGCAGTTGAACTCTCTTCTAAGATCTTCATGAGAAATAATTCCTTGAGCCAAAAGGACTTGAGTGATAATCTGGGCAAAAGGCAATGGACTTTTCAATTTTCTGTACACAGCTTCTTCCATTTCACCAAAGATATAGTCACTTATGTCAAAGGGTTGTCTGGACAGAATCAAGTGCAGTAGCCAAGCTAAGGAAGGTGTCACACCTTCTTTGTATCCTGACTTTGGATAAATGGTATGCCTTAGAACCGGATGTGATTCTAGCTTCTTCGTAAAGACAAGAAGCTCTACTTGGGTTAAAATCAACCTTTGTTATGTCTATATATATGTGTGCAGAGACTTGGATATCAGGCATATCACCCACCAATCTCCATCTCTGATTAGGAAACATCTTTTCAAACACTCTTGTTCTGTTTATGAGAGGGCTTGAGGCTTCAATAGCAGACTCAAATTGAGCGACTTTTACTTTTCTAACCTTTCCATTAAAAGAGAACATGATAAATCTTCTCTGCTTGTCAACCAACAGGATGCATAGAACTCTAGGGTTCTAGAAGAGCTCCAGGAGTGGTACTGTTTGACATTAATCCAATCAAACCAGTGTGGAGTTTATGCACTCAAAGAGTCTAGTTGAGCCAATTATTGAGTTTACTTGATTCCATCAACATATCGATGATTTGTCAAGATCGTGTTGATTTTCCTTTACCATCCACTTTATTTAGATAAACATTGCAAATGTTCTTATGAAGCAAGGAAACAAAGTTTTCACCAGAGTGATCTTGACATAGAAAACCAAGTCTTTTCACTGACTAATCTCACAGACCTTAACTTCTTTCCACTTAGTGCGCATAATTCTTTAGTGCCCAAAGTGTCAACTTCAGAGATTAAGTCTGTTTTCTCAAGATAATTCACTACTTGGCTCATAGGAGCTGTCCTCGATGATGATTCATCCTCCACTACATTTTTATCTGCTTCTTTCCGTGATGAGATGTGACTTGTTTTCTGTTCTTTCTTTCAGTGATGTGCACATCTTGCATTACAACAGGGCCTTGAGGCTGTCTTGACAGAGAAATACTAGGGGATGCATCTGACATTTTCTGCTTTTTTGACCTTTACTTTATCAACAATCTTTCCAATTAGCCCTCTTTTGTCAGGATTGCTAGACCTCATTCTGACACACGTTATATGAGTCCAACTCTTGATCAAACACACAGAACAGAACCTTCTCAAGGACACACAGACCGCGCCTAGTAAAAATAAAATCTAGAAATTGAGAACTAGGTCTAGGGTTTTAGCAGATAACCGAGAAGGGTTTGAGGGCAACTTACTGAGATGCAGAATGTTCTTGCGTGCGAAGACCAGACGAGCACCGTTGCAGAAATCCAATTAGGAACCTGCTTCGGCGCTGGAGAGGAAATTTCTCTGGTTTCGTGAGCAGTTGCGCAAGAACAGAAGAAATAGTGGGGAAATTTCTGAAGCAAAACTACAATGAATAAGGCTGACAAAGATTTTAGGGAATCTTGGTAAAAGGCGCCATTTAAATGTGGGTAGTTGAAGAGAGTCAGGCGACTTGGTAAAGAAGTGGCGGGACCCAGTTGAATAGGATAGGGTTAAAACTCAGGGTCCCGAAACCAAGGATGGGTTTAGCACAGGATAAGTCCTAAAGCAATAGATAAGATTTTGAAATTGATTTTCGAAAATCAGATAAGGAGTAAAAGATTTTATAAAACAGACTAAATCCATTTTGAATTTTAGATAAGTGTTAAGATTAGAAACATATTTGTATGTCAGATTATTTTAAGTATATATGTGCAGAGTAAATTTTCTATTTGCACAGGACAAAGGTATTTGAGAATTTTCTTTTATGACGGACCAAATAATTTTTTTTTCGGTCCGTGGCACATAGAAGTTCTGAAAGTTCTCAAGACCTAGACTTCCTATGTATGACGGACTGAAAATTAGGTCCGTCATGCATAAGCTTTCCGAGAAAGATATGTCTGATGCAAATAGATTACTTTGCAGCACAGTGATTACAATCTGACATAAACGTATGATTCAGAGAATTTGAAATTAAGAGATATAGCTAAGATAAGATCAAAAACACAAGAACAGAGACCCAAACTTAGCAGAGGTGCAAATCTTGGAAATGTTTGAGCAGATTTTCATATAAGTATTAGTATTTGCAACTAAGACTCAGATGAAATACTCAAATGCTGAATATATAATTTTTTTGACACTTGAAAACGACAAGATTTTCACTATTTGCTGTAGTTTGACAAAGATGTGGATATAACATGGAAAGATGAGACTTTCAGCAACATTTTTATTTTTTAAGCTTATGAGTATTACAAAGAAATCATTTTGATCTACTCAGCACTTTTGAATTTCTATATTCACACAAAGGTATCAAGAAATTGCATAGCAGGCAATCTTGCTCCCCCTTAATGTGACACCATCAAACAATGTTTGAATAGTCAATTATATTCAATTCATTTCTTAACTTTGAGAATCTTGCCTCATCAAGAGGTTTAGTAAAATATCACCAACCGATCCTCGCCTTACGACATAACTAAGCACAATGTCTCCTTTAGCAACATGATCACAAATGAAGTGATGTCTAATTTCAATGTGCTTAGTTCTAGAATGTTGGACCGGGTTGTTTGCTATTTTTACTGCACTTTCATTATCACATAACAGAGGCACATTGTTAAATTTGATTCCAAAATCCAGAAATGTTTGTTTGATGAATAGAATTTGAGCATAGCAACTTCCAAAGAGCTATATATTCACTTTTCGTTAGCGATGCTACAAATTTTGCTTTTTAGAACACCAAGAAACTAAAGATCTACCAAGCAAATGACAACCCCCAGAAGTACTTTTGCGGTCAATCTTGCAACCGGCATAGTCAGAATCTGAGTAGCCGAGAAGCTCAAAAGAAGCACCTTTGGGGTACCAAAGACCAATACTAACAGTAAATTTAAGATATCTAAATATCCTTTTCACAGCATTTAAGTGAGCTTCTTTAGGTGCAGCCTGAAATCTAGCACACATGCATACACTAAACATGATATCAGGCCTAGATGTTGTCAAATATAACAATGAACCAATCATAGACCTAAAAAGCTTTTGGTCAACAGACTTACCTCCCACATCTTGCTCAAGATGTGTATTTGTAGCCATGGGAGTCTTTATTGGCTTGCATTCTTCCATTTTGAAGCGTTTGAGGAGGTCCTTGATATACTTTTCTTGTGAAATAAAGGTTCCATCCTTCAATTGCTTAACTTGAAATCCAAGAAAGAAAGTTAGCTCTCCTATCATAGACATTTCAAATTTCTTGGCCATCATGTCACCAAATTCTTTGCAGAGAGAATCATTAGTACAACCAAAAATGATATCATCTACATAAATTTGGCAAATCATTAATGTTCTATCGATGTCTTTTAGAAATAGTGTTGGATCAACCTTCCCAATTTTGAAGTTCTTATTTGTCAAAAAGTCTCTAAGACGTTCATACCAAGCTCTAGGAGCTTGTTTTAGGCCATAGAGAGATTTGAATAATTTGTAAACATGATTAGGCATATTAGAATCTTCAAAACCAGGTGGTTGTTCAACATAGACAGTTTCATCAATAAAACCATTAAGGATTGCACTTTTTACATCCATTTGAAAAAGAGTTATATTAAAATGAGTAGCAAAAGCAAGAAGAAACCGAATAGCTTCAAGACGTGCCACCGGAGCATAAGTCTCTCCATAATCCAGTCCTCTACTTGTGAGAATCCTTGAGCTACCAATCTTGCTTTATTTCTTATTACCATTCCATTTTCATCTTGTTTATTTCTGAACACCCATTTTGTACCAATGACATTATGATCTTTTGGTCATTCAGTTAGACTCCAGTCTTTGTTTCTTTCAAAGTTATTGAGTTCTTCTTCCATAGCAATGATCCAATCAGCATCTTCTAGGGCTTCTTCAACTATTTTTGGTTCAACACAAGAGACAAACGAGTAATGTTCACAGAAAGAAGCTTGCCTAGAACGAGTTTGGACACCTTTACTGATTTCACCGATGATTAAGTCAGCGGGATGATCTTTAGCAATGGTGTGATGACTCTTGATTAAGGTTGGTCTTTCTTGATCCTTTTCTTCTTCTTGGGATCCATCTTGTGGTACCATTGACTGAGTAGGTGGTTGATCTTGATCATCTTTGGGCTTTACATCACCAATTTCCATTTTCCTCATAGCTTGTACCAGCCCAACATCACCTACATCATCTAAATTCTCATGCTCACCTTGTGAGCCATTTTGTTGAGGAGTATAAGTAGCAGATAATTCATGTTTAATGCCTAATTCATCACAGTATTCAATGATATTAGTATTAACAAATTCAGATCCATTGTCACTTCTGATCTTTTCGATGGGACAGTCAAATTCATTTTGGGCTCTTTTTGCAAAAGACTTGAAAATTTTTCCAACTTCACTTTTGTTTGGCAAAAAGAATACCCAAGTGAATCTGGAGAAATCATCAACAATGACTAAGCAATATGAGTTACCACCTATGCTGGCATATGAAGTAGGGCCAAACACATCCATATGTAACAGCTCAAGTGGCCTAGAGGTGGACATGATGCTTTTGGATGGATGAGGATTGGCTACTTGCTTGCCCGCTTGACAAGCACTACACAGCCTATTCTTTTCAAATTTTACATCCTTCAGTCCAACCACTAGCTCATTTTTGAAAAGCTTTTTAAGATTAGACATACCTACATGCCCAAGACGCTCGTGCCAAAGCCATCCAAGTGAGACCTTAGCCAACAGACAAGTTGAGATGCATGAGGAGTTAGATTTGAAATCCACTAAATAAAGATTTTGAAATCTAAAACCTTTGAAAATAAGCTTTTGACTTTCGTCAAGTACTGTTACCCCATCAGAAGAGAAGTTACAATGAAATCCAAGATCACATAATAGAGCCACTGATAATAAGTTGAAATTTAAAGAATCAACAAGAAGTACATTGTCAATAGAGTGATCATTTGAAATAGCAATCTTACCAAGCCCTTTTACCTTTCTTTTGCTATTATCACCAAATGTGATCTTGTGGCTTGGATCATTTTCTCCTTCAATTGAGGTGAACTTTTTTGAGGTTCCGGTCATGTGCTGAGTGCACCCACTGTCAATCACCCAGTGCCGGCCACCACTTTTGTAGTTTACCTGTAGAATCATTTCTTGATTTTAGGTACCCAAATACTTTTGGGTCCTTTAATGTTAGTCTCAATAACCTTAGGCCTAAAAGGATTCAACAGTAAAGACTTAGGTACCCATACAGTCTTAAGTTTCTTGTCCAGATTAGAGGGACCAATATATTTAACATTCATTTTACCTCTAAAATTCTTAAATAGCATGTAATGGGCATCTACCATACATTTTCTATTTACTTCAGAATGAGGAGTATTTGCAAGAAAACAATTTCTAGATTCATGGTTTGAATTATGACAGTAATAACAATGGGTGCTCTTCTTGACAAAAACCTGCTTGATTTTGCTTGAACCATTTTTCTTGAGCAGGCTATTAGATTTGAAACCTAAGCCCTTTTTGCCCAAGTTAGGTTTGTGTTCAATCAGAATTTTGTCAAGAGTAGCACTTCCCAAAAAGCATTTTTCTAAACCTTTATCAAATCTGGCTATCTTGGTTTTTAACTCTTCATTTTCAGTCTTAAGTTCTTTAGCACAGGAAGCATATTTGCAATTTTCATTACAAGTACTAGAGGAACTTGAGATCATAGTTTTATCTTTCAGCAGATCACATAAAATGGATACATCAGAGACAGGCACATTATCAGATTTAGCAGACATCATCTCATTTTCAATTTCTAGCTCACAATACTTATTTTTCAAGTCTTCATGATTTTTAACAAGTAAAGCATGACTTGAGACAAGATCATCATATAGCTGCAAAATCTTAGCATGTTCATGAATAAGTTGGTCATGTTTATTCCTTAACAACTCTTGATCACTTGTTAAGCCAGCAATAGTCTTTTTAAGATTTCTAGTTGAAGTTGTTTTAGCATGCAACGCACTGTTTAATTCTTCAACTATTTCAACTGGCTCATCATATGTAGGAGAGTCACTGACCTTTTCCTCATCTATTCTGGCCATCAGACATATAGGAAATAATGGTGGTGGAGGAGTTGACTCATCCAAAGCAAGTCCAGCTAGCCTCTTTGACCTTGAGTTGTCATCATCAGAAGATGATTATTCACTTGAACTTTCTTCATCAGTTATCCACTCGCCTCTATGAGCTTCTCCTTTTCCTTTCTTCGAAAATTTCTTGGAGTAGCCTTTCTTATAATATTTCTTCTTTGATTTGTCATGAATTTTCTCATCATCCTCATCTTCCTTGCCCTTGTACTTATTCTTCTTTTTGCTTTTGTTGGGGCACCGTGCAGCAATGTGTCCCTTTTCATTACATTCAAAACAAATGATATTAGCAAAAGGATTTTTCCTTGAGTAGGAGTTTGACCTTCCTTTGTCCTTGAAGTTCACTCTTCTCATGATTTTATTTGCTCTTCTCATTAGTAGAGCTAATTGCTTTACATCTTCATCTTCAGCCTCACTTGACTCATCATCACTCTCATCTGATGAGTCTTGCACAACTTCCTTGGCTTTAAGAGCAATGGATTTCTTCTTAGGTGCCTCCTCTTCACCAAGGTGAGCTCGTGAGTGAAATCTTCCCAAGTAGCTCAAGAGGAGTGAGCCTTTTGAGATCACCACTGCTTGATAAGTAGGTGATCAAGTCGTGATAAGCTCGGGAAGAACTCTTATCATTTTCCCGCAAACCTCAACATCAGAAATTTTAGTCCCTAGGCCTTTGAGCTCATTGACAATAGGATTAAGCCTAGTGAACATGTCATTAGCATTTTCTTGAGGGGGCATTTTAAATTGATCAAATTTCTCTCTAACAACATAATATCTTTCTTCTTTGATATCAGAAGTACCTTCATGAATTTCTTGAAGGGTAGTCCATATATCATATGCAGATGTTAAATTGCTAACTCTATCAAACACTTCTAAGCTAAGACAAGAAAAGATTGCATTTCTAGCTTGAGCATCAAACTGCATATTCTGAATCTCACCAGGGGTGGGTTCACCATATGTAGTTTGCCCTTCGAGCAAAACATGTGGAGGCAGAGGCTTCTCTGTAACCCTCCACACATCATACCCGACGGCTTCTAAATAACATCTCATTCTAATTTTCCAATAAGCATAATTAGTACCATCAAACACAGGTACTCTACCTATACTAACAGTAGCAGAACCATTTCCCTCAGCCATTTACCAAAGCTAGTTAAGCTAATAAAGGCAAACCGGCTCTGGTACCACTTGAAGGAACGAAATGGCCTAGAGGAGGGGGGGGTGAATAGGCAACTTCTTCAATTTTTCAATTTTAATCACAGTTAACCTATTTACTGATACTACTGAAGAGCTAAACGACAAATAATTAAATACAACAATAACAACGAAAGCAAAAACAGATAACAATAATAAAAGACAGAGAGACAGAAGATTTATCCCGAGGTTCAGAGCACTCCTCCTACTCCTCGTTGAAGCACTTCTCTCGAAGTATTGCTTCTCCCACAGCTAGTCGCAGTAGCTTGGGATCACACTCGAGGTAGCTCTTTCACCACTCCAGTGAGGTGAGCTCCAGACCTTTCACAAGAAGAGTAGCCTTCCACAATCTCCTTCTGGACAGGTCTAACTCTTCCACTTCCTCCAAGCTGTCTAGGATCACAATGATCCAAGAGTAATAAACTTCTCACATGTTCTGTCTCTTGGTTCACACTCTAAAACACACAGCTAGACACACTTGGAGTTAAAACACTTAGAAGAAAGATGAATTTTGAGTCTGAGAGTGAAAAACCAACTCCTTACTAAGAATGAGAGAGCTTTGAATGCTAAAATGTGAAGGAGTTCAAAAAGTTCTGTAGTAGATGGCTCAGGCAATGTTTATATACTCAATTCTGATGAATATAGCCGTTGTACCTACCACAGTGACCGTTGCACGTGTTAGAATGTCAAATTTGAGTTAAAACACGTTTACAGCAGACCAAAAATAATTTTTAGCGATACTGATCATGTGTATCACGGACCAAATCAGCACATTCATGACGGACTGAAAGATCGGTCCGTCATAGATAGGCAAGATAAATAGCCATGTGTATGGCGGACCGAAAAATCGGTCCGTCATAGATCTAGCCTGACAAAGATGAATTTTGACATGATCAGTGACTAAAGATTGTTTGAGCAAAGACTTTTAGACACAAGATATTGAAGTTTATTTTCAGTCTAAAAGCTTTTTGAGATAACAATTTCTAAATAGTGAGATGATGTATATATATTTTTTAAATAAGATTGAATAGTTCAAAAGAGTTTAATTAATGCATCTCAGATATCTGAAATAGCGAAGGCTTATGTAAGCATTTATGCCGGACCAAAAGTTAGGTCCGTCATAGATGGGCAATAGAGAAGTTTCGTAAATTTCACAAGGTATGTGTATCTTGACCGGCTACTCGGTCCGTCATAGATGTATGGTTCTGAGACTTTTGCCTTTGCTGAAGCCACATGTATGCCGGACCGAAAATTCGGTCCGTCATAGATGGGTAAGAGAAGATATGCTGAAACTATCACAAATGATTGCAACAGACTTAAAATATGAAAACATAGAATTTGGTCTGTTGAAATGCAAGGAATTTTGTCAAAACAATATTTGCTCAATTTTGGTTCAAGAATTGGATAAAGCAAATGATTTAACTCCAAGGTGCCTAGACTTTTGTTTACCTAATGAACCAAAATACCAAGTTGTGCTAAGTCCCTCTTGATAGAACAGCTGACAGATATGAAAATTCCTAACTACTTGACTTGAACCAACTCCCAAGTCTGAAACTATCAAATTAAAACACCTTAATCTTGTTTGTCCAACATGTTCCATCCATGATTTCAGTATATGAGAGTATTATTAACTTGGTCATCAACACCGAAACCAATAAACAATCTATAATCAAAAATTGAGGGGGCCTAGATGCTTTCAAGCAGTTGACCAGCTTGAGGTCGACCGGTGACGTGGCGGATGTCACTGAGTCGGAGCTCGTTGGGGCCCCGACCTAAGGCCAAGTCGAAGCTCAGGGGGCTCCCGACCGAGGCAGTCGGGCCTCTGGTGGGCTCAGGGGCGCCCCGACCACATGGCTGTCGGGGCTGCGGGGGCATCCGACCGAGGCAGTCGGGCGCCTGGCGGGCTTGATCGAGGCCGAGGATCCTTCGTGGCCCAACGAGGCCTTCGGCCAGAGCTGGGCCTGAGACGGCCCATTTGGTGTTCCTACTTTGGGGTATCCTTGTATGAGTATTCGCCGGAGGCCGGGGCGAGTCCCGAGCGCTGCTGCTGTTCGGATGGGCCCTCCATCTTCGGCGGCACGATCTCCTCGCGAATGTGATGACGACTCGGCTTCTCACGTCTTCATTTATTTGAGCCTGTTCAGCTTCTGCGCCTTAAGCATATAAGAGCAGTACGGTCGTAGGCATTTGGGGCAATTGTTCACCGCACAAATTTCCCACTGCTCCGTAACACTTAGCTTCCCTTGAATCTTCAATGGCTGGGTTGATATTCAGTTTTGGAGATGAAGCACCGCTGGCGCCTACGGACGAGGAGGCCTTCCTCGCGGAGCTTTGGGGTGACTTCGAGCTCGCCATGGCCGAATGGGTTGAGCTGGACACCGCCGCTGTCGATGCGCTGATCGACGTCGTCCCGAAGCTTGTCAAGGCGAGGGATGCCCTCATCGAAGCGGTTCGGCGTGTGTGCGGTGCTTAGACTTTTGCGCCATCTTGATGTTTTCAAGCTAGATTGTTACGACGCGGGTAGGAACTATATGTAACTCGCGCGCCATATAAATGCCACTAGCTTTTGCTTGTTGAGAACCTTCGTCCATGCGATCTCTTGGAGACCAATTATAGCGTCGTACAACAAGGCCACGGTTCTCTGGGGTGGCTGCCTTGGTCGGTCGATTTCGACCGGGTGCGCGCGAGCGCACCCGGTGGGTGTAGCCCCCGAGCCCCCGAGCAAGTCGGAGAGCTGGTCGGGGGGTTACTTTGGTCAGCGAAATCTGACTGAGTGAGGCGAGTGGACTCGGTTGATCGGATCGTTTGGCGCGCCCATTCAACTTGGGCGGCAAAATCTGACCAACTTGGTCGGCGAAACCCGACTAGGGGTGCACGGGCAGACTCAATCGGCCCCGAGCCCCCGAGTGGATCGGAAGGATGCCTTGGTCGGCAGAACCCGACCGGCTTGGTCGGCCGATTTCGGCCGAGTGCACGCGAGCGCACCCGGTGGGTGTAGCCCTCGAGCCCCCGAGCAGGTCGGAGAGCTGGTTGGGGGGTTACTTTGGTCTGTTGGGCCCAACCAACTTGATCGGCCGGTTTTGACCCGTCGTTGCCTCGGTTGGCGCGGACGCCCAGATGCCTTAGACAAGGTTCTGGTACCCGAGTGTTCGTTTTACGTCGTAGCCGGACGTGGCCTTGGTCGGCGCGGATGCCCAGATGCCTCGCGCAAGGTTCTGGTGTTCGAGTGCTCGTTTTACGTCGTAGCAAGACGTTGCCTAGGTCGGCGCGGATGCCCAGATGCCTCGTGCAAGGTTCTGGTGTCCGAGTGCTCATTTTACGTCGTAGCTGGACGTTGCCTAACTCGGCGCGGACGCCCAGATGCCTCGCGCAAGGTTCTGGTGTCCGAGTGCTCGTTTTACGTCGTAGCTAGACGTTGCCTAGGTCGGCGCGGACGCCCAGATGCCTCGCGTAAGGTTATGGTGTCCGAATGCTCGTTTTACGTCGTAGCTGGACGTGTTAGTAAGGCTGGTTTTACGCCGGAGCTAGGCGGAGAGCGTCCGTCCCAGATCCTCATTTGGTGAGGCTAT
This sequence comes from Guadua angustifolia, assembly GCA_036346375.1. Lineage (NCBI taxonomy): Eukaryota > Viridiplantae > Streptophyta > Magnoliopsida > Poales > Poaceae > Guadua > Guadua angustifolia. Next base: position 50,451,015 of record CM070502.1, on the reverse strand, counting down.
CTCTAGGAGGAGTGGCCGCTGTCTGTCCCACGTGTACACCCCGTCCATAGGTGTGGGATCTGGAGGGGGTGAGCGAACGCGTGTTTACCATTGTTGGTTTGAATACCGTGCTCATAGAGCTACTAACAGGTTATCCGAGTGGGCCCTGGAGATCCCTCCCAAGGGGAACCTTTCCGAGCGGACGATCCCTACGTCGGGTGTCCGACCCGCTGGGGGTGACCCATAAGAAACCTTTCTTTACTCGATCCCAGATCGGACCTGAAATTTGTCACCACCCGAGTGCAATGTGCCGCCCATGGATGGGTTCCGTGGGAGAGTGTGAAGTATGGTCTCGGACACGAGTTAAGGCGATTGCGTCGTCAGCCAACCCAACTCGAGGCCCACTGGGGGCTCGCCTTGTCCTCGCCCCTTACTCGATTTTCTGCCGGGGTGGTCCTGAATCCACTTGGTGGATCAGGGCCTAGGAACCCGCAGCACCAGATTGGGCCCAGGTGCGAGCTGTCGAGCTCTCTCGCCACCTTGAGGCCGTAGCGGCCTGGTGGGCTTTTTATACTGCTTGATCCAATGACCCGGCCACCGCGAGATCGAAGGTTGAAGGGCGTGTCGCCCGGAGCGGTGTCCTGACGCCACCTGCCAGTTTTTAATGCGCGTTGTGGCAATTAAATGCGGTTAAATGATTGGGCATCGTCGTCTCACCAGCTTCGGCGTGGCACTTTCGAGACGGACGGCGACGCTCAACCGAGATGGTGTCCTTTGATCGGCGCCCGCCGTGGGTGCTGTTTCGGTGGTGCCTATTCGGCGCCCATAAATTTGGTGTGGGGGGTGCTCGGGCGAGTTCTCACCTTTGCTTTCCCTATCTCCTCGTCTTCCTGCCTGAGAAAAGAGAGCAAAAGAGCCGGAGAGTTCTTCGCCTTTCCCCTTCTCCCACCTTTTCGCGGTTTCCACCCCTGGAGATGTCGTGGCCTGAGTGCTCTGCCTAGTCCAGCCGTGCGTAAGGCTTGGAGAAGAAGGGGTTCCTCCCCCCGCGAGACATCTCGCGGTGGAGGGTGCCGACGGGGGTCGCGGTCCCCGCTCCAGCCGACGACGAGATTGTTGTGCCCGCCTCATTCTACGAGCGAGGGTTCGGGCTCCCGCTTTACCCGTTCGTCCGTGGGCTGCTGCACCACTATAAGGCCGAGGTGCATCAGCTCAACCCTAACGGAGTGCTCCACATCGCGGTCTTTATCACGCCAGCGAGGCGTTTTGGGATCGATCCCCACCGGCGCTCAAGGCACTTCTTCAGTTCTGAGGAAGGACCAACCGGCGGATACTCCGGCTTATGGGTGGCGAGCCCTCCAACGTGGGCGGCCGCCGACGGCTACATCGACTTGAAGCTGCCGTCGTCGAATCAGGGGTGGCACTCCGAATGGCTCTATGCTCAAAACCAAGGAGGCAACGCCCCGGCTTTTACCGGCCGGCACCCTGAGGCGAGGCCCGAGTGGGCTTGGGGGCCCGACCGGAAGGAGAAGAAAAAAGTGAAGACGATCATCAAGCGGATCAAGGCCTAGAAGGGGCGGGGCCTGATCGGCGATGTTGTTGTGCGCGCATTCATGAGGATGCGCGTTCAACCCCTCATGGAGAGGGCCCGCCCCATGTTCCAGTATGAGGGGGTATCCGACCCCACGAGGATGGTGGAGGCAGAGCTCGCCGCGTCGGAGGTCGAGGCTAGGGTGGCCGCCGTGTTGGTAGGGAGCGCCACCGAGGCGGCGGGTGGCCGCCCCAAGCCATTCCTGGCGTAAAATCCCCCGGACCTAGTAAGCCGAGCGATTCTCTCCCTTTTCTCTTCTTTCTTCTTCAGCCCTTAGTTTTGGTCCAACTAGTGTCCCTGTGTTGTCCAGGGGCTAGCCGGGACGGTCTCCTGGGCATTGTTGCCAGGGGAGAAGGAGTTGAGGGCCGAGGCCCGTGCAAGGTCCGCACTGCACAAGTCCGCCCGCAAGAGGCGGAAGGAGGAGAAGAGGAAGAAGAAGAAGCAAGAGCGCGTGGTAAGGACCACGCGCGGCGTGGAGGTCTCCGATTCGACCGCCGTCAACACGGTCAGTCGGGAGTCCACCTCGAGTGACAGCGATGATGGCAACCCATACCGCGGGATCGACTTTGGGTCGCCGACCGGCAGCGGCCCAGCCGAGGGCGCCGGTGCTAGCGCTACCGTCATTGAGCCCCAAGCTGAGGTGCCCCCGGTGGAGGCATCCTTAGGGAAACGGAGGAGGCCACGCCCGCAAGGGGATCGACGAAGGCGCGGCCGCCAGCACTCCCGCCGGCCGTAAGTGCTCTTTTTGTTCCCGAGTCGTGGCGCATTAGTTTTGCTTGAGTCGTTTCCGACCAATTGTTGTGTTCAGGATCTACACGGGGGGTGTCGTTGCGGCGTCGGTGGACCCGGCGGTGGCCTCAAGGCGATGCCGCCTGCAAGGTGGAGGTTGAGAAGTCGCCGCCAAGCCGAGCAACAAGTGAGCGGGCGGTGGCGCTTGGCGACAATCGCCGATGCGCCGGAGACAATGTCGGAGTTGCTGGCAGATCCGACGAGGGTCAGGGGGCTGTCGGCAGAGTCGAAGCGCGAGGAAGCTCCGGCGGCCCTGGGTGAGCCGGTGCCCCGACCGGAAGCCGAGGAAGGTGAGGGGGCACTCCCGCCGCCGCCACCAAGAGGACCGCCACCTCATGCGGGGGCAGCCCAATTATCGGGGGCGATCATCGTCGTCCCGCAGGGGGAGGCGGCGCATGATCCGCTGCAAATGCAGTCCACCGGGACGGCCTCGGGAGTCCCCTCGGCCACCCCTACCCACGCTGGTCTGGCTGGGCAACGACCCGTCCGACAGGACGTTGTTTGTGTTGGACGACGTGGCGGAGAGCAGGGGATGGGAGTCTCTGCAGGAGGGCGCTCGGTGAGTCGAGATCCGAAAGGGTCTGGACCTTATCCTTGAGTCCTCCGGCAAGGCATTGGACGCCATTACCGGGGGAATTCGCCCGATCGGCATGGTAGTCGAACTAAAAAAACCCCATCTTTGCAATTTTCGACGGGTATGCTGCAGGCTAACAGGATGTTCGTGTTTCGCAGCACTTGTGGGACTGATCGGAGGGTATGTCCAGGTTCCTCCGGCGTCTGTATGGCCGGAGGATGTCCGCCGAGGAGGAGTGCGATCGGCTGCGTCCCGAGCTGCACGAAGCCCGGGAGGCTCTGGCGCGCGAGCAGACGGAGGCGGAAGGGGCCCGCCGGGAGCTAGGTCGGTTCTCCGAGGCACTGCTCGAGGAGTGTTGGACAACCAAGTCCCTGAAGACGAGTATGTCCGAGCTTGAGTCTCTCCTGACGGAGGCCAATAGCGCTAAGGACGCCGCCGTCGCCGCGGAAGAAACCGCGCAGTCGGAGGTGACCAGCCTCTAGGGTGAGCGCGACCAAGCTCGGGAAGAGTTGGACTCCGCGAGGAGAGATGCCACGCGCGACCAGGAGGCCTGGGCTAAGGGCGAGGAGGATCTCCGCACTCTGATGGCCTCCACGGCTGGTAAGCAACCCAATCCTGGTTCAGTTTCTGCGATCGCGGCTCGCCGGGCATGCTTTTTGATATTGCTTCGATCTGCAGAGTTGCAGAAGAATCTCAGTGACGCCGTGGAGGCGCGGAAACTGGCGGTGGAGGAGCGTGACACGGCGGTCATGGCGCGGGATGTAGCTTTGACGGCGTAGCAGCTGCCGGAGGGGGATCAGTCCGACCTGGCCACTGAGCTAGCGACCCTTCAGGACGTCGGGCGGGACGTCTGTGACCGGGTGCTCGGGACCGCACCACCGGGTACGAGTTCACTTGCCGCCGACCTGGCTCGCGTGCCTGAGCACGTCGAGAGCTCGGCGAGCGAAGGCGTCGTGCTCGGGGCCACTTCAGCGTTCGTTTGCGCCATCTCCCACTATGATGGTATCGACCTCGATACCGTCAGCAGTGGGATCGCTGGGAACCGGACCGAGAAGGAAATCGACCGATTCGAGTTCCAAGTCGAGCCGCGCGCCCGAGTGATAGCCGCCAGGATATCGCCGCAGAACATCCTCCACCAGGAGTAGGAAAAAAGTTAGATATTTTGCTTTTAGCAATGTAATGACTTTAGCATGTAATGAACTAAAGCTTATTTGGATGTTTCGGCCAGTCGGCCGACCATGAGTTCGACTCTTCTCTTTTGTGCTTTCTTGTTGCGATGAACACTTGACGACCATAGCCTTAGAAACCGCGGGGGTTGTTCAGGTGTGGGTCGGCGTGTTAACGCTTTTGAGGGAAGTGCAAAGAGAGCAGGAACTTAGGAACGAAACGTTCACTCGCACTCGACATGGAAAAGGAGTGTTCCCGACCAACCATGGATCGCACCGCACGGGTACTTCCTTCTTCCGCGAAGCACTATTTAGCAACCGTAGCCGCTGGGGCGTAGGTCGTAGTACTTGGGTCGAGAGGGTTACCGCTATGGGGAATCGAGTGGCCGTCGGGTCACCAACCCGTGTGAGAGTAGGAACTTGTACCACTTTAGGGATGAAACGCTCACCCGCACTCGACACGGAAAAGGAGTGTTCCCGACCAACTATGGATCACACCGCACGGGTACTTCCTTCTTCCGCGAAGCACTACTTAACAACCGTAGCCACTGGGGCATAGGCCGTAGTACTTGGGTCGAGAGGGTTGCCGCTAGGGGGAACCGAGTAGCCAGTCGGGTCACCGACCCGTGTGAGTGTAGGATCTTGTAGCCCTCGAGCGGTGCGTGGGGACCAAGCTGTGGTTGCCACGCAGTGCTTGAACTCAGAGGAATGGTAAATGGGTGCGAGAATAAGAAAAAGTTTTAGGGATAGAGTCACCTTAACTTTTTATTCCGCGTGTTGGAGACGACGTGGCTATCGGGCCTCTTACTCAGCCCTCCGCCGGGGCGGCGAGCTTGTGGGCCTTCTGCCACCTCAAGGTCTTAGCGGCCCATCCAGGCCTTTCTTCGCTATGGTGGTGCGGTCAGCCCAGCCCGGGAGCTGAAACCGAGGGGTCGCATGGCTCCCTAGCCGAAGTGGTGTCCTTTCACCCCCAGCTGTCGTGTCATGTTTTAATGCATAGTGGGAGGAGTGGAAAGGACACGTCGCGTCGTGCAAGGGGTGGATTTAATGCGCGTGCGACGCTCTGCTCGGGGCGACGCCCGCTTGGATCACTTCGCCTCGCCTCTATAAATACGGCATGGGGGGCGTGAGAGCGACCACGCCTAGCTATTTCCTTTGCCTCTTTGTCTCCCCGCACCTTCCTGCAACGAGAGAGGGAAAAAGCCAGGGAGCGCAAGCGCCGGTGTGTTTCTCGCATCTTCAAGACCAGATGGCGAGCGGGGGTGACGATCGGAGGGCCGGCAAGCGGGTGGCGGCGGCAGACCCGCGGGGTTCAGACCCCAAGAGGTCCCGCACCGATGCCGGGTCATCCAGAGGCGCGGCGAGGGGCGGGATTACTCTGCCCTCGTCTATCTTCTGCATCTGGAACCCTCTTCCAGCGTGAGTTTCCATCGTTTAGCTTTAGGATGGCTTTGATTTCTTTTTGCCGATGCTAACTTGCTTTCATTTTTCTCTCTCAGCGACTCTGGCTCGGGCTCCCTTGACCACTGCACAAGGGCCCCCATTAACGCCTCGGTGGGGCAGAGGCCGCCAGAGCCGCCTCCGCGCTCCCAAGCCGCCCAGCAATCCCTCTGCGACGAGGGCCCGGGCGGCGGATATGGCGCTAAGCCGACGCAAGATGCAGCAGCCCCGAGCTTCCTGGCGTGCGACGCCCAGAAGCTGAGCCCGCGGAGTGTGTTATCCGAGCCGGGCTCGGAACTCACCAAGACGCTGACCAAGGCGAGGCGTCGTCCTCGCGGGCTCACGCCGAGGTCGCCGAGGAGGAGCTCGCGAAGACGCGAGGAGGCATCGCCTCGCGGGCTCATGGCCGAGGCCGCCGAGCCAAGCTGGCTGCCGCACGAGGAGCGCTGGGTCACGCGCGAGAACCTCATCTCCATACTCAGCCCGGCCTTCGAGAGCAAGGCCAGGAGCTTGCGGCTGCTGGGGGTGAGGCTGCATGAGCCGTTGGAGCTTACTGCGTCGCAGTACGCCTTCGGTCTCAGCCAGGCGGCCGACGCCTTGGCCGGCCTGCCCCGCACCTTGAACGAGAGTTCCGCTCATGAGGGGCGGGAAGTCTCCGTCCTAACGGCGGAGTATGTGCTGGCCTGCTGCGCCAGCCGTGACACCTCCTTTGACCCGATGGCGATCGTCGCCGGGATCGAAGGCGACTCAGCCCAGGCGAGGGCAAGAGCACGGGCGGCGGCGGAGACGGTGGCGGAGTGGCTTCACGTTGAAGCCCAGGGTGCGGACGACGAGGGCGGTTATAACTCCGACGATGACGCCTTCGGTTAGCTTAGGAACGTCCCGGGCGCCCGCACCTGACTTTTGTAATGTATATACAATATGTATTTTGGGAACTTTGTTTCATATCCTGCATTTCTTCCCTGTGATGAGCACTCGTCGAATGACCGTAGCCCTCAGAAACCACTGGGGTTGTTTGAGCGTAGGTCGGAGTGCTAACATTTTGAGAGAAACACAAAGATAGCAAAAGATTCAGTTGCTCAAAAGCGTGTCCCCGATCGACCATGGACCGCCGTGCAAGGGCACTTCTCTCTCCCGCGAAGCGCTACTTTGCATCCGTAGCCGCTGGGGAGTAGGCCGTAGCACTTGGGTCGAGAGGGTTACCGCTAGGGGGGATCCGAGTGGCCGGTCGGGGCGCCGACGTGGATGAGTACGCGAACAAGTAGCCCCTGAGTGGCGCATGAGGACCAGGGTGTGGTCGGCACGCTTCGCTTTGAACTCGAAGGATTTGGTGGAGACACAAGAATAAAGGAAAAATTTTAGGGATAGAATCGCCTCAACTTCTTAATATTCCATACGTTAGACACAATGTTGCCATCGGCATCTTTGAGTCGGAAGGTGCCGGGTTGGAGGACCTCCACGACGGTGAAGGGACCTTCCCACGGAGGTGAGAGCTTGTGCTTGTCTTTGTTGGATGGACTGGCGCAGACCAAGCCGCTAACGTAAAGGATCGATCATGGACCGACGATTGTGGTAGCGCCGGCAGTTTCTTCGGTACTTGGCCGATCCGCAGGCGATCACATCGCACACCTCATCGAGCTGGTCGATGGCGTCTTGTTGTGATTCGAGCCCCCGTGCCTCGTCAAAGGCTTGTAATCTCGGGGCGCCGTACTCCAGGTCGGTCGGCAGGACAACTTCAGCACCGAACACCGCGAAGAATGGTGTAAACCGGTCGGCCGGTCGGTGTGGTCCATCGCTCGAGAGGAGATGAGGGCGGCTCGTAGCCCATCGTTCATAATTTCTTGATCGGTGAAGATTCACGGCTTGAGCCCTTGGAGGATCATGCCATTCGCCCGCTCGACCTGGCCGTTGGTCCGCGGATGGGCTATGGCTGCCCAGTCGACGCGGATGTTGAAGTCGTCGCAGAACTCGAGGAACTCTTTCCCCGTGAACTGCGTTCCATTATCGGTGATGATGGAGTTTGGGACTCTGATGATAGCGATGTCGCGGAAGAAGTTGGCGCTTTGCAGGGTGATGGTGGCGACGGCTTCTTCTATCCATTTGGTGAATTGTCCACATGACGGCGGTGGGTCAAGCCAGGTGCCTTTTGAAGGGCAGGCCAGATCGAGTCCCGGTAGTGAATGGCCATGTGATGGGAATTATGCGCAATGCTGCGGCCGGAAGATGCGCTCGTCTGTCGAGGCGGCGCACCTTCAGCGGTCGCGAACGATTTGCTTTCGGCGTCGGCCCGGCGTTGACCCGTAAAACCTTGACGGAAGGCCTTCCCTATGAGAGACCGCGGTGCGGCATGGTGGCCGCAAACACCGCCATGGATGTCGAGCAGTGTATTTGCTTCCTTGGTCGGCCGGATGCGCCGGAGAACTCAGGGGGCTCCTCTTGTAGAGGTCTTCTCGAGAAACGACGGATTTCGCCCACCGAGCCGAAGACCTCGGCCTCGGGGTCGTGAGGAAGCGATCCGTCAATCAACCGGTCAATGAAGGGCTTCCTCCATTGGTCGGTGATCGCGACGTCCGCTGCCCAACGGACGGTTCCAAGATCAAACCGCTTCGGCGATCGGGCGGTGGCGTCTGAAATCGATCGGTTGCTTTCGGTACGTGAGTCGATCAGACGGAAGGTTTGTGGAAGGTCGGAGACGAAGATCCCAGGCGGGATCGGTCCCTTACTAGAGCGAGATTGGCTAGAAATGTCGGCCTCACCATTATAGCGTCGGTAGCTATGGTGAAGCTCAAAACCCTTGAACCTTTCCTCGAACTTGGGCACCTCCGGCGATCTGTTGCCATCACGAGCATCCACGAGGCTCGTGGCCTTCATGACAGTCAGCGACAAGCTTGGGTCGCCAGTGTATGTAGAGCGCCAGCCGAGGTCGGCAGCGATTCGGAGACCGTTGACTAGAGCTCCGTACTCGGCGACGTTGTTGGTCGCGTCGAAGAGTAGTCGGATGGCATACTGGAGCTTGTTCCCGAGCAGGGAAACAATGATGACCCCAGCACCAGCTCCGTTCTTGGTGTAGGACCCATCGAAGTACATCGTCCAGTACTCGGGGTCTTCAAGCGCCGGTGGCGCCTGGGCTTCGGTCCACTCGGCGACGAAGTCGGCCAGGATCTGCGACTTGATCGCCATCCGGGGGACGTATGATATGTTGTGGCCGTTGAGCTCAAGCGCCCACTTGGCTATTCTTCCTAAAGCGTCGCGGTTGTGGACAATTTAGCGGTGGCGAAAGGTCCTGAGGCGAGGTCTTGGGTCAAGTAGTGGACCAACTTCCTTTTCGTGATGAGCCTTGCCTGAAACAACGCACTGCGAATGCAAGGCCTTGGACTCGGAGAGTACTTCACTGATGAAGTACACCGGCCGTTGCACCTTAAGCACATGGCCTTCTTCCGCTCGCTCCTGGCAGGTGCCACTGGCCGACGACCTGGGTCGTGGAGGCAATGTAGAGGAGGCGCGGTTCCCCTAGTGCCGGGGCGACCAGCACCGGGGTTGAGGTCAGGAATGCCTTTAGTCGGTTGAGAGCTTCACGAGCCTCACAGGACCAAATACTAAAATGGTCGGTTCTTGAGCGGCTTATAGAAGCGGCATTCGCGTTCATAAAGGCGAGACAGCAAAGCGGCTCAAAAGCGCAAGGCATCGGTCGTCTGGACCCTTTTAGGTTATCCTGGGCCCATCTTCATGATCGCGAAGATCTTCTCGATTAGCCGATGCCGCTCGGAGATGATGAAGCCGAGTAGCTTTCCCTTAGGGACCCGAAAACACACTTCTCGGGGTTGAACTTTATCTGAAACCGTCGGAGGTTATAAAAGTCTCCTCTAAGTCGGCGGCGAGATCGTCGACCTTCTTAATCTTGGCGACAATGTAAATCGACATCGCCTCGATGTTCTGACCGATTTGGTCGTCAAAACCGTTGCATACATATTTGGTATGTAGCACCGCGTTCTTTAGACCAAATGGCATCGTTATGTAATGAGCAGGCGAATGGAGTGATGAAAGAAGTCGCGGTGGTCGGACTCTTTCATCGCTATCTGGTGGTAGCTGGTAGGCATCGAAAAGGGCGAGGATTCGCACCTGCGGTGGAGTCTCTGACTTGGTCGATCTTGAGGCAATGGAAAAGGGTCCTTGGGACATGCCTTGTTCAGGCTCATGTAGTCAACACATATTCTCTATTGCCCAGACTTCTTTTTTACAAGGACAGGGTTGGCTAGCCACTCGGGGTGGCGCACCTCTTTTACAAACCTTACTGCCAAAAGCTTGGCAATCTCCCCCCTATCATCTTGCGCTTCTCCTCGTCGAAGTGCATGGCGTTAGTGGCCGCCTTGAGCAGTCGGGATATTCAAGAGTGCTCGGCGACTTCCCTTGGGATTCCTGGCATGTCGGAAGGCTTCCATGCGAAGACATCCCGATTGGCGTGGAGGAAGTCGACGAGCTCGCTTTCCTATTTGGCGGGGAGCGTGGCTCCGACCCGCACGGTCTTGGCCGGCCGGATCCTCGGGATCGACCGAGACCTCCTTCGTGTCCTTGACAGACTTGAAGGATCCTGGCCCCGACTTCCTGGAGTCGGGGGCGAACTCGGAGGTTTCCCTCCGGAGGTTTTCGAGCTCGACGGACGCGATGAGCATCGACGCCAACTTCATAGCTGGCGAGCTTTCATGATTGTAAGCGATTTGAAAAGACGAGGCCACGATGATCACTCCTTGTGGTCCCGGCATTTTCAGCTTGAGGTAAGTATAGTTGGGGACCACCATGAACTTGGCGTAACATGGCCTCCCCATGATGGCGTGGTAGGTGCTAGGAAACCCCACGACCTCAAAGGTGAGGGTTTCGGTGAGGAAGTTGTCGGGCTCCAGAAAGGTGTGGCGGTCGATCTCTTGGGAGTGGATAGGCTGTGGCGGCGAGGCAGCGCAGTGGAAGGCGCCTTGCTCGATTCGGAGGCGCGGGTGAGGATTCCCATGGCGTCGAGGTCTCAACATACGGGATGTTGAGGCCGCTGCCATCGCCCATGAGCACCTTGGACCAGGCGCTTTGGCCCCATGGCAGGGGGCAACCACGGCGGATATCTCACAGTTGCGGAATGTGGTCGGGGTGGTCGGTCCGATCAAAGGTGATCGGTGACTCACGACCACCGGAGGTGCTTGGAGTGCGGCGAAGTCGCCAGATGGACCTCCGGGCGAGCTTGAGCCGCCATTTGTCGGCGTAACTTGTCGCCCGCCGAAGATCATGAAGCGCCGTCGGGTTACGGGAACTCATCGTCGGCCTTTTTTCCCAGATCATCGGTGCGAGTCTCGCTCTTCCTTGCCCGCGATGGCGTGGGGCTGGAGAAAGTAGCGCCTCGGAGACTTCGCGATCCGGAGTTTGTGCTTGACGGGTACCGTGGTTCGAATCTGAGCTATCCATCAGCTTCTCAAAGTGGTGGTGCTGCGCTGTTAGTTAGCGGCGGTCGGGCTGCGACCACATGGCCAGCGGCCTTGCTTCCTTCACTTCCGTTTGTCGAGGCGGTCGGAGGGCACCGACCTCGGGGCCGGACTCCCGCTTGGCCTTCCCCTTGTCGAAGATGGCCCCCACAGCCTCTTCGCTAGAGGCGTGGTTGGTGACGATGTTCAAGAGCTCCTTGGTGGTCTTGGGCTTGGCGCAGCCAAGCTTGTGGACCAGAGTTTTGGAGGTGGTGCCATAAATGAACGCCCCGACGATGTCGACGTCGCAAATGTCGGGGAGCTCGTTGCATTCTTTGGGAGAAACGCAGGATGTAGTCTGGAGAGTCTCCTGGCTGCTTTGCTGCACCCTTGAGTCGATAGTTCGAGCCTTGTATGTGCCACAGAAATTGCCGACGAAGAGATTCTTACGTGGCCCAGTTCTGATAGTTTTTGTGGGCGGTACTCGGGCGAACTCGGTGAGTCATAAGGTAGATGGGGAAGTCTTGGATGATGAAGAGATCATCGATAGCTCCCCACCATCTTGGCGGTAATCTTCAACCCGAACCACCGGGTTTATCGCCCGATGTACTTGGTGATGTTGACGGCGCCGAACTGGCGGGAAACCTGCGTTGCGGATCTCTGACAGAATGCGAGGCCAGGGCCGCCGGACTTGAGGCTGCTGATGCGTGGAGCCGCCGGCTGTCCTGACCCATGCGACTGGCCGCCGTCCTATCACCCTCCTCCGCGCCTCGGTGGCGTGCACATCGCGGCCTATCGCCCGAGCACAAGCCGCCGGGTGCGCGAGCTGAGGGCCGCCAGGTTGGCGCCCGTCTTCGTCGGACCAGGGGTCGGCGGCGGCAGCTCGGGTGGCTCGAAGAAGCCCCCAGTGGTGAGCCGGAGCCTTGCATGTCTGCGGCAAGCGCTCCTGACCCAGAGGTTGATGCGTGGCCTTGGCCTCAGGGTCTTCGGCTCGGGGATGCCGTGGAGTAGCATTCTTCTTCGGCGACATTCGATTGGCGTGGGGAAGAGCGGAAGACCGTCCGACCCTCGGCGGTTGATCTTTGGACCTAACGCGCGGCGTGCGGCCTTGCAGCGCGGCGCGTGTGGGGCTCGGGCTTTGTCTTTGCTCGGTCGGCTGGATTTTGTCCTTCGGCCTTCGAGCCTCGGTATTCGGCAAGCTCTTGGCTTCGGTCTGGCGAGCTTTGAGGTGTCGTGCCTTCATGACGATCCTCCGCCTCAGCGCCTCGGCGCGCCGGCGGTGGTTCTCTGAACTTATGGGGGTTGCGGCGGGTTACGTACACCCGCCATGTTACACTTCAGAGTACAACTTCGTCATCGCCATGGCTGGAGCAAACCTCCAGCAATTGGTGGACGGAGGTCGACACATAGCCGGTCATCGCCATGAGCCGCGAGCCCGCGGGGGGAGATGTCGCCGCCGCTTAGAACTCCGCAGCCGCCACAGAGGTGGCGGCGCTGAGCCTTCGCGTCGTCCGAAGTCGCCAGGCCTCAAGCGAGTCGCCAATGGCGTCGGCGATGGAGTCCAGGCTCCAAGCGGAGGCCTGGTCCTGAGAGGTGGTGGGGACGAGCACGAGCTCCCCCACCGGGGTGGCGACGAAGTCGAGGGTGCCGAAGTGGATCCGGCTCCTCGACGCAAATGCGCCGTTGTGGGTGAAGAAAGTCATCAAGGAAGCAAGCGGGAATCCAGAGATAACAAAGATGACGCGCAAAGCCCCTACCTAGCGCGCCAACTATCGGTGTTTGGTAAAACCGGCAAGTAATTTGTAAGTTAAGGGGCCGCACGTTCCCTCTCCTTGAATGGTTAGACTCAGGGAGCCCAAGATGTATACTGGTTCGGGCTGAATGTCCCTACTTCCAGTTCGTGTGGTGGTTCTTTATTGCTTAGGGTGCGGAAGACTGCACGGTGTTACAAGCGAGGGCCAAAGGCTGGCCTTGAGCGCCTCATCCGAGTGAGAGGAGTGAGAGTAGTGTGCTCGTAAGGGTTCGTAAGTGCTTGAGTGAGCTTGAGTCGGATATGTCGTCAGAAATCGGATTGAGTCCCCTTCTCGAGGGTCCCGCCTCCCTTTATATAGGCAGAGGGAGGCGGAGTTACACGGAGTTTGGAAAAAGAAAAGTAGGGGTATACTCGCTGGGAGTCGGTCTTCTTTGAATCACAGTGTCAGCGAGTTCTGTTCATCCGCTTTGGGTTGGTAGAACCAACAGCGGCGTTCCGTCGAGAAGGTCTTTTGCCCTCTGTGCGTTTATTAGATGCTGACGCCATTTCGCTGCGCTCTAGCGTCGCCTCGGGAGGCGTCTCTCCATTGTGCATGACGGGTGAAGGGATGGCGCTTGACTTTGGCGGCTCCTGCCACCTTGAAGAGCCACTGCCCACAAGGCCGTCATGTCCACAGGCGGAGTGATCAACTTGAGGTCGGCCAACGGCGTGGCGGAGGTCGCTGAGTCGGAGCTCCTTGGGGCCCCGACCTGAGGCTAAGTCCGAACTGCGGGGCTCCCCACTGAGGCAGTGGGGCCTCGATGTCTTGCCCAGGAGCACATGGCAGGTCAGACCCTCTTGGTCTTGCTCGACCTGTGGCGGTCGGGAACTGTGAGGCGCCCGACAGAGGCGGTCGGGCGCCCTGGTGGGTTGATCGAGGCCGAGATCGCCGTGGCCCAACGAGGCCTTCGGCCAGAGTTGGGTCTGAGACGGCCCATTTGGTGTTCCGGCCAGCTGGGGGTATCCCTGGTATGAGTATTCGTCACCGTCTTTATCTAATCGAAGACCCGTAAGTATCGAAACTCATGGTTAAAAATGTTAGGAAACCCTGAGGCCCACGAAGGCCCATATTGGTCCCTTGCCGAAACTCTAGACGTAGGCTATAAATATAAAGGAGGGGTGCCACCCTATTGTACAAGCAATCAGAAATAATAGATCAATTCCTCCAATTTCTCTGTGTCTCTATTCTCCGCTTTCCATCTGTCGAGAACCCCGGACTACTCGGTAGCGAGGTTCTCAACACGTTATCAGCATGAGCCTCTACCGCCGACGCAGAATTGAAAAGGTGAGATACGAGGATTGATCTAATCTCGCGTATGAATCCTACGTATGCATCTTCATGGCACGAAGCTACAATTTGCAAGCGTTTTTCTTTCTTTTTCTTCTTTACAACTTGCGTAGCACGAAGCTACTATTTTTTGTGTTGCTATAGTACACACTCGAAAAAAAGGGCCGACACGCTTATCTGAAACACGCCCGGTGACAAGCCTCCCCAGCTTGATGTTGTTTGCCTCCTGACCAGCCGCTGACAAACCAGGGCCTTGTTGCCTATGAAACCTCCGGCCTTTCCGGCACCTCGGCGCATGAAGCGCCTCCGCCCGAAGCAGCCTCGGCCACACCGCGCCTCGAAGGCGCCATCGATGCCGCCATGCGCACTCGAAGTGCTTCGTTATGCTCCGGAAGAGGTAGATACCGATGCGAAGAAGATCTTCAGGTTCAAAAAGGGCATGAACCCTTATCTCCTTGCCCAATTATCCGGACATAAAATCACTGAATTCCGGGATCTCACAAATAGAGCTGTCTCAATTGAGAATGAGCATGCACAGCTGAATGAGGATAGGAGAAAGAAAGCCAGATTTGATCCTAGACCCCCTGTTCCTACTCCACCGAGGTTTTTTAGACTCCCGCTACCCGACAGAAATCCCATGATCCGCCCAAGGGCAATTCCATTTATTCCTCGCCCAGCTAACCTGCCACCTAAGGCTCCAGTTCAATGTTTCAAGTGTGGTGGTCAGCATTATGCTAGCAATTGCCCTTAAGGTACGGGATCGTGCTACAACTGTGGGCAGATTGGGCATGAGAGAGTCAACTATCCCCACCCACTTAGGCAGACTGGGCAGCATCCTCCAAGTCACTTCCAGAATCGTCCACCTACCATGATCCATCGACCAGGAAAACCCTAAGGGCAAAGTGGTCATTAGCCAGAATTGCCAGGGATATAAAATCCATCGAGCCAACCAACCGGAGGCCAGCCAAGCCATCGTTGTTCCCATTTCTCACATCAAACCGAGCCGACAAAGCATCCAACAGAAAGCAACCTTGCCTTCTTGTTCCCCACCCAAGAACACCGCAAGCCAATAAGCACCAGCCTCCAGCCGATGCAAGGAGAAGAGGGGGAAGAGGTCCAGAAGAAGGAAGGGAGACACCCGAAGCCAGGACAAGGTGACTCGAAGGCAGCTCAACCCGAAGGGAGCCACGCCACTTCTATGAAAGTGCTGTGATCTCCACATGGGTAAGTATATTATAGCCTAGCTGGGTATTACTGGATACTCTGTTTGACAGTGTTGAATGTTGGGAATGGAATGTTGTGAGTGAATTGGGAGGGGCGGTATATTTGAAGCCCGGTGGAGTACGGCCGGGGATACCGGTGTACAAAAATGTAATTGCGGGTGGCAGGAGGATATCCCCTCGGAATACAGGGTTGGAGATCTAGTTCCGGAGTAGCGATAAACGTTCTGGAGCCTCAGAAATGGGGCCGCTATGGGTAAAGTGATACAAACCTGCGCAGGGTCAAAAATCTTGAATTCAAGCCTGTCTCCTGGATTGGAGGCTACGGAAGTTCATTTTGTCTCATATACGGGTGCCAGTAGTCAATTTCTAATAATTAAAATTTCCAACCTTTAAAGAAAACTAAAAACCTAATTTATTAAACTCATATGTGGAGGGAAGGAAGTGGAAGAAGAGAAAAGTCATCATACTGCATTCTGCTAATTAATTCTTGCTGAATACTCTGTACTCACTCTTGTATTTCTCCCTTTTCTAGAAGAAGATCCTAATGGATCCGCCTATGAGGGCTACGCCTGGGCTCAGTCCCAGGGTTATCAGGAGGATGGCGCAGAGGGCTATTATTATACTGACTACTACTACCAGGAGGAATAGGTTCTATATCCTATATTATGTTCCTAGGGGATATTTAGTGAATCTAGGCAATAGTGGTAATCTTTTGTTGTACAGGGCAATGTCGTAAAATACTATGTAATGGACCTATAAGCCCTGCATGGCTCAGCAATGAATATATTTTCATACAGTCTCTAATTATTGTTCTGCTGTAACACTCTGAACACGACATAGTAGCTGGTAAAATATTGGATTTTCCAATATTTTGCCGGCAGCTGTGCTGAGATTCGTGTAATTGGGGTGATGACAGCGTTACTGTCACTACCCTCGATTAATTATATGGGTCGCCACATCTTTGTTCATCCATTGTGGTGTTTGCTGTTTCACAAACACTAGGGCCGTAACATCTTGTCGCTATGACCAGAATTTGTCGACAAATTCCTTTGCTGCCATTTTTTTCTTTTGGCTGAGGAATCCATCTATGTGTGTGACGCATTGTGCAGCGAGTAGATGTAAGGACCCGAATTCACCAATTCGAATCCACTATGTTTTACCGCACTATTCCTAGGATCAACGCTAGTGCACACAGCTTAACATTGGTAAGCATCATATCATACACAACGATAAGGATAATAAGACTTCTTTTATCTAATATAACTAGTGTATGATCTTATGATCACTTACATTATTCTGCCACATGGGCGAGACTGAAGTAACTTAGACAAATCTTGGTGGAAATATAGCAAAAGACGTAGATGTCCCATCAGTACACCACAGGCGACTGACAAGGCTTGGCCTAGTGACTCGTGTCCACCTGAAAGTCCTCCTCCAATAACGGCGATGATTCCTCCACTGTTGTTGGTTGTTAAGCAAGGGTGAGTACAACAACACGTACTCAACAAGTTGTGCACAGAATGCATCTCTACCATAACTATATGCAAGGCTTATTCCAAAGGAATGGCTAAGTGTTATATTTGCAATAAAGCAGCATTTGTAAACACATACAATACATAGATTGAAAAGATAGTAAAACAAATAATATCAATAAATAAATTCAATGATTCTCAAGTAAATCCAGTTTCCATCCTAAGTCAAGTTCCATTATCCACATGGCATCCTGCCATCCCATTCAGTTGTTCATTTTAATTAACTACCCCTTGACTGTAATTCCCGAGCATTGCTCAATACCGTGAGCACGGCTATCTGAATAGTTTGTATACTCTGCAGAGGTTATGCACTTTACCCACATGATACAACCATGCACCACACAGGCGAATGATTATAACAAAGCCTTTACAATGCATCACCTTAACCCAAGATTACTACCAATGAGGTTTCAACATCAAGGGTTACACCACCACAACAGGGCCCCCCTCTTGCGCCATGTGAGTTTCCTCCGTACACCCGGACTCACACCACCACGATAGTACACAAGCTAAGGCTTTGCAAATTAGTCAGCTAGGTTGCCCCATAACAGACATGTGATTGCATGATTGACTCAGGTCAAAGGCTCGCAAGGTTAAGTTCTTAGGATTGATTAAAGCAAGACTTGCACATACCCTCAGCTCCACTGAGCCCACCCTGGCACACTTGCCCCTTCCACTTGCTTCAATCTAAAATGATTACCACCCGGTTGGTTACCAAGCATCACGTGCTACTCACAAATCAACATCGTTGTGTGACCTCCCCGCCACGACAACTCAATCTCTTTGTGTGACCACACATGGTGTCGACGTTTGTTACCGACAATAATGAAAAGGGGGCTACGCGCTGGACCCAAACTCGATGGTAGCACAAGAACACCCGATGTATACTGAGTTCGGGCTCTCACGATGGAGATAATACCCTAGTCTGTGCTCTCGAATTATATGTGGCTAGTGATTGCCGGCGAGATGTTCATCTTGTTCTGCTTTGAGATGCCCCGTCCCTCCCTTTATATAATAGAGAAGGGCGGTTACAATATTGAGTCCTACTCGGATCACAGTAGGGGTTTCTATCCCGAGTTCGTGACGGTTTGGATTACAATCATCCCTACCCAATACGACTCGGTTTCTTTAACTAAGGCCTATCCCGATTCTTCACGCTTTGCTTGGCCCAAGTAACCTTGAGTTTTATCCAACGACATGATCCAAGTTACGCTGGTGAGCCTTGGAGGATCAGTGGGCCGGGACATACATATCCTGAAGAGTCCCCGAGTGCTTCATGATCGAATGCCTTCCAAATTGTTAAGCCTTCCCGAGTGCTTTTAGCCGAGTGCTTGTCGTTGGGCAAAAGAGGTCACGAAGAACTCGCCGAATTCTCTTTTGTTTTGAGCTGTCTTTGTCCCGGATTACCAGGCCGACTGATTTCTCGTATGTTTCAAAAATCATCTTTACGGCACCTGATTTCGTTCTGTAAACGCCATCAGCTTTTGGCTTGACATGAGGCATACCATAAGAGGATGTTGCTTCTGGGGTGGTACCCATCTATTCTGTGCATTACGGATTTCTGGCTTTTGGGCCCATCTTGGGGCATACCACCTGTTAACTTGATTCTTTTGGGCCATCGGCAGTTACATACGTCGTGCGTACTTGCCAGCCCACCCTGAAATGCTCCCTAGGGCGGTTTCAGGGTTTTGGGAAGGGTGATGCGATTTCCCGCTCGGGGCGAGAATCGGCGCCGCTTCCTTATCAATATGGAGCAAATAGAGTGGCTTTATACCGTTGCTACTTGCCCCTTTGTTCTCCAACTTTCTTCTCCTTCGCGACCTCCACTGCTAGGGCTAACTTTTCTCGTTACCCTAGTTTTCGCGCGATCGCGAGGATTCTTTATTCAAGAATGTCGCCTTCTTCTCCGCAAGAATCGCTCCCCATCCGCCTCGACCAAAGATTGGGCTACTTGGTGGCAGCGGAGGGGCGATTGGAGGATTTGGTCGGCATTGGTGTTTTTCCACCTTTGGTGATGCTTGCCGCCGCCTTCGCCCTGCAGTGAATTCTCCCCTACTCCTCGTCTTTGAAGAGGTGGTCGTCTTTGAATCATTTTTTAAGCTGGCTTGGCCTTCCGCATCCCCTTTCTTGGGGGCGTTACAGGTTTTATGGAATCGAGTTAACTCATCTTAACCCTAACTCCATTCTTCAAATTCTTTGCTTTTGTTAATCTCTGTGAGACCTATCTTGGCGTTCGCCTCATTTTGATCTTTTTCGCCATCTTTTCCTCCTCAAGCCCTTCCCAAAAGAATTCTCCCAAAACAGGTTGGCGGTCTTGGGGTTTCACCGAGGAGGGCATGAAAAATCTTATCTTCACATTCCCTTTAAAACCTCGAATAAGGGTTGGCACCAAGAGTGGTTTTATTGCGCCAATCCTGACCCCCCATTGCCTGCCTTCACTGGGACTCCACCCAAGCCTTCTCCCGACTGGATATCGCTTCCCAAAGACAACGAAATGAACCAGGTGGCTGATCTCCTGGGGCTGATTGCCGACTTGAAGGGGGACGGGCTTACTGGCATGGCCGTTGTTGCCAACTTCTGCACCCGCCGAATCCAGCCCCTCAAGGACCGAGTTCATCCTGGGCATGAGTATGAAGGCCGCAATGATCCGACGCGGGAGGTTTCTGATGACATTTCTTCCGCGGCGTTCTTCAGTCGCGTCGCCGATTTCTTTGCCCCAAATGAGAAGATCGTCGTTCCTCGAAACCCGAGGCCTTTTACAAAACTACATCCTGCTCCTTCGGTAAGAGGTTTCCATGGTGTCTCTATGCTGAATCTTTTTTGCTCTTCACCAGGATTTTGATCTGAATATGTGTTCTTCGTTTTTCGGACTTGCAGGATCGAGAAGCCTTCTTCTCTGACGCGCCGCTCCCCGAATTCCCTGTCCATAAGAGTGACAAGCGGACCTTTCCTGACCGTGCGTCCTCTGCAGCACCAGCCGCAAAGCGGAGCAAAATAGGTGGTCCTGGTGATGATCCCGTCGGGAAAGGAAAAAAACCAATTGTCCGTGAAGCTAAGAGGAAGCAGTCGGCGAGCAATGTACGCCCGATCGGTGGCCCAAAGATTAGGGACACCGCATGACTATCAGACCTCCTCCCGACTTCTTCCTCTTCAAGCCAATCTTCGATACATGAAATTTCCGAGCCTCGAGGCCCAGTCTTGCACCGAAAGCACGCCTTCGATCGTATGCCCGATGTTCCCGGTGATAGTCCTCCCACCCGGGGGTTTGAAGTGAGATAACAAGGTCCAACAGTTGGATTCCTTGTCTCCCCTCCTTGCTCCCCTCGATCGTGTCCCGATCGCTATTTCTTGTAGGGATCCCGTTGAAGAAATTCTTCATGAGGAACCGGTCTTGAGGCCTTCTATGGTTCTTTGGTGGAAGCCCTGGTGGCGTGGCGGTGAGGCAGACGCCGATCGATGTTATGCCTCCGCGCACCTCAGGCGAAGTGCCTCCTGGAGCCGAGTGATACCTGCCGCCTTTTCCTCTCGAGCCAGATTACCCATACGACGCTTCTATTGATGCCGCTTTTTCTTTCTTAGGAAGCTCTTTCCACCTCTCCTTGCCGGTCACCACCATGCATCGAAATTCCTTCACCTCCTTGCCCAAGATCTCCGTGCGGGCTGTGCATTCTTGATGACGAAGGTGACTTAGTCCTTTTGGATGGTGAGATCGAAGACAAAGATTGGGCGTCGTTTTTGATCTTTGCCGCTCGTGAGTGCACGCGCCTCGGCAAGGTGAATTGTTTGCGCCAGTACTTTTCTTCAAAGATCTTCTTTTCTTCGCGAAGCTTGATGTTGTTCCGCCATTTCAAAGTTTGTCGTCTTTTCGCCAAGGACCGGAACTATCTTCTTCAAAGGTTGTTCCCGAGGATGAAAATCACGAAAAGATTACGCCTTGAGGTTGAGCAGCTCAAGAACGAATCGGAGGAAGCTCTCTGGCGTGCCGCATTGAAAATCGCGGAGAACTGGAAGGGCCGATGTCATGTCCAATCTTTGGAGGCCGAGAAACGCATCGACCAATTCTTCTAATGGTATTTTCTGGTCAAGTGCCTTGAGTCTGATTCTACTCTTTGCCTTCTTAAGCCCGCTCATTGTTTCTTGATTTTCGGGAAAGACTTGAGGCTTCTCTTTCCCAAAATGAAGAGTCAAGAGGGCCAAGAAGAGGCCAAGAAAGAGGTAGCTAGACCGACAAGGAACCGGGGCCAGACGCTCTTTGATTTTTGCCTTATGTCTTTGTCGTCATCATTTTGTTAGACCGAACTCACCGACCGGTATAATCGCATGGCATCGAGTCAACTCACGGGCCCGATCTGCGGTACTTAATGAAAAAATCAATGTCTTGAAACGCAGATCGATCGCCTCCAAGCGGCGGAGAGAAGGTGTTGCGGTCTTAAGTCCCGATGAAGCCGGCGCCCGAATGTCCCTCATGACGTTAGCATCACAATTCAAAGGTTAGAGGAGCCTCCACAAAGATTGCAGCGCACTTGGAGGGCGTTGCAATTACGAGTGCCGGCCGGTGTTGGCGATCACCAAGTCTCTGTATCCACGAGTGGAGCTAAAAGTCATGTCAAGAGGGTTTTGCCCAGACTTGTTGATGATGATCGGTAGCTTGCCCTCATGGACGAAGTCAAGAATACCGCTTTGTTTTGGTGAAAAACTTAGATCCGGTCTGTGTAATCCTCTGTTTGTACCAAACTTGCTCCTGTGTTTGGATTTGGGCTTTTTATTCCGATGCTGAAAAGAATTGTCTCCGGACTTGAATTTTCTTTGCGAAATATTTAATCCTTGTTTTAGCACGTCCATTGAGCTTGGGTCCGTTAAACCTTTTGCTCCTCCTGGGCCGTCCAGCTGTTTTTGTTTCCTGAGCCTCCTCGAGATATGTGTAACAGCACGTCCAGAAGGTGGACCGTCTTCCCGCCCCAGTGACATGCGTCGTTTTGAGCGGCGTTGAGTCTCTCTCTAGGGACAGGCGTTGCCTCGCATAAGAGCGAGTTCGACCTTGGTTTTTGCATTTTGCAGCGCACTACCCTCTTCATCCGTCCTATCCGTCTTCCTTCAGCAGGGGTTTCTTTGAAGTGCTCGCCCGCTCGTCTCCTTGATTTTTTCATCTTCTTGTGCCTGCCAAATTGTGTACTGTGTTTGGATCACTCTTCTTTCGCAGGTTCTTCTCTTCTTCTTCATGGACTCTTCTTCTTCCTCCGAGGATCTCTCTCCCTTGCCTCTCTCTCCCGAGTCGCCAGGCCCGCCGGTTGCGCCATGGATTGCGAACCTCATCTTCAATTTTGGGGACGATGCCCCTGCGGAGCCCAAAGACGATAATGCCGAGTTCTGGGCGGAATTTGATCTTGCCATGGCGGAAGTGGCGGAGCGGGAGGCCGTCGCCCGGGATACCACCGCTGTTGATGCTTTGATCGAGGCCGTCCCTAGGCTTGTTAAGGCCAAGGACGCCCTCATTGAAGCCGCTTAAGAAGTCTTGCCGGCGTGAAGGGCGTAGAAGCGTAGAAGTGCGGCCTCATTTTGAACTTTTGCAGTAGTACTTTTGCTTTGTGTGTATATTTGGTGAAAGATGCTGAAGTCGTGAACAATGATGGTCTTCTTGTAATATTATTTTAACCGCATACGCTTTTTCCTTATTTAGATCTTGGTCGACCTTGCCGAGTGATTTTTCCTTTGTGCTTGATCTATTTGTCTGATTAGCGTAGCCCCCGAGCAACGCGAGTTTTTTCCTCAAGCGTGCTTTTAGGCGACTAGACTTTTTTCGTCCTGGGAGCATCGATTCGTGGTTTAGAGCACTCGGATTTTAGTCGTGATCGCTGAAAAATAGGGCTCGGTTTGCATGCGGGTTGCACATGTGCAACACTATTAGGTGTAGCCCCACTTCTCGCTTAATTGAGAAACAATTGAGTAGCAAGTCAATTGAATAAAGAATTACGATACATGATCTTGCTTTGAACAAACATCCTCTTGATTAGAGTTAGCATCGCAACACTATTAGGTGTAGCCCCGACTTCATTGCTTAATTGAGGAACAATTGAGTAGCAAGTCAATTTTGGACATCCTATTGAACTTTTTCAAGAATAAAAGCGACGAGTGCTCTATATTCCATGAGTTGCTAATGATGGTGCCGTCTTCTCGCTTAAGCACAGTAGGCCCTCGGTCGTGTCACCTCGTCAACGATGTAGGGGCCTTCCCAAATTGGAGATAACTTGTGCTCGTGTTTCTGACTCTTTATCAGAACCAAATCGCCCTTGGAGAATGCTCGGTTTCGGACGTTTCGGTCGTGATATCGGCGCAGGGCCTGAAGGTATCTGGCCGACCGACCACGGCGATCTCTCTTGCCTCTTCAATCATCAATATCTTCCATTCGGTTTCTTCCGACTCGTCTTCCTTGAAGCTCGGACCGGGGGATCCAAGGTCAATCAGTAGGTAGGACCGCCTCTGAGCCAGAGACCGTAGAAGAAGGGTGATTGCCGTGGATCTGCTGGGGTGGTTCTCGGCCCCAGTACTAACGGCAGTTCTTTCACCCATCGGGTGGCGTATAACAAGAGCGGTCAAAGATTCGTGCCTTTAGGCCTTGCGAAGACCATGCCGTTTGCCCTTTCCACCGACCGTTGCTTTTCGGATGAGCCACTTGAGGCGAAGCAAATTTTGATGCCGAGCTTATCGCACCGCCTTGAAAGTCTTCTCCTCGGAATTGGGTTCCATTGTCGTAATAATCTGCTTTGATACGCCAAATCTTACCACAATTTCTTGGAAGAATTATTTGGCCTTGGTCATTTGGATTGTAGCCACTAGTTTTGCTTCTATCCACTTAGTGAATTTATCCACGGCAACAAAGAGGTGGGTGAAGCCGCTTTGAGCCTTTCTTCAATGGGCCGACCATGTCGAGCCCCCAGACAGCAAATGGCCAAGTGATTGGAATTGTTTGCAGTTTCTGAGCAGGTACGTGTATTTGGCGAGCGAAAAACTGGCAGCCTTCACAAGTTCGAACGATGTCTTCTGCGTCGGTCACGGCAGTCGGCCAGAAGAAACCTTGTCGTCGCCTTGCCCACCAATGTGCTTGACGCGCGTGATGCCCACAAATTCGAGCGGATTTCCCGAGTAATTGCTTTCTTCTTCTGGCCGATATGCATCACCTTAGAACTCGAGGCACTTTTTCAAATAACTCTTCTCCTACCACCACGTAACTCTTGCTTTGCCACGAGATGCGCCCGCTTCGCTCGGTCTTCGGAAGTTCGTCTTTCAATAGGTAATTGAGAAAAGGAGCCGATCAGTCCGATGACTAGGACCTCCTCTTCGTTAGATCTCTCTTGACTTGTTCGCTCTCGCTTTTGGCTTACTGAGGGTTTGTAGATTTCCTCAACAAAACCCCTGGCCGGTCGA
The DNA here is from genome assembly GCA_036346375.1 of Guadua angustifolia. Lineage (NCBI taxonomy): Eukaryota > Viridiplantae > Streptophyta > Magnoliopsida > Poales > Poaceae > Guadua > Guadua angustifolia. The sequence continues at coordinate 50,426,781 of CM070502.1, read as the reverse complement.
TGGCCCGAGTGGAGCCCAATTTTGCCAATTCATCGCTTCTTCCGTTGTCACGGCGGAGCACATGAATGAGCTCCACCACAAACTTGTCTTCAAGCTTCCGTACCTCTGGCGGCAAGATGTCATGATGTCCTCGACACATGACCAATCTTTTTGGACTTGATTGATCACCGGATGGAGTCGCCTCGAATTGTTAGCCATCGAATACCGGAGATATCGCGTCGAAGTCCGTGGATGAGTGCTTATGGCGTTTTCGGCGGCGTTGTTAGATGTCGAAGTGAATCTGCAAAGACGTATTTTAGGCGCCACCGTTGGAGAGATGAGGACCACGCTGCTCTCGCGCCCTTGAGCATGAGAGATCCGTCAAGTACATTGTCCAATATTCGGCTCTTCAACGTTTGTTGGTGATTGCGCTCTATCCATTCGGTGAAATCGGCAAGTACTTGAGATTTTATCGCGTCCGTGGCTCAAGGATACTTGAAGGCTCCAAGCTCGATTGCCCATTTTGCGATCCTCCCGTGGCCTCCGGTTGTGAAGTATGTCCTCGAGCGGAAAAGTGGTAACCACCGTGATTGAATGCTCTTGGAAGTAGTGCTTGAGTTTGCGGGAGGCAAGCAACGCGTATAGTAGTTTACAGATTGTGGATAGCGTATTTGGACTCTCCCAATACCTCGGCGACGAAGTAGATGTGTCTCTGTACTTTCTGAGGTGCCCTTCTTCCTTCCGCTCTACTACAATTGCCTTGTGACTACATGAGTTGTTGCGGCGATGTAGAGCAAAAGGGTTCTTCGATATTGGGGAACCAAAGACGGTGGAGATGACAGAACGTCTTCAATTCTTCAAGGCTTCAGGCTTCAAAGGGTCCATTGAAAATTACCTTGCTTCTTGAGAAGTTTGAAAAAAGGCATCCCCGCGACCCCTGGCCGAGATGAATCTGCGAGTGCCACCATGCATCCAATGAGCTTTTGGGCGTCTTTACGATTGGTGGAGGCTTCATCTTCGAGATTGTATTGATTTTCTCTGGGTTTGCCACGATGCCTCGTTGAAACAATGAATCCGAGTAATTTCGCAGACGGGACTCCGAAGACGCATTTTTCAGGGTTGAGCTTCATTTTGTAGGCCCTTAGGCTTTCAAAGGTTTCGGCTAAGTCAGATATTAGGTCTTCCTTTGCCCGAGATTTGACGACAACGTCATCAACGTATGCTTCCACATTGCGCTCGATCTGAGAATGAAAACACCGCTGAATTGCGCGTTGGTAAGTCGCGCCAGCGTTCTTTAAGCCGAATGGCATTGTGACGTAGCAGAAGGCTCCGAACGGAGTGATGAATGAGGTCTTGATGCAATCTTCTTCTTTTAGCCTGATCTGGTGATATCCTGAGTAGGCATCCAGAAAGCTGAGGAGTTCACAGCCCGCCGTGGAATCTACCACCTGGTCAATACGAGGCAACCCGAAAGGATCTTTTGGGCAAGCCTTGTTGAGATCGGTATAATCAACGCACATGCGCCAGCTTTTATTCTTTTGCGAACAAATCTTGGGTTCGCCAAATTACGAGATGGTACACTTCTTTTATGAAGCTGCTTTGCTAACAACCGTGATTTCCTCCTTGATGGCCTCTTTCTGTCTTGAGCAAACCTTCGAGTCATTGTTTGATGGGTTTGGCCTTTTCGTCCCACGTTCAAGGAGTGCTCGATCACCTCCTCAGGAACACCGGCATGTCGGATGGTTTCCACGAAAGATGTCCCTTAGCCCGAAGGAAGGTGACGAGCGTCCTCCTATTTGGCGGAGAGACTCGCCCAATCAAAGCCGTCTCGTTGGAGTTGGATGGATCAAGGATTACCTTCTTGGTTCCCTCATCGCTTCAAACTTGTCTTGGCACTGCTTCTTGACCGTACTTCTCCTTCATCTTCTTGATATGCGCTTTCACGGATCTTTTATTTTGTCGTTTGCTATCTCTTGAGCTTCAGCCATCTCACAACTTTCTTTATCGCAGCATTTAACGACCGCTTGACATCGCCATGAATAGAGATTATACCCTTGGTCCCGCATTTTCGTGGATGAGGTAGGTATAATGTGGCATGACCATGAATCTGGCGGTAAGACTGCCTGAATGGCGTGATATGCCGTTCCGAAGTCAGCTACCTCGGTTAAGGTATTCCGTCCGAAATTATCCTTGGTTCCAAACGTGACCGGCAAGGTGATTTGGCCGAGTGGAACTGAAGAAGTTCCGGGAATTACTCCATGGAAGGGTGACGAGCCCCGCTTCAACTCGGAGCGAGGGATCTTCATTTCGTCGAAAGTCTTGGAGAAGAGTACATTGAGTCCACTTCCCCCATCGACCAGCACCTTTTTGAGCTTGACGTTGCGAACCACCGGGTCCAATACCAGCGGAAATCTTCCGGGGTACGGGATGTAGTCCGGATGGTCTGAGCGGCTAAAGGTTATGGGGACCTCGGACCATTTGAGGTATTGAGGCATACCGCACGATGGCGTTGACGCCTCTCTCCGTGAGCTTCGCTTGCTTTTGACTCATAGGCCATTGAGCCCCGAGATGTAATTGAGTTCCGCTCCGCTTTTTGATATTCTCCGTCGTCATCTTCGGGGGATCTTGTTTCTTCTTCTCTTCTTCTTTGCTTCGCCCTTGGCGAAATGCCTTCGACTCTCTCGGCAAACCTCCTCGAGTGAAACAATCCTTCGCCGCATGTTTACTATTTGGGTGAAAGGGACATATTGCCTCCATCACCGTGTCATAATTGTCGGTCCGTGGCGCTGCTGTCGTCGGTCTTGCTCGACCGCCACTATTTCTTCAGCTTCCTCTTTACATCACGCCTTGATGACTCAACAGAATCCTTTTGTCCTTCCGACGCGGGCGATCATCTTGTCGCTCGGCAAAGCATCCGAGGCCGTATGCATCGATCCGCCACTCAAACATCTCCCTACGGTGGATGGCGGTTTTGAGACATCTTTGATCGGTCGGGTCGTTGACGCCTCTACGGAATGTCCGCGATGATCGCCCTCCGAAATGTCCCGATCGTATTCTTCTTACGCATGAAGCGCAGATGAATTCTCGAGCGCCTCGCTCTTCTTCTGGCGAAGCCGGTATAGGTCCCATTGTGTTCCGTGCCGCCAGTAAGTGTCCTAAAATTGGTGATAAAATGCTCGCAGAGTTCCTCCCAGAGTCTATGGAATTCACCGAGCCCCGTGAGCCATGCTTGAGCCAAGAGGTGAGCATAACCGGAGATAATTAGCCATCACATTATGATTTCCCCAGTGACCATGATCGCAAGGGAGTAGACTTGGAGCCAAGCTTCCTGATCTCTTTCCCGTCAAATTTGGTGATGCTTTTTGGTTGAATCCTCGGGCCAAACCACTCGGCGTGGGAGTGAAAGCCCTGATGCCCTCAATAGGGCCATTGCCTCGCTTTTGTGGAGAACGCCGGTGAGGCGATTCGCTCGATGACCTTCTCCTTCTCCTCCGTTGTGGTAGCGGAGGTTTCGACGGTCTTCTCGCCGTGGCCAATGCCAAACGCTCATAGTCATCTCGCTGCGCGCGCTCTTCATCTTCGCGATCATATTTTCTGGCGTTCAAATCTGCACGGAGGTCCCGGCGAATTCTGTGTCGAGCGTCCTCTCCTCGTTGAAGCTCACCTTTGTGGCGCATCGAACGGGTCAGATATCGCTTTCGCTCTGCGAGCAAATGAGGCGAGTACGGATGGCGCCTTTTCTCTTGGTGCCTCTTGGTGCTGCTGAATTGCCGCCGCCGCAACCATAGCCTGAACTTGGGCTACGATCGGAGCGGCCGGGCTGTCCGGTCCGAGCAGTGGTGCCAAGGTGTCGAGGAGCGTCTTGGAGGCGACGATGTTCTGCTGGGGGGTATGGAAAACTGACTGGTTCCCCACCTTTGTCTGCAAGATTTCTTCATTCACGCTACGACCTCTGTGTTGGAGGAGTCTCGCAGGGTTTTCTTGGTGGTGATGGTTCTCCTCCGTAGCATTTGCCGCGTCCTTTTGCGGAGGGTCCGTTTCGATCACAAAATGCTTTGGAAAGCTCGGGAATTTCCTACCTGCCTTTCGGGTTGAAGGTGCAGAAGATGAAGCGCCGCGACCAGTGGGTCCGAGTGGTTTGCTTGTGTATTCGACCACTCGGGGTCGCTATTAGCCGATCCGACTCGAGACGAGGATCGCCCTTGGCTTATCGCCTCAGACGATGGCCATGCACGGTTCTCGATCCGAGTGGTTGGCCGGCTAAGAGGACCTCAGAATTGGTTCCAGATCGGAACTGATCCGAATCCGAAATGGAGAGACGACCAAAGTTGTCGGCGATGAAATCCAGTCTCCCAAAGTGAAATACCTGAGCTGGCGCGAAGATGGTCGTGCTCCTGAAGATTGCCATCGAGCTTGTCATGATTGATCCTAGCGCAGCCCCTACCGGCGCCTAACCGCCGACGCTTGTTACCGACAATAATGAAAAGGGGCTACGCTACTGACCCAAACTTCGATGGTAGCACAAGAACACCCGATGTATACAGTTCGGGCTCTCACGATGGAGATAATACCCTAGTCCTGTGCTCTCGAATTATATGTGGCTAGGCGATTGCCGATGAGATGTTCTGCCTTGTTCGCTTTGAGATGCCCGTCCCTCCCTTTATATAATAGAGAAGGGCGGTTACAATATTGAGTCCTACTCGGATCGGAGTAGGGGTTTCTATCCCGAGCCGTGACGGTTTGGATTACAATCATCCCCTACCCAATACGACTCGGTTTCTTTAACTAAGGCCTATCCTGATTCTTCACGTTTTGCTTGGCCCAAGTAACCTTCAGTTTTATCCAGTCGACATGATCCAAGTTCGCCTGGCTGAGCCTTGGAGGACTGCTTGGTGGGCCCCGGGACATACATATCCCACACATGGCACACAAGTTAACTTCATTGTTCCATATTCCATTAGTCAAAATTAACAATCAACATTTCATGTACATGTGATGACGTGGCATGGCTAAGCAATCTAATCCGATCTAACCATCCATGTTGATTTCATTATTAACCAACTATAGTGAACCAACCTAAGGTGACAAGTGGATTATGGCATACAAATAACAAGGTAGGGTGTAATTCAAAGGGTACATTAGCTAATCCCAAATTTAGATTGAAATCATTTATACACATAAAATCACATGCAATAAGGTAAATCAAAATAGCAATTTTGCAAACATGGGTGCAACATGATCAAAGCACAACTTGCCTTGGTTAAGCTCCTGGTCTCGGTCTAGAAATTGTCCTTGAGTTGCAAATTCCTCCTCTGAAGCCTCGCACAATTCAACGTCTACGCGAATCGAGAAGAAATAGCAAATAAACACCAAAACCAAAGAACAAATAAACACAAAAATTCAAATAAAAATCACCATTAGATAGATCTCAATTTTACAAATTTTTAGGAATTTGAATCACCTCAATCGGAGTTCGTATGCACAAGTTATAGCGTTTAAAAGTTTGAAAATAAATTAACTTGAATTTCTAGATTTAATAGAATTATTTTTATAAAGAAAAATCCGAATTAATGCGTCGCCTGACGTCAGTATGGCGCCGAGTCAGTACGGGCAATACGTGGCATACTCCGGACAGTCTAAAACCGATCGGACGACCAATGCTTACCCACACGGTTCACTATGGACTTAAATGACGTGGCTCAACCGTAGCCCTTCATTTATGATCGGACGGTCGATGTTTAACCCGAAACCCTTACTAGATTCCGAAACGACGTGGGCGATTCTGAAGCGCTCGATGACGATCCGACGGCTGATAAGCTTTGATTCCGGCGATGGCAGTGCGGCGGTGAATCTTCGCCGGCCTTGAAGACGATGACACGCCCGATGGCGCTCTGGTGCTCTCCGGTGACCAACAATCGGCGGAACAGAGGCGGCGCAACTTGATGAACTCAAATCTGGTCTTGAATCGGTGGTAGAGAATCTCGGCGATGGTGAAACCCGGTGGAAGCTCTTCGGAAACTTCGGCGAGCGCTTGCGCACGAACTACGGCGTCACACTTGTTGAAAAAAAGAGTCAAGGGACGCGACATGGGACGAGGAACCTTGGGAGAGGCTCGGGATCCTTAAATACCCGGCGCTCAAGGCATCAAACTCAGAAAGTTTCGGGAACACGGCGGCGGCGGCGTGAAGAAACTGGACTCTGAGTTCGAGTTGGAGACGATGAACTGCAGCCCCACGATCTCCATCGGACGGTCCGGATAGATCAAGGTTTCCTAACCGGTATCGTTTGATGAAGGCCATAGGATGGAAATCGGACGGCTATGCCCCACACACGCGTTAGGGTTTCCAAAATGGTACCGACTGATAAGGACCGTGCGATGAGGATCTAACGGCCCGCAGCGACAGCGATTAAGATTCATTAAATGACGCGGCTTGATAATGGCCATTGGATTTCGATCCGACGGTCGGCGATCGACCCCTTCGGCTGACTTGAGTGATTGGGCCGGCCCAACACTGTTCACGCGATTTTCCTCGGAATTTTTGATTTAAAATAATTAAAGAAAATATTTTGACTTGTTTAGGGCAATAAAATATCAGAAAAATTCCCAAAAAAATCTCAAAAATATTTTGAGACATTCTGAGCTTAAATAAAATATTTTTGGCAAAACTTTATTTTAGACTTTTCTTTTTATAATTATTTCTTGATAAAAAGCGATATATTTTAATTCAAAATAATTCGAATAAATCTCAGAAAATCCAATTAAATCCAGAAAATTCACAAAAATCATAAGTTGAAATAAAAGAATATTAATTAAATAAAAAGCTAAAATTTTGGGATGTTACAAACCTTCCCCCTTAATGGAATCTCGACCCCGAGATTTTAGGGCTAGCTAGAGAATAGGTTTGGGAATTCTTCCTTCAGATCTTCTTCACGCTCACAGGTTGCTTCATTTTCTGAATGATTACTCCATTGAACTCTGCAAAAGCGAGTGGACTTATTTCTGGTCCTGCGCTCCATTATATCCAAAATCTTAATCGGATGCTCTTTGTAGGTCAGGTCTTCTTGCAATTCGATAGCTTCCAATGGCATTTGTTCTGCTGGCACTCTGAGACATTTCTTAAGCTGTGACACATGAAACACATCATGAACTCCTGCAAACGATTGTGGCAACTCCAGCTGATACGCAACCTCCCCTCGGCGGCTTAAAATTTTAAATGGTCCAACATATCTATGTGCAAGTTTTCCTTTGACGTGGAACCTTTTTACACCTTTGAGAGGAGTAACCATGAGATACACAAAATCGTTAGGTTCAAAACTCAACTCTCATCGACGATTGTCAGCATAGCTCTTTTGCCTCGACTGTGCTGTTCTCAGTCTTTCTTTGATCATGGCAACTTGTTCTTCAGCCTCTCTGAGCAACTCAGGCCCAAATACCGAAAGCTCCCCCGTTTCATTCCAGTTTAACGGGGTACGACAAGCACGACCATATAAGGCTTCAAATGGTGACATTTGCAAACTAGTTTGATAACTATTGTTATAACTAAACTCAGCATATGGCAAACATTTATCCCAAGAGGTACTATAAGATATCGCACATGCTCTCAACATATCTTCCAGAATCTAATTTACCCTTTCTGTTTGGCCATTTGTTTGTGGATGATAATCAGTACTGAAATTCAGACGAGTTCCCATTGCTTCATGCAGTTTATCCCAAAATCTTGAGGTAAATTGGGTATCTCGATCCGACACAATTTTCTTAGACACCCCATGCAAACATACAATTATCGACATGTATAATTCTGTCAATCGATCCCCAGAATAGGTTGTCTTCACTGGAATGAAGTGAGCAATCTTGGTCAATCGATCAATAATGACCCATATAGAATCATAACCTCTCTGAGTCTTGGGCAACCCAGTGATAAAATCCATACCTCTCTCCTCCCATTTCCATTCCGGAATCTTCAAGGGCTGCAATAGTCCTGCGGGCTTTTGGTGCATTGCTTTCACCCTCTGACATACATCACATAATGTAACATGCTCAACTACTTCACGTTTCATACTTGGCCACCAAAATCTCTTCTTAAGGTCTTGGTACATCTTGGCACTTCCTAGATGAATGGAATAGTTAGAATCGTGTCTTTCTTCAAGAATCAATTGTTTAAGTTCCTTCTCATTTGGCACACAAATTCGACCTTTAAACCATAAGGTTCCTTGCTCATCTACCGAGAAATCTTCGGCTAAACCCTCTTCCTTCTTAGACTTGATCCTGTTAATCTTCTCATCTTTACCCTGCCTTTCTCTGATTTGCTCCTCAAGGGTTGGCTTTACTTCTAGGGCAGCTACAAATTCTTGCGGCACAACTTCCAATCTCAACTTCTGAAATTCTTCACACAACTTCGGTTGTTCCCTGACTTCTACTGTATTTACACTGTGGCTTTTACGACTTAAAGCATCAGCTACCACATTGGCTTTTCCGGGATGATAATGAATCCCAATATTGTAATCCTTAATCAATTCTAGCCATCTTCTCTGCCTCATGTTAAGGTCTGACTGAGTAAATATGCACTTCAAGCTCTATTGGTCCGTATATATCTCACATCTATTGCCAATGAGATAATGACGCCATATCTTTAAAGCATGCACTACGGCAGCTAACTCCAGATCATGCGTCGGATAATTCCCTTCGTGCGACCTCAATTGCCTCGACGCATAGGCTACAACCTTACCATTCTGCATTAATACGCAACAAAGTCCCTGCCTTGATGCATCACAATAAATGTCAAAGCCACACTGCACATCTGGCAATACTAACACAGATGCGGATGTTAATCGCTTTTTAACTCCTCAAAACTCCTTTCGCACTCAAGGCCCATGCAAACTTTTTTTCTTTCTTCAACAATTGCGTCAAAGGTCTCGCAATCGTCGAAAATCCTTCTATGAACCGACGGTAATATCCCGCCATTCCTAGAAAACTACGGATCGAGTAATCTGCTTGGTACCGCTCCCAATGCAATCTGACTTCCACTTTACTTGGATCCACAAAGAACTCCTTCACGGTCATTACATGGCCAAGGAATTCCACCTTCTCCTTCCAGAAATCACACTTACTGAATTTGGCATATAACTGCTGTTCCCGTAACTTCTCTAATACCAATCTCAAATGCTCTGCATGCTCTTCTTCTGACTTAGAGTACACAAGGATATCATCTATAAAGACAACCACAAATTTATCCAAGTACTCCATGAATACCATATTCATCATGTTCATGAAGTGTGCAGGGGCATTGGTTAGTCCAAAGGACATGACCGTAAACTCATAATGTCCATAACGAGTAGAAAATGCAGTCTTCGGTATATCTTCCTCCCGAATCCTTAGTTGATGATACCCTGATCGGAGATCTATCTTGGAGAAAACACCTGCTCCTCTCAACTGATCAAACAAATCATCAATCCTAGGCAAAGGATACTTATTCTTGATTGTCACTTCATTAAGTGCACGATAGTCAATACACATCCTCAGACTTCCATCTTTCTTCCGGACAAACAAAACTGGCACCCCCAGGGGGAAGAACTAGGTCGAACGAAACCTTTCTCGAGCAATTCCTCAATCTGCTTCTTCATTTCTACTAACTCATCGGTTGGCATCCTATATGGCCTCTTTACTATTGGTGCTGTTCCCAGTACTAACTCAATAACAAACTCAATATCCCGATCTGGCGGCATGCCTGGTAAATCCTTAGGAAATACTTCCGGAAAGTCTCTAACCACTGGCACATCCTCTAGGTTAGCAACCTTCACACTATTAATCATTAACTGACCATCCCGAACTGCGGTTGCACGCACTTCCACTTTCTTGCCACTAGGGCTTTCTAGGGATACCGTTCTTTGGCCACAATCCAAAACAGCCTTATGCTTGGTCAACCAATCCATTCCTAAGATAACATCCAAGGTTTGGGTATCTAACATGATAAGATTCGCTAGGAACTCTGTCCCATTCATAAGGAACTTAACTCCCAAACACCCAAGGCTAGACCGAAGTTCTGATCCTAGGGCTTGGACCAGAAGCACACATCTAAGATTCTGGACGGCAAATCCATTCTTCATTGCAAAATTCCAAGAAACAAACGAATGCGAAGCTCCGGAATCAAATAAAACTGTAGCTGATACTGAGTTGACCAAGAACTTACCCAGTACAACATCTGTTGCTTCCTGAGCTCCATCCGCAGTGATATGATTGATCCTTCCATGCGTTGTCGTCTGAGGCGATGCTCCTGACTGCACTGGTACTCGGTTACTCCTGTCACTAGGGCTTTAGCTGGAGTAGTGCCCAGATTGAAGTGAACTGGAGTAACATTTCCCTTCTTCGGACACTTGTTAGCAAAATGTCCTGACTCATTGCAAGAGAAACATTTCTTGACAGCGGGTTGCTGACTCCCTGCCGGTGCATTACCTCCTGGTGCTGGTGTTTGAAAATTCTGGTTAGCGGGGCGAGATGATGGAGTTGATGTCTTGTTGGTCCACTGGGGTTGAATTCTGGCAAACTGCTGCGGTGTCATCCTTAATCTAAGCTAATTAGGCCGCCCTGCCTGACTAGCCATCTTGCGCTTACGATCTTCACCCAATTCCTTACGCTTATCCTCAAGGATCAAAGCTTTATTAACTAACTCCAAAATCGTGAAAGTTGTGGTGATCACCCCACCTGTAATCCGGTTAAACCTTTCAAGAAACGGGACTGTCTAGCCTTATCTGTGGCCACATCCTCTGGTGCATATCGTGCCAACTGAGTAAACTTGTTCAGGTATTCTGCCACTGACTGGTCTTGTTTCAGAGCCCTAAACTCTTCCTTTTTGAGGTCCATCATACCTTCAGGCACATGATATTGGCAGAAGGTATTTGAAAATTCTTCCCAAGTAATCTCCTATGGGGCTTCATGTGCTGCGCAATAGTTCTCCCACCATTATGCGGCAGTTCCTTCCAGCTGATGCGACGCATACAACACCTTCTCGTTGCCCTCGCACTGCGTGATATGCAACTTTCTCTCAATGGTTCTTAACCAATCATCGGCCTCCAAAGGATTAGCATTGCCCGAGAATGTTGGAGGACGGGTTCTCATGAAATCTGACAGCTTAGAATGAGAGCGCTGCCCATTATGACCTTGTTGCATGTTAGTGTTGCCTACAGCTTGATTGTTCATGTTCTGCATTTGTTGCATCATAGTTTGCATAAGTTGAGTTTGCGCGGCTATAAAAGCTCCCAAGTTCTGTATATCTACTGGTGGTGCTGGCTGCAGTGGTGTTCCATCATTGAACTCATCATTCCGGCGAATGCCATTTCCTGACGCTCCATTGTTACCACGAGTGTTCACCATCTGCTTGATTTGTTTTTAGGTTAGGGAAGATAGAATAGCATAGATAAGATGCAAGGATCTCTAATGCGGGGGAATAGGTTAAACCCAAAACTTTATATCTTTATTAATTAACTTGGTATGGTTGCTTACAAAAGCCTAAAAGCTTTGCAACGCATATTGGACACTCAGCAAACATTAAAATCCAAACTAAACACACAACCTTAACGTCTATTACATTTGGGTAAGACTATTCTATTGACGCGACTTAATACTTGAGTCTCTACTTAAACTAAGACTCTCACTCCTCGAGCCATCCTCCACGAGAACTCCTTGGTGGGTATATCAAGGGTGAGCGGTGCCGCACGAATCGATCTCGGTGTCCTCGTGAATCGGTGACGCTCCCGGCTTCTCGAACTCAGACTTCATCTCCTCGGATGATGATGGTGTAGCGCGGCCTCCTTCTTGTAATGCCTCCTCGAGCTCCATGATCCTCTCATCGTAAGCTACTCGGGTCTCATGCAGTTCCTTCTCCGCAACTCTGAGCGCTTCAAAGACCATCCTTAATTCTGTGTCGGTGTCGCCGACATAAGCCTCTTGAGCAGTTGCAAATCATGCTAAGTGCACTGCAGTGGCATCCTCCTTTCGTGTGACGTATGAACGCTAAGCATCTCGAACCATGGGGTGGAGTCGAAACACCGTGTCTTCCAGCTCATGGTAGTAGTCGTAGCAGATCCTCCGTAGAGCAAGTCTGGATACCGATCTCCCAAGTGGCCCTTCTCACCGTGATGCTGATAGGTTGGCTTGCTTTTTCACCGCCTCTGGCGTAGATTAGGAGCTTGCACACCATTCCTCTTGTGGCTCCGGTGGCTCCGTTGATGATCCAACTTCGACCTTGATATGTTGGTTTGGCGAAACCTCCCAACACTTGGAGCACCCTCCAGAGCTCTGTTGCGTAGCCACCCTCGCACTCTATGTATGACTGTGCTCTCCTCATCTATTTAAAAGAGAAATAGATAAGTCTTCAACTCTCAAACGGCTACTCCGAAAAACATGAAGAAAATTTCAGCAAAGGTACGGAGCAGAGAATAAGATAAGTCAAGAGTGTTATTTTAATCCCATTCAGGTTTTTCCTTTAGAAAATAGTTTTGGACACTCCTAGGATACCACCATACTCACTAGGGCCAAGACCTACAGTCAGTATGCTCTGATACCACCTCTGTAAGGACCCGAATTTACCAATTCGAATCCACTGTGTTTTACCGCACTATTCCCAAGATCAACGCTAGTGCACACAGCTTAACATTGGTAAGCATCATATCATACACAACGATAAGGATAATAAGACTTCTTTTATCTAATATAACTAGTGTATGATCTTATGATCACTTACATTATTCTGTCACATGGGCGAGACTGAAGTAACTTAGACAAATGCAGCGGAAATATAGCAAAAGACGTAGATGTCCCATCAGTACACCACAAGCGACTGACAAGGCTTGGCCTAGTGACTCGTGTCCACCTGAAAGTCCTCCAATAATGGCGATGATTCCTCCACTGTTGTTGGGTGTTAAGCAAGGGTGAGTACAACAACACGTACTCAACAAGTTGTGCACAGAATGCATCTCTACCATAACTATATGCAAGACTTATTCCAAAGGAATGGCTGAGTGTTATATTTGCAATAAAGCAGCATTTGTAAACACATACAATACATAGATTGAAAAGATAGTAAAACAAATAATATCAATAAATAAATTCAATGATTCTCAAGTAAATCCAGTTTCCATCCTAAGTCAAGTTCCATTATCCACATGGCATCCTGCCATCCCATTCGCTTGTTCATTTTAATTAACTACCCTTGACTGTAATTCGAGCATTGCTCAATACCGTGAGCACGGCTATTCAATAGTTTGTACACTCGCAGAGGTTATGCACTTTACCCACACGATACAACTATGCACCATACAAAGTAATGATTATAACAAAGCCTTTACAATGCATCACCTTAACCCAAGATTACCCACCGAGGTTTCAACATCAAGGGTTACACCACCACAACAGACCCCTCTTGCGCCATGTGAGTTTCCTCCGCACAATCTTGACTCACACCACCACGATAGTACTCAAGCTAAGGCTTTGCAAATTAGTCACTAGGGTCTGCCCCATAATGTATATGTGGTTGCATGATTGACTCAGGTCAAAGGCTCGCAAGGTTAAGTCCTTAGGATTGATTAAAGAAAGACTTGCACATACCCTCAGCTCCACTGAGCCCACCCTGACACACTTGCCCCTTTCACTTGCTTCAATCTAAAATGATTACCTCCCGGTTGGTTACCAAGCACCACGTGCTACTCACAAATCAACATCGTTGTGTGACCTCCCCGCCACGACAACTCAATCTCTTTGTGTGACCACACATGGCACACAAGTTAACTTCATTGTTCCATATTCCATTAGTCAAAATTAACAATCAACATTTCATGTACATGTGATGACGTGGCATGGCTAAGCAATCTAATCCGATCTAACCATCCATGTTGATTTCATTATTAACCAACTATAGTGAACCAACCTAAGGTGACAAGTGGATTATGGCATACAAATAACAAGGTAGGGTGTAATTCAAAGGGTACATTAGCTAATCCCAAATTTAGATTGAAATCATTTATACACATAAAATAACATGCAATAAGGTAAATCAAAATAGCAATTTTGCAAACATGGGTGCAACATGATCAAAGCACAACTTGCCTTGGTTAAGCTCCTGGTCTCGGTCTAGAAATTGTCCTTGAGTTGCAAATTCCTCCTCCGAAGCCTCGCACAATTCAACGTCTACGCGAATCGAGAAGAAATAGCAAATAAACACCAAAACCAAAGAACAAATAAACTCAAAAATTCAAATAAAAATCACCATTGGATAGATCTCAATTTTACAAAGAATTTATAGAATTAATAGAATTATTTTTATAAAGAAAATCTGAATTAATGCGTCGGCTGACGTCAGCATGGCGCCGAGTCAGTACGGGCAATACGTGGCATACTCCGGACCGTCTAAAACCGATCGGACGACCATTGCTTACCCACACGGTTCACTGTGGACTTAAATGATGTGGCTCAACCGTAGCCCTTCATCTATGATCGGACAGTCGATGTTTAACCCGAAACCCTTACCGATTCCGAAATGACGTGGGCGATTCTGAAGCGCTCGATGACGATCCGACGGCTGATAAGCTTCGATTCTGGCGATGGCAGTGCGGCGGTGAATCTTCGCCGGCCTTGAAGACGATGACACGCCCGATGGCGCTCCAGTGCTCTCCGGTGACCAACAATCGGCGGAACAGAGGCGGCGCAACTTGATGAACTCGAATCCGGTCTTGAATCGGCGGTAGAGAATCTCGGCGACGGTGAAACCCATGAAGCTCTTCGGAACTTCTATGAAGCGCTATGCACGAACTACTACACACACTTGTTGAAAAAAAGAGTCAAGGGACGCAGCATGGGACGAGGAACCTTGGGAGAGGCTCGGGATCCTTAAATACCCGGCGCTCAAGGCGTCAAACTCGGAAAGTTTCGGGAACACGACGGCGGCGGCGTGAAGAAACTGGACTCCGAGTTCGAATTGGAGACGATGAACCGCAGCCCCACGATCTCCATCGGACGGCCCGGATAGATCAAGGTTTCCTAACCGGTATCGTTTGATGAAGGCCATAGGATGGAAATCGGACGGCTATGCCCCACACACGCGTTAGGGTTTCCGAAATGGTACCGACTGATAAAGACCGTGCGATGAGGATCTAACGGCCCGCAGTGATTAAGATTCATTAAATGACGCGGCTTGATAATGGCCGTTGGATTTCGATCCGACGATCAGCGATCGACCCCTTCGGCTGACTTGAGTGACTGGGCCGGCCCAACACTGTTCACGCGATTTTCCTCAGAATTTTTGATTTAAAATAATTAATGAAAATATTTTGACTTGTTTAGGGCAATAAAATATCAGAAAAATTCCCAGAAAAATCTCAAAAATATTTTGAGACATTCTGAGCTTAAATAAAATATTTTTGGCAAAACTTTATTTTAGACTTTTCTTTTTATAATTATTTCTTGACAAAAAGCGATATATTTTAATTCAAAATAATTCGAATAAATCTCAGAAAATCCAATTAAATCCAGAAAATTCACAAAAATCATAAGTTGAAATAAAAGAATATTAATTAAATAAAAAGCCAAAATTTTAGGATGTTACAGTAGATGCTGATGAAGAATCACTGGCCTAACAACAAATATTATCATGTTCTTCACATACAAATTACGCACCCAATTTTAATAGATTGTCATTTGTGTAATAGTATATCTTGGAGCAATGCCAAGCTGACTTCTACCACTTCACGTTATTGCACTAGAGCCCATCTCATAAGAACCTGAGCAGTCATCATAGTGCAAAACTTCATTGCTGTCCACTTGGTTTACATATAGATGCGTTTAGGCATTGTTGGGACCTAGCTGTTTGTTCAGCTGCATTGGAGATGATTGTTCCTTCCGGTTTAAAAGCAACCGGTGCTCCACTACTCAATTTCAACTTCATTAATTGGTTATCTAATGTCATCTGCCAACACTTTTTTTTAATTCAGGAAACCATTGAGTAGACTGGTTGAGTGCTGGGGCAGAGCAAGCATCTAGGAGTAGAGAGTTCGACCCATTTCTCCTTAGTGGATTCTTGGCCCCAATTTGTGCAGATGCAAGGATTCTTTTCCAGTTGGCAAGACAAGAGACAACGTGTTAGTTAGCCTGGAGATCCATTTTTTTTTCCTTGATGCCGACCTGGAACCCCTGTTGTTGCTCTTGTGGTGGCATACATCTTCATTCTTGCACATAACACAGTCTGATACTACTCAGATCCCAGGCAATTAGGGATAAAAGGCCGTGTTGTTGAGTCGATATTGGATCGAAATGGGATCGGCATTTTTCAGCATTACATAGTTGTTGTTTTGTTGAGTATATGCTTGTTCAGTTAATGTTGTGTTGGCCTTCAGGGTATAGCAGTTTTTTAGTCCTAATAGAAAAATGCCCAAGCTCCAGATGAGTAGAGTCTCTTGGGATATTTCACAGTGGCACCAAAGCCCCATAATAAGCTGAACATAGTATGACACATGCCATTTTTGCCCCTAATTTGGAGCGTAGTACAATAACAATATCTAAAAAATTTCAAGAGGAGGAACTTTCCATAAGCTAGCAAAGTATCTTCCTGTATGAATAGTTCTTTTTTTTTCTATGATTCGAATACTTTTATGTTGTTGTAATTGCAATGGTATGAAAATTTTGAGTCTTTATGTAGTCGATAGTCCTATGGCGCGGCTCATTAATTTGTCAGAAAGGAAAGACAAATGATACTCGTATCATTTATATACATTAATAATATGGTTTTACAAAAAAATGTAAAAAACTCCATAAATTTGTGTATAAATACAAATGAGTAATACTGAATATAATTGAAGTGGTACAATCAAGGGTAACAAGGTCTATTTGCCTCCAATCATCAGCTTTATGGTTCTTGGAGTCAATATGGTAGCCAAACGTTTTTCTGATACAGCTTCAGATTCTGGAGCAGGAGTTAAAAAATGAAAATCTAGAGCTATACCAAATAGGCCTTAAAATGAGAATCTAGAGCTCTACCAATTAGGCCCTGTAATTTATAGAAGATTGACAATGTTGAAAAGAATGCCAATTTCCACATGGACATTTGTTTGTTCAAACCCATATGTAGATATTCCAATCTGACTTCAAGCTGAGAAAAAAGGATTAATTGTATGATTATCTGTAAAATCATTACTTAATTTCTTTTCTTCTTCACTGCAGTACATGATTAAACCAAAATGTTGTGTTAATAAAGCATTTAGTGGTAACTTCTATGCGTTTGCCTGCCAGGGAAAACCATAGATTTGGCACTGTGTACTATTTTTTCAACACTTGCAGCTGGCTTAATTGATTTAATCATTATTTTTTTGGAATATTTCAAGCTTACTGTTCTATCCTGTCATTCAACATCCCAGTCCAGATGCCACACATGGTTATCATGGCGCCCCGACGTGGCGAGTCGTCTCCGCGGTGCCTGGACGCCTAGGCGTCGGTTAGGTGACCAAACAAAATAGTAACCTAGCAACTTGCAACTCCTCTATTTATCGAAACCCAGCCCACAAGGGGAGCAGAAGAAGCCCAACCCACAAGGAGAGCAAAAAAAGCCGTGTTGCCTTGAGCTTGAGGCGAGCCTCTCCCAAATCTAGAGCTGCGTTGCCTTGAGTCCGAGTCGACCTTGCCCAGGCGGTCACTGTCGGACATGGCACCTCCTTCCATCGGAGCACGCCGTCGACATCGAGCTTCCCTTGCCGGATTCCTAGGGCGACAGTGTGGAGGCGGATCCCCTGCCGGTCATGATTTGGTTGGTGTGGGGTTAGAAGGGGATCCCTCTCCACGTCGTTGACAACTTCATGCCGTCGACATCGAGCTCCCCCTTGCCAGATTCCTAGGGCGATGGTGGAGGCGGATGGGTAGAGCACCTTTGTTGTCATCTCCTCTTCACGCGCTCATCTCCATCTGGCGCACGATTGGATGCTGCAGCAATGACGCCTAGTCGCCCCAGATGATGCCTGACACGGCCAGGAAGACGACTCACCTCTCCAGGCGAGGCGAGCCCCTTGGCGGTCCTGACCTGGCGACTAAACACCTAGGCGGCGACTAGGCGTTGCCTAGGTGATACCGTGATAACTATGATTGCACACATGATCTTCACAGGACTAGAAGACTATACAGCAAGCGGAACTCAAGCATGCCCTTACTATACAGTCACTCATTATACAGAGTTTGCGGAAACCAAGGATACAGTGCTTATCCGAGGAGATGTTGTCTTCACCAGTAAACCAACCGATTCAGAGGCAAAGTGCCTTCTAGATACTGTTCACTCATTCTACCTTAATGATGTGAGGTACAGGCTTGTAGACAGTGGCGAAGCCAGAATTGAAATAGAGGGTGGGCTCAAAGCCTATAGGAATAAACTAAATTGAGATAAACATAGCAATTATAGTATTATACAATTAAAATTCATTCATAAAGAAAGGAAAAGCGTAGAAAGAAGCAAAAATAAACAATGAAAGTACCTCACGAACTAAAAGTTGTCCCAGAAATATATGAATATGCGTCCAATCTGAAGCGATCTGTATATCAAAATTTGCAAAATTAGTGTTACAATAGTAATTTATAAATGATTATGAACAATCAAAATGAAAGAAATATACCACTAATATGCTAGCTTGAATCACGAGGCAAATTCATTCTACGAGTTTTCATGTCTTGAAAACGTTTTATGATTCTAGCATCATCAATGCTTCTAAATATTACCAACAACAGAGCCTGGAGCATGTCGTACATTTGTATGGTATATTTGTAATTTTTATCAATGTATAACAATATAAATGTATAACAGCATGGATACGATATATTGACATTTGACAGTACATATTATATTACCATATTACCATTTTACTTATTTACCCATTTACTCAGTGATCTCATCTACCCATTTGTAGCCTGTAGGGATACTAGAAGTTAAGACCAGATTAGCTTTTAGCATTTCGGCAGGAGTGCAATGCAAGACCATGACCTCTTTTCATTATTCAGACTAACAGACTAAGTGACTAACAACTAATACCTTCAGACTTCAGCCGACCATGACCAACTATCTATTCATTCATCATTTCATCTAATATACTAAGTGACTAACAAGTATATACCTTCAGGCTTCAGTCGAATTAGCCCTCAGGCCTCACCGCCTAAATCCTCTAATTTCCCCTAATTAGCGGTGCGGGTGCTACTTGCTAGTGCTGGAGGCGTGGAGGCGTGAAGCACTGCACAGCGCCGGTCTAGACTCCAGACCAGATCAACTGAGCAAGCGAGCGACTCCATGCGCAGCGGCCGGCGACCCGGTGCCCAGCGGCCAGATCACGGCGCCCCCTCTCCAGTAGTCCAGCACTCTGGCTTCTCTTCACACTGCGGCTACGCCGATGTCAGCCGCCGCCCGTCGGCTCCTCAGACCTCAGGTGCTCTCTTGTGCTAATTGAATCGGAGAGGGGATTGGAGATTTCTGGTTGGAATAAGATTGTGGATTGGGGAATGGGGATGACTGGTAGCGGTGGTGAGAGTGAGACCACAGATGAGCCTCGTCGTGTGTGTGTTGGGCCTGGGGGGTGGGTTGTTCCTGGAACTGTAGAGGGTGGGCGAGGGTGGGCTCGGGCCTGATGGAGCCCACCCCTTGGATTCGCCCCTGTAGAGAGTTTCAACAAAGAAACACATGAATTTGAGTTCAAAGATGTCCTTCAAGTGCTTGAGAAATGCCAACCATGTGACCAGATTTATACCCTCGTGCAACAGCAAAGCTTCCTGGAGCTCACAACATGAAATTACTGCCAACCTTGAAACTACAAGTTGTGTCTTTCCCACTTTGTTGCTTTTCATGATATCTAGGGGAAGATCAGAAGAAGATGCTGGACTTATTCTTGACTTTGCTGACTGAGTATTCATTCTGTGTGATTTGTTGTAGCGACGATGTGATAAAATTTTCAACGGCTGCTGTAAGCAGATGCAGACAAAATTCTAGGAGGAACTCCATAGCTCCGGTATTTGTATTTCGTTGTATTGCCTTGTTTATTGAGGTGGCATATTGATCTTTAATAATATGGTGGAAACATAAACTTACTCTATTGTCATGAAACATGGCAGAGAAAATAAAAAGCTGGATCGTATTGTGAAATTTTGGATGAAGTCAGCTGATATATTTGGTGTTTTGGACCTGATTTGATGTGTGATGAAAATAAAATTGAACCTACTGTGCAGATCTGACTCAAGGTTTTGAGGGATGGCGCCACCTCGTTTGGTCGAGAGTAGGGATGGCAATCGAGTGAATACCTCCAAATACGATTGTTGTCTATCTAAACCCGAAACTTGAAATCATGTTATCCACCTAAACCTATTAGATTTATTGGACACAGATCTATGCCTATATCTGAACTCGATGGGTACTCGATATCTAATGGATACTCATGAGTAGCAGGCTATACTGAAAACAGAGAGTTAATATGGGCTATAGGTGACTAATGATACTCCAGCTTATTTCATTTAATCAACACATCATAATGGCTTATAGGTGACCAATGTTACTACAAGTTCAAGTAAGTACATGTAAGATATTTGATGGCAAATATTGCACCATTCCATAATGTTTTCATAGATATTGTATTTTGTTTCAATGAACAGGATGATAAGCATTAGAGTAAAATGTGAGATAGTGATATGTAAGCTTATTTAATGACTAAGATAAGATAGAAAACTCAATTAACCTACATTTAACTCAGTCACATGGCATACACTCAACACTTATGACTACGGTGATAGTAGAGATGCCAACACACAATTGTGCATTGTCTAAAAGAAAGAGCATGATATATGCACAATAAATTCAGAGCATGATATATACTCAACAAGTTTCTGAACATAGTATTGCCTTTTAAAGTCTTATGTGTGTCTCAGCCTCTCATTTAAGTAGTTACAGTTTCAATTTTCTAATAAATATCTTATAAAAAGTGGGGCCCATATGTTATAGAATATCTGTCGGGTACCCATGGGTTCAAATTGACACTCATACCCATCCTATGTTCTTATCAGATATCCAAATCCGAAAATCCATAAGTCTAAAATGCTACCCGTACCCACCCTTATCGAATCGGATACCCGCGAGTACCTAAACCCATAGATAAAACTGTCATCCTTAGTCGAGAACTTGATATAGCTGAAAATCGGCTGACACAATGTTCGAAATTCTGTGAGGAAGTAGCTGGACTGGGATCGTGAAGGAATAAGCCATCCTACGCCCTCCATTTGCCGAATTTTGTGCTCAGCACAATTTGTTGGGTTGCCTTAAAATGATCTTTTAAAAGAACAGGTAATTGGACTTTGTTATGTTATACTAGGGGTGCAAACGGAATGGATACGAACGGATTTCACTTATCCCATATCCTATTTCAATTTTTCTCGGATACAGAGTCGGATATAGATAGTGCCAGATTCGAATACGAATGCGGATTACTTCGGTCACGAATATAGAGCGAATACAGGTCGTTCCGAATACAGTTAGTCTTGGTCACGAATAATTTGTCGGATAATACGCGAAAACAGAAACCATATATGTTGCGCATATTAGGATCAATCAACCATACACAAAACTTAATAAAAACCTTCAAGACATGTAAGTGTTTCAGATTTAATAATAGTTGCATTCCCTACATAAGAATAATATGCGCCCATGTACAATTCCAATTAACATCAAAAGGACGCACATCCAAATAGCAAGGCAAAATCAATATTCTAAGATATGGATCCGTGATAATTATAAATGTTCACTAAATAGGAATACATGCTTGCTGATGGAAAACACAGTGATAGTAAAAATGAAAATCAGAATGACAATATTTGGTTGAAGGAAAAATGGGCAATTGGAGAGGTGTGGAATTCTTACCTCTTACTCTCTTAGGCATCTTTATGGTATTCTTTTTCAAAAAGTTTGCTCATAGACAATTGTTATTCCTATATGGTACAGTCTAGCACTGACTGCTAGTAAATAAACACACACACAAGACATTACAGATGGTAGATTTGAGAACAATTGCATTGCACACAGGCAAATCACACAATTTCTACATAGGCGCAGCCACATACAGAGAAGTATGTTTATCTTTTGTCGATACTGTGCACATATACATTTCTTATGTCTGGATGCTTAGGCATTTTTCCACATTGATCAGAATAATTGATCAGCACAATCTAACATATGTTTCTATAGAGATCACCAAAGGCACTGAGCAGAGACAGGGTATCTATGTCCAAGCCAATAAGACCCTGAAACAATCAGCATTCAGCATCAAGAACAGTCACACACTCGTGCAATTCAAGATAAATGGTGAGCAATACGGTATGATCGATACAGATAAAACCTCACCTTAGAAAATGAAAAGCCACCGAGATGACAAGAACTAGCAGCAATGCGATGCCTACTCCGCTAGCCCTTAAACTGATCTGAAAAGGAACAGTCAAGTAGGTAAGTGAAGGACCGAAGGGCATTAGGGAAGTAGCAGCATACAAACTAAAATACGGTTGAAAGAAGAAATGCAGGAGATCTATCAAAGGCACAACAACTATTATGGACAAGGTGGAACAGTATCCCCATCGAACCCAGAAGAAACCATGAAACAAAAACCAATAATACAATATATCCAACTTCAGAAGAACAAACAAGAAGTCCCTTTTTTTTTCTTGCCACGGAAAAGGAGCAAGAACTAACAAGGTGCATCCCAATGTGCAATGTGCAAGATCTGCAATTTTTCTTTCAGACAAGAAGCCCAAAATTACAAACTCAGGAACAAAGATTTCTTTCTAACCTCCAAAAAGAACCAAAATTGAGTGAGCGAAGAATTAGCAAAGGGGGAAGTGTGGCTTTTTTTTCAAGAAAGAAGAGTAGCAGAAGGGAGATAAACACACAATAAGAACGCTCGCTCCATCCTTGTGAAAAATATCACCTTCAACCTTCCCAATAAAAACGTACACCGAAATATCCAAGAAACATAGCACATGGAAAATCTTGACCCTCTAGAAATGGGCTACCTAGTGAAAGAACTCCGAATTTAGAAAGCACAAAGAATCGAAGCCTGACTGAGATGGTCTGATCATCTCTAAGACTCCAAACAACAAGAACAGTC
The DNA here is from genome assembly GCA_036346375.1 of Guadua angustifolia. Classification (NCBI taxonomy): domain Eukaryota; kingdom Viridiplantae; phylum Streptophyta; class Magnoliopsida; order Poales; family Poaceae; genus Guadua; species Guadua angustifolia. The sequence goes on along the minus strand of CM070502.1, from coordinate 50,403,657 downwards.
ACAAACTTGCATAAAATTACTGCGATGTTGAGGGGACCGACAACGAAGAGCTCCCAGTCGCCAGTGCTAGCCTCCCGAAGCAGCAACGGCTAGCTAGGGAATGGAGATTTGAGCACACTGGTGAGGGGCATGGGACCGAGAGCGCTGGTGAGAAGTGGGGACCGAGTGCGGTGGAAGGGACCAGCGACGAAGGGCTCCCGGCCACCGGTGCTAGCCTCCCGAAGCGGTGGTGGTTGGCTAGGGCATGGAGATGGAGACCATGTGCAACAAGAGAGGAGTCCAGGAACAGGATTGACGAGCGAGTGGGAGTTGGACCTTGGCGCCTGGGCGGTTGGACTTTTGAGTCTTGACCTCAGCAAGGATGCGGATAGACAAACATATAGTATACAGATAGCTCCGAATTTATTTTCAGATATATCTGAATACGACGGATACTTTTATTCCGTATCTGTTTTCATATAAAAAAAACTATCCGAATCCGAATCCGATATCCAAAAAAACTCGATATCCAAATTTACGCTCCAAATACTATCCGAATTTATTCGGACAGACGGTCGGTCGGGAACTATTCGCTCCGTTTGCACTCCAATGTCACACATATGCTACACAATCACATTTTAAGGTGCGCTCATACAATAATTTTTTGATGGCCACCAAATCAACATGAACATTCCGCGAAAAAAATAACGGTATAGCCATTCGGGCATCCTTTTAACATTTTAGTTTCAAATTCAAGATATACCAGAAAAGGGTGATTGCATAGCATGCATTGCCTATAAGCAGAACCATTCGTCCTCCCAAAAATACTAAAGCTTCTTGGGAAAAATGGTGCAGGACGCACATGCCTTAGCGCAAAATTAAACCAGAGTCGAGATAAGATAGCTGAAGTTGTCCAAAATTAATAGCTATTTTGTTTCTTCTTAGGCTTGGTTACCCAGGTTGATCCGGTTTTGTCAACCATAATTATCTCACTCCGAGGAAGTGGCCTCAAGCTGGCAAACCCAGACTGGTACCAAGGATTGGATATATATTGGATATTATGATGCGGCCCCACGACCAAAAAATACGGCGCCGGCCAATGGCCCGGTGTCCGGTACGATCGGTGCTTTCTGTGCCGCCTTCTCTCCAAAATGCGCTAGTAGTTTAGTACACAAAGGTATAGAGCAAATGATGGCCTCTCTGCGTATCATCGCAATTTGGTGGGTGAGTCTGTCAAATTGAACCCATGCCATCTTGAAGGGGAGTCAGCATCTTTCGTGAAAGATGGTTTTGTCTACCATCCTGTGGTCATCCTAATCCACGATATATTAACCAAAGGTCAATTGGCTAGGTGTACTAGTTATACTTTTGCCCACCAAAGTTTAAGCTTCGGCTTGGCGCTGGTGCTCACATTCTTTTAATGGAATACTAGAGCTCCTAGCCTAAATTTTTTTTTAAAAAAAGTTTTGCATGTTTATCAGGTTTGAAGCTCCTTACCATAATTGCAAAAGGATTACAGAACAATAGAAACGGCACCGCTGTCCCTAGGGTTGCAATCGGATCGGATAATTTCCGATCGAATCGAATCGACCGGATGTATTCGGATCGGATTCGGATATTTTTCGATAGTTGCCGGATTCGTGTCCGATTCGGATACTTTATTTCGGATTCGATTCGGATTCGAATATCACTATCCGTCGGATCGAATATTCCGATTTTTTTCGCTATATCCGGTGAAACTTTGTTCGGATATCCGAACTTTTCGATTTTGATTCTACGAATGCCGCCTGATTCTTTGCGTTGCCCTGTCCTTCCCGCCCAGTCGCGGCGCCCTGTCCTTCCACAGGCCCACGCCACCCGTGACGACACCATAGTGGGCCCCTGCATGCAGCTGCTTTGACGCATGAGAGAGAGCATTTTGACAGAGACACAGAGTATTACTCTAAAGCGAAAGAGGCGAACCAGTCATTATCATTTGCTATATGTAGGTTCTGATCAATCAATGCTTATTCTAAAAAGACAGTGTCAGTGGCACAAAGATAATTACAGAGTCAAGTTAACCCCTACATGTGGTTAATCTAATCTTACCCCACGATGACCGGGCATTCCTTTGTTTACTATATTGTGCCTTCATTAGTTAGTCCAAGACAATTAATTAGGCTTGTAGGTTTATTTAGTCTACCTCTCTTTCTTTTGCAATATTGCACCTACGTGTACTGCTATCAACATCGCGTGCTAACATGCCTGATAAAATAACTTGTTAGAATACGACAATTTTATTACATTTTGAATTCATACGGTTGGTTAATCAGCACTATATATTTGCTTTATACGATATCTGTTTTCTTGTGGTATCCGATAAAAATTATTCGATATCAGATCGATTCCACTCAGATTCGATTCGAATCCGCTACCGATATTATCCGCTACCAGATCCAGATCCGTACTATCCGAATCCGATTCAATTCGATAAAAAATATGGTTTAGGATATGGAAAGAGCGATATCCGACCGAATCCGATCCGATTGCACCCCTAGCTGTCCCTACCACCTAAAATGACGCATGCTCCATACGACACTTAAGCCACACAGGATTCCATTTTCAATAGCTTGTAGCTTCTTCCACTTTGCCACGAGTTGAGCGATCTTCTTAGGAATCCAGCATCATTGCAGCATTAGACATCTCGGCGATGTTCGTCGTCTCCACTTTAGTCGCGGCACCACAATTGCTTCGTATTTCAACTGACAAATAATCCATTTGCTGCTCGTGTACCCCAGCAGAGCATCTTCCATTTTTGAATTACTAGCATCAATTTCCTCCGTTATACGTCGCTAGTGTCGCGACTAGTGACATCCGGCCATAGATCTTTTTATAATAAAATCATATAATAAATATAGAGTTTCACTAACAAATCATATGCTTGCTAATCTTTATAAATGATAATTCATCCAAAGAATGCAACAACATTTATTTAATAATTCATAAACATAGATGTGATACAATTGTATAAATATCTAATACCCATGACTCTTATGTGCGCCTCATGCTTAGGCTACATGAGAGACTTTATCAACGGATCAACAATATTCAAACCCATATACACCTTGTATATCTTCACATAACCTCTATCAACAATCTTGCGAATAAAGTGATAGCGTAAAAGCATGTGTTTAGACTTTTGATGTGATCTAAGCTTTTTGGCTTATGCAATGGCTCTACTATTATCATAATAGATATCTATTAGACTAGAAGCACTAGAAACCATACCAAACTCAAAGTTGAACTTCTTTATTCAAATAGCCTCCTAACAGCTTTCGAAACTGCAATATACTCAGCCTCTATTATAGAATCATCAACTGTCCCTTGCTTGGAATTTTTTCAGCTCACTGCTTATTCATTGAGGCAACACAAATCCTGGCTATGATCAATAATCATCTTTATCTGTTTGGAAGATAGCATTGATGTAACCATTTATAAGTAACTCTTCCTCATCTTCAGAGACAAGGAACATATATATATATAGTTCTTCTCAAGTACTTCAGGATATTCTTTACCATTATCTAGTGATTTTCACCTATATCTAACGGATATCTAATCATAACACTTAAAAAGCATATGACACATCTAGACATATATAAAACATAGCATATTTGATAAGACCCAATCGTAAAAAGCATGAGGAATAAAGAGTTTCACTAACAAATCATATACATGCTAATCTTTATAAATGATAATTCATCCAAAGAATGCAACAACATTTATTTAATGAAATAACCCCTTTTTTTTGGGGCTTTTCCCCTGTCGTGGGCCTCTGGCCTAGCTCCCTCCCCCTCTCTTTTTCCCTCTCCCGGCCCACCTCCCCTGCCCCTGCCTCCTACCCGCCTCGCCCGCCCCTCCCCTCCTCTCGCCCTCCTTGCAGCCCTCAGGCTCGTGCACTTCTTGCATTGCCACCAGATCACCCTCGCCGCCCCACCCTCTCTCTCCCCTCCTTGCGCGGTATAAAACCCCCCGAGCTCCATTTTCCCCTACTCCGAGCCAGCAAGCATACCCCTTCTCCCTACGCGCTCCTCTTCCCCTCCGGCCCCTTCTCCGCGCCGTGTCGCCGTCTCCCCCTTCCTCTCCGGTCCGCTCACGTCATTGCTTTCTTTCTCTCTGACAACAGTGGGGCCGCTTGTCGGTCGTAATGCACTCAGCCCCAATATCAATTAAATTTTTAATTTTTTATTTGATTTTTGGATTTAATTTTATTTAAAATTCGAAAAATCAATTAAAAATTTAGAAAAATCCCCAAAAATTCCAAAAATCTAAAAATACCCAAAAATACATATTCTTGACCAGTTCGAGCCGCCGAGTACAAAAATGATCTCCATTCCACCGAGTCCAGTCTCCAAAATTTCCAAAATCCCCAAAATACCCTTCCGTCCCGTTTCCGGCCTTTCTCTCTCCGATTCGATTTCGTTTTCTCTCTTTTGGTGTTTTTATCCATTTATTTACTAGTTTCATTTTCTCGCGTTAGATCCGACGTTGGAGCAGCCTTAGAGCAGTACTCAGAGCAAGAGCAGTTCTTGGAGCCGTGCCAGGAGTAGGAGCCGTTCGAAACCGGACACGACTTCAGCTACTTCTAGCTAGGAAAACCCTCGACCCCGCAAGGCAAGCCACACCCTTGAACATTTTGAACCCAGTTCCACTATAGTATATGTATATTTTTCGTACCGCATTATTTCTAATATTTTAGAAAACTAAAAAGGAGATAGTTTAGAATGATATGATTAGTTATAACCAACCCCCTTGTTAAACCTGTTGCTACACCTTAATCCCTTTTAACCTTAGGCTATAAAATATCGAATCATCACAGATTAGCAGTTAATGTAATTTCACCTTTAGCTCAATTACTTAAAATCTCCGAGAGATGGCACATTTGATTTTCAAAAATTGCCACAGTTAAAATATGGCTGGTCTGACCCCCAACCAATGACAAAGTCAGAATGTGGTTTGGTGGTTGGTACGGTGGGTACCATGGCTTGTGGTATGTAATTAGTTGAGTCTCAAGCACTTAAGGACCGATGCCTTGGGCAAAGTAAATAACTTCAGTTTTCGCTCAACCACAAGTTGGGCCGGTCAGCCCTATTGACCTGTTCCAACATAACTCAATACCTTGTACTTCCCTTTGGAATACCTATAGGAGGTAGCTACCATTCTGATGAGAGAATGGATCGCGGAGCGACTGGGGTGGAACAGGAATAGGGTGGCCATTCATTGGTTCTCACAACAGTAGGTATCCTAGCGATCAAATCGTGTCTCCTGTTTTGACCAGTGGGTCTTGGAGACTGTGGATCCTCGTAACCTACTGGATAGGAGCTAAAGAAGGGAAGTCCAACAAAATGCTATGATCATCTCGGTCCGGCCGCATGCATTTAAGTTGCATGTTAATCGTGTGGCACTGACGGCCGAAGATATCTTGTAGGTAAAGTTGAGCACCTCTATAAAGTGATATCAATGGTATTCGAATATGCCGTGCTTCTGGTTAATGAAGTTAAGTTAATCTAGAGTGATTCCTGTAACCACACTCAAGTAATTTTCAAAAACAGAACTTGTCGTAAATTTGAACTTTGCAAAGAACCCCCATGGTATTATCTGGTCTTTGGTTTGTGTTTCAAATGTAAAAAAAACTGGTATTTGACAACTTGCATCCACAATACTTAAAACCTGTGCCAACCCTTGTTTATCCTTGTATGTAGTATTCAAAATTCCCGTGTGGTTTGTTGAGTACTGTTGTGTACTCACCCTTTCCTTCTACCCCCCCCCTTTAGATTTCAATGAAGTTGGCGATTTCCAGGAGATCGTAGATGGCAAAGAAGTTTGGTTTTGAGGACTTGATCTATCTGCTCAGGCTTTCCTGTAGGTGTTTTGTAATGTATTTTGTGCTAGCCGCACCCTTTTGTAAAACTCTGGCCGTTAGGCCCTTAATTCCTCTATAAAATATTCGCTTTCGCTTTTATGTCTGGTAATGTACACTTGGTTACCTACAACTAAAATCCTGGGTAGCTGTGGAAGTATTTAAACGTACTCCCTGAAAAGGGCGGTTCGTCACAAGTGGTATCAGAGCCTGGCTTGACTAGTCTATCAAGACCTTAAGGTGGCTTAGGAATCTTTTCCAAAAAGTTATTTAATCATAAGCAAAATGAATTACAAAAATCTATAAGCATATTTGCTACCTTCTTCTTCTCGCCTTTTCTGCCTCGTCTAAAGTTCTATTTCTTAAAATCTTGTTTTGAGGTTTTCTATACTCAACTAACTTCAAAATTTTCGTGTTAGCAGATGGTGCACAGAGTTCATCCATCTCCAGTAGTTCTCGGTGGTTGGGCAGATAGACTGTGGCAGATGCAGCAATTTCTTGGAGCAGACCCGCTGGACCACCCAGTCTTCTTCTCAGAGGAGCAGTTCCACGGGGCAGTTTGCTACCAGTGGAAGGCCTGGGTGGACCTGCAGCCATTGCTGCTTAGTCCCGACGTCCCATAGAGGTTCAACGGCTACAGACTCTACGAGAGGGATGCACTATAGGACGGTGCCAGGAAGGCAGTGAGGTACTTGCCTCGCCACTACTAGCAGGAGTTCGACACCAGCCCTTTCCAGCTGATCCCGTAGGACGGGGACTAGCCTGGCCAATGGTGGTCCTTGTCCCAAACGACGACGCCGACCTGCGGATGGAGGTGACAGCCAGGCGCCTGCTCTATCAGGAGGCTCTCTACACCCGTGCGCTCAAGGAGTGCAATGTGCTGCACCAGCGACTGCATGAGGCCTGGGATGAGATCCAGGAGTTGAGGGATGAGCTAGAGCTGCTCCAGCCCTAGTATGAGCCCATGGAGGAGTCCTCCGTGGACGGTGGTCGCTCCGAGGTGGTGGACCTCACCCAGTCTCGACGACGACGAGGAATCCCGTGGAGCGAGTCTTCTACAACTCTAACGGTGAGGAGATTCCATTGCAGTAGTTCGTTAGCTCTAGATTGCACCCCTGTTGTAGTAGGCCTTTTGGTAGTGTAATATGGGTCGTACCGGACCTTAAAACGGCACTATGTATGATTCCATGATATATATGAAAAACTATGTTTCCTATTCCTGTTATTTTGATTGTTCTAAATATCTGTATAACCCTACCTAACTCAAAAAGTTCTTTCCCTTCGTCTGAGGCCCTTACCTATTCATTCTACTCTTACCCCTGATTCCAATTCTTACTCATATTCTACTTTCCCTAAAACCTGCTGCAGAACCGAGCAAGGACAGAGTAAACACCATGGCGGGAGTCAGATCACACCATAACATTAGTGATGAGGCCAAATCAATAGGCAACCTAACCGGCTTAGCCCAAGTGCTGGCTATGATGGAAAGGAATATATATCAGGCAGAGAGGCACCAAACGCAACTAATGGAAAGAGTCCTAGAACAGTTGGCAGCAAGACCCAAAGGGTATCTCCAGAAGACAAGACCACCTATCTTTTCAAGCTCAGCAGAACCCTTAACAGCTAATGATTGGATAAGGGATATTCAGAGAAAACTTGACACTATCCAATGCTCGAAAAAAGAGCGTGTGTTGTATGCTTATCACCAACTGCAAGGCTAAGCAGCAGCCTGGTGGATAAATTTCCAAGCCAGAAAGAACGAACAAGAGATAATGTGGCAGGAGTTCGAGGAAGCCTTCTAATAGGCCCACATCCCTACAGGCCTGATGGCATCAAAAAGAAGAGAGTTTTTGGCTTTACGCCAAGGTGGGAGAACAGTTCTAGAATATCTCCACCAATTCAACCCATTGTCTCGGTACGCTCTAGGAGAAGTGGACACGGAAGCCAAGAAGATGAAAAGGTTTTTCAAAGGTCTACAAAAGAACCTAAGATTCTATATTGCAGCACTTGACTTCAAAGACTTGTCGACAATGGTAGACAAGTTAATAATTACAGAGGAGACCAGGAATGACTTGGAGGACACCCGGAAAAGGAAGGCACAACAACTTAGAATGCGTAACCTGAGACCAATTGGACAGAGAATGCCAGCCTCCATTCCTGGATTTCTCGCAAAAAGGCAAGCAATAGGCGGGCAAAGACCAGTTCCCGCCGCTACTCAGTCCAACGCTGTGAGATGCTTCAATTGCAACAGGAATCACTACGCCAATGATCGCCCTAGGAAGCAGACAGGCTGCTTTCATTGTGGGCAAGCGGGACATTTCCGGTAGCACTGCCTAAGAAAGAACATGACAACAGAGGTGGCCAGGGCACAAGCTTTAGTCTCCACCTCGACCAATCGACAGATAGTCCCCTACCAACCCCCGCGACAACAGCAAGGTCTACTCCAAGGGAGGACATCAGTGAAATCAGAGCAGAACCCCAGTGGTAGAAGCCAGAATGCCCCTAGGAGTTTTCAAGGGAGGATCAATCATGTTCCTGCGGAAGAAGTAGCAGGAGCTGCGGATGTCATCATCGATAAATTCCAAGTCCAATCCTAGCCAACTTTGATTCTTTTCGACCCTAGTGCAACCCATTCCTTCATTTCGTTGGCTTTTGTTTGCAAAAATGGTTTCCCCTACCTTCCCTTGCCTACCCCTTGTGTGTTCCAAATGCTTGAGAGTCGGTTAACGACTCGGTTCAAGTGTGAGAATTTGGAATTGACCATTCAGGGGATTAGGCTCAAGGCCAGTTTGCTAATGATAGAGATGGAAGGACTAGACATCATTCTAGGAATGAATTGGTTATCCAGGCATAAGGCAAGATTGGATTGTGAAAGAAAATTGATCGCACTTAAGAATGACCAGGGACAACTGGTGACCGTACGGACAAACCCTAAATTAGTGAAAAGTAAAAGGAAAAGTATCAACGCTCTCACCCTGGAAGTAGCCAAGGTACCGATTGTTCAGGAATATCCCTCACCCCGGAAGTAGCCAAGGTACCGATTGTTCAGGAATATCCAGACGTCTTTCCAAAGGAATTGCCAGGAAGACCCCTGGACAGAAGTATAGAGCTGGCAATAGATTTGATTCCAGGAACTAAGCCCATCACCAAGCGCCAATACCAGATATCACCGATGGAACTGAAAGAGCTAAGGAAATAGCTGGATGAATTACTAGAAAAAGAATTTATCAGACCCAGTATTTCACCTTGGGCATCACCAGTCCTGTTTGTCAAAAATAAAGACGGAAGCTTAAGGCTTTGCATGGATTATAGGGCATCAAATGCTGTGACCATCAAGAACAAGTACCCCTTGCCAAGAATAGACGACCTATTTGACCAACTAAGAGGCGCCAAGGTCTTCTCAAAAATAGACTTGAGGACAGGGTACCATCAATTAAAGGTCAGAGAGCAAGACAGAGAAAAGATAGCATTTACCACAAGATACGGGCTGTATGAGTTCACAGTGGTCCCGTTTGGACTCACCAACACCCCAGCATACTTCATGAACCTGATGAACCAAGTATGCAAGGAATACCTGGACAGGTTCGTAGTGGTGTTCATCGACGACATTTTAATATACTCAAAGAATGAAGAAGATCACCAGGAACACCTATGATTGATACTGGAAAAGCTTAGAGAACACCAACTATATGCCAAGTTCTCTAAGTGCAATTTTGGGCTAAACGAAAATTTATTTCTAGGACACATTATCACCAGGGATGGAGTAAAAGTGGACCCAGAAAAAGTGAAGGCCGTCATGGAATGGAAGTAAACCACCTCAGAGACAGAAGTCAGAAGCTTTCTAGGGTTAGCTGGGAACTATAGACAGTCCATTGAAGGGTTTTCCAAGATATCGAGACCTCTGACGCAACTCCTCAAGAAGGATAGCCCTTTCAAGTGGTCAGAAAAGTGTGAAAAAGGCTTTTAGGAATTAAAGACGAAGTTGGCAACTGCCCCAGTTCTCATGCTTCCAGACCTTGGTAAAGAGTTCCAGATTTATTGTGATGCATCAAAGCGAGGATTAGGATGCGTGTTGATACAGAATGGGAAAGTAATTGTGTATGCCTCGCGACAGCTAATACCGCATGAAGAAAACTACCCAACACATGACTTGGAATTAGTCTCAATAGTGCACGCATTGAAAATCTGGAGACACTATCTACTGGGAAATCGTTGTGAGGTATTTTCAGATCACAAGAGTCTGAAATATGTATTCACCCAACCAAACCTGAATATCCGACAGAGAAAGTGGTTAGAGCTGATTAAAAACTATGACTTGGCTATTCAATACCACCCAGGAAAGGCCAACGTGGTAGCGGATACATTAAGCAGAAAGGCATGTCACCACCTAGCACCAGCAACAGATGTCCCACCACAACTATAGTTAGAAATGGGGTGTCTGAACCTGCAAGTGGTATCAGATGGATTCGTGCATTCCATCAAGATCCAACCGAATCTCCTAGACCAAATTAAGTCAGCTCAACAGGAAGATGAGGAGATTTAGCAGTACAGAAAGAAAATGAAAGAAGCCAACCCATCGGAATTCTCAGAAGATGACCAGGGCATATTACGGTTCCATAACCGTATGTGTGTTCCTAATAATAAGGATATAAGAGGATTGATTTTGACAGAAACGCACTCATCCCAACTTTCAATGCCCGGAAGTACAAAAATGTACCAAGATTTGAGGAAGGAATACTGGTGGAAAGGCATAAAGAAAGAAATAGCAGAGCATGTTTTGTGCTGTGATGTGTGTCAAAAAGTTAAGATTGACCACCAAAAGACTGTCGAGTTACTTTAGCTGCTTCCAATCCCAGATTGGAAATGGGACGAGATTGGAATAGACTTCATCACAGGAATGCCTAAGACACAACAAGGGTTCGATGCTATTTGGGTGATAATTGACAGATTAACCAAGGTAGCCCACTTTATACCAATCAAGTAGACGTTTGGCAAGGACAAGCTGGCAGAACTATACCTAACTTAGATAGTAAGGCTGCATGGAATTCCTAAAAATATTGTGTCGGCCGAGGAGCTCAGTTCACCTCCAAATTCTGGGAAAGCTTGCATGAGGCTATGGGAACGGACTTGACATTCAGTACGGCCTATCATCCGCAGATTGGCGGACAGACAGAAAGGGTCAATCAAATACTAGGAGACATGTTGAGAGCTTGTGCTATAACCTACGGAGCCTCTTGGGACACCTGCCTACCATTTGCAGAGTTCTCCTATAACAACAGTTACCAGACTAGTCTGAAAATGTCACCGTTTGAGGCCTTTTACGAACGAAAGTGCAAAACTCCCTTGAATTGGACAGAGGTAGGGGAAAGACAACTCTTTGGACCATAGTTGGTTCACGATGCAGAAGCTCATGTGAGAATCATCAGATAAAACCTAAAAGTTGCCCAAGAGCAGCAGAAAAGTTACGCAGACAACAGGTGAAAGGATATCAGTTACCAAGTCGGAGACTTTGTCTATTTGAAAATAACACCATTCAAACCAGTGCACAGATTTTAGATCAAAAGGAAATTGGCTCCTAGATACGTGGGACCCTACCAAATCATAAGCATAGTCGGAGAAGTAGCTTATAAGCTACAGTTAAGTCCAGAATTGTCACGAGTGCATAATGTGTTCCACGTATCCCAATTAAGGAAATGTCTCTGGCGGCCCATAGACCAAGTGCCACTAGAAGGGATTGATCTGCAAAATGACCTGACCTATCATGAGGAGCCAGTTCGGATCATCAAGACAATTGAAAGGGAACTCAAGAACAAGAATATCAGAGTCTACAGAGTGCTGTGGAAGAATCACACCATAGATGAAACTATTGGGAAAAGGAATCGGAACTGCAACAGAATTTTCTCAACCTATTTCCCTAGGAGGAGTAAATCTCGGGGACGAGATTTATTTTAAGTGGGGTAGGTTGAAATAACCCCCATTTTTTTGGGATTTTCCCCGGCCATGGCCCTCCGGCCTAGCTCCCTCCCCTTCTCTATTCCCTCTCCCGGCCCGCCTTGCGTGCGGCCATCCCCTTCGGTGCTGGCGCCGCACCCTCGCCCCTGCCGCCTCCCCTGTCCCCTCCGCCCTCACCATCGCCGTCGTAGTGCCCTCGCCGCCCCGCCTTCTCTCTCCCCGCCTGCGCGGTATAAGCCCCCTCGAGCTCCATTTTCCTCCACCTTGAGTCGGCGAGCACCCCCCTTCTTCTCCATGTGCGCTCCTCTCCCCCTCCGGTCTCTTCTCTGCGTTGGGCCACCGTCTCCCCCTTCCTCTTCGGTCCGCTCGCGCCGCCGCTGTTTTCTCTCTCGCTGACAGCTGGGGCCCGCTTGTAAGCCGCATTGCGCCTGGGCCCCGCTGTTGTCGTGCCCCGAATCTGCAAATTGGGACACTATGTGTATTCCGCACTAGTCCAGGATCACGCTAGTGCACACAGGCTAAACAGGGTTAAAGTACCACAACATACACAGCGGAATAACAAATAAGTACTTTAAACATGTATATAAACGAGTTGTATGACCTTATGGTCCCTTGCAATAGTTTGCCATGCAGGGCTTACAATAAACAGAGTAAATAGAGTTCAACAGCGGAAAAATAAAAGTCGTAGTGATCCATCTTTGGCCACAAGCGTCTTGATAGAGGCTTGCTCCCTAGTTATCTGGCTCTTCGACGAACTCCTCCTCATACACAGGCGTAGTCTCCTCATCTGGTAAATTTTGTCCGTAAGGGTGAGTACACACCGTACTCAACAAGTCATGCACAGAATGCAGTTCTATTACTACATGCATGGCTTATTACAAAGGAATGGTTCAACTGGTTGATTTGCATTGCAACAATATTTTGAACTATTATTAATTTAGATTGAAAGCATCAAAACCCTATAAATATATTATACTTCTCAAATTGTTTTCCACATAATTTTGGACACACAGTCCCTAATCAACTTTCATCATTAACCCTGGCACACAGCCTTCCACCCCATTTTATTTTTAAAACACTACCCCTTGACTATAATCCCCGAGCATTGTCCAATACCGTGGACACGGCTATTTGAACAGTTTTAACACTCTGCAGAGGTTGTACACTTTACCCACAAGATACTGTCGCTCACCACACAGGTGATTGATCGTAACAAAGCCTTTCAGAGACTTCAATCTCCACCTAGGAACCTCTCCGGATTGCCTTCACTATCACTTCCCTCACTCAGAGCCGAAGTATAGGACCGACAAACACCGTTGGACGGATACCAAGCCATAGCATAGGCACGCTCAGGTCAAAGGCTTGCAAGGTGAAGTCCTTAACTAACCAAGGCAAGACATCCTTCTTTCAAAATTTGGCACACAACCCTCACATCACTCAGCCCCCCAAATGCCACACAGGCCCACCTGGCACGAAGCCTCAGTCCTCTTGCCCCAGTCTAAATCAATTCCCACCCCAAGTTACTTAACAGTGCAACACATGCCCGTAATCATCCTTCATGTAGAACCACCACACAGGTCTCTATAATCCAACATCATTACCAACAACATTCCACCTTTTATCAAAATGCATTCACTATCCCTTAGTCAATATTGCTTTTGTATTCAAAAAAACTATTCATGATATTTGCAAAGCTAAGCAACTATTCACGGTCTAGCCTCCCGTGTTGGCATGTCATTTCAACCAACTAGTATTGTCCACTTAGGTTATCAAAGGAATCATGGCATACGAAAAATAATAACAAGGTGGCAATAACAATTAGGTTGATTAGCTAATTCACCCAAAATGTTTAAATCCATTTTTAGTTGAATTAGCATGCATAGTTTGAAACAAAATATATTTTCAAAACTTAGGAGCAGCATGGTGAAAGCATAACTTGCCTTCAGAAAGTTGCTGGTTCTGATCTAAAGCTAGGTCTTGTGTTGGAAATTCCCCCTCAAAGCTCTCCGGCAAATCGTCGTCTAATCGAAATCATTATACACACAATAAATATAATTTATAGAGATCAAACTCAACTCTAAAAATTCAATAAAATTCACCAATAAATATATCTTGATTTTACAAATTTTTAGAAATTGGAATCACTCAAATCGGAGTTGAAATGCAAAAGTTATAGTCATTTGAAGTTTTAAAATCAATTAAAAAGAATAAACCGAATTTCTTTATTTATTTTTATACTGAAAATTCAGAAATTATGATGTCAGCATGACGTCAGCTCTGAATTAGATTTTCACCGATTTATTTTCCTAAAGAAAATCCGATTTATTGCGTAAGCATGACGTCACAGATGACGTCAGCACCCATAGTACCTCGACTGACATGTGGGTCCCACTGCTAACGTCAGCATGACATGTGGCACGATCTGGCCGTGACACGTGGTGACGAATTATCAACCGAGAGCTCGATCTAATCTCGTCCGTTCGATTTAAAATGGACGACTAAGATCTATGCGACGTTTCGGTTTTAACCACCCGATGCTAACACGTGGCAACATCCCAGCCACCAGATCTAAATTGGACGGCTACGATCAATTGGGTGACGACAACAGCAACAGCGGCTGCGCCGACTCCTCGGTTTCCACGTGACACGTGTCGACTCAGGACTGGCCCGGCGCATGGCGAAATCATAATCGTTCATTCAAATTTCAACGGCTCGGATTGAATTCAATTCACGCGGCGTGATAGGCGATGTGGCTACCCCGGTGCGCGACACGTGGGCGAATCTAGACCATCCACCACCGAATCCGACGGCTATAATCTAGCACAGCTTGAGCACACGTGGGCAATCCCGACTTCGGGCACGTGGCAACATCTAGACCACACATCCACAGATCTACGGCCTGAATTGATTCAATCCTACGCTAATAACACAGATCTAACGGCTACGGTTAATTAGACTACGTGGCTACATAAGAATCATACGATCAAGATCTAATGGCTAATAATTGAAGATGAGATTTACTGTTACCGTGACTACGTGGCTTAATCCAACCCATACACTAAAGATCCAACGACTGAGATTGCATCAAGGCATAACTACATCGAATGATCTAAACCGTTCATCTAATCCGACGGCTAGGAGATGAAGCTGGGACTCACTGTTTCAGAGAAGACATGGCAAGATCTCGAGCGATGAAATACGATCGGACGAACGGAAGAGCTCGAGGTAGCGACGATGGCTTGGCGGCGCAGTTCTTGCCAGAGTTGGGGACGACGACACGGCGACGGCGTTCCAAGGCAGCTCCGGTGACACGAAGTGGCTCCGTAGATGCGGCTCGACGCGAGGAACTTGGCGACGACCTCCAACGTGGCGGAGAGTTACCGGAGATGACGCAAACACGGCGGAAGTGGTCTCGGAACTACGGCGAGCTTGCGTGAGCGCTGTGGTGGGTCTTGGGAGGCGTGAAAGGTCTCAAAACGTGCAGATGAAGATGATTTATACGCTGCGCCGGATGATGAAGCGGAAGAGAGGCACGACGGTGTTTAATGGCAAGAGTTTCTTCGACGGTAATGGCGCGGCGGCGGCGCTTCCGGAAACGGCTGGCGACGCTTCGTGGCTTAATCACAGCCAACCACGTGGCCAAAGATCAACGGCTACCAACGCTTGGGCGACGCGGTCCACTCAGAGCCCTCCGATCCACATCAGACGGTACGCGTGCGAAAACGTTTAGGGTTCTGGTGCTTTGGGCTGGCGACGCGCACAGTAGCGGGCTCGGCCCGTTATTGTTCATCCGTTTTTCTAGGTTTTTCTGAATAAAAACAATTCCCAAAATTCATTTAAATCATTTGAGGCTTTTAAAATATCAGAAAAATTCTAGAAAAATTCCAGAAAATATTTTAGAGCATTTTGAACTCGAATAAAATATTTTCATTTATATTTAGTAGAAACTTAACCATTATTTAATTAATTTCCAAAGAAATATTAATTTCTAGAAATTCCAATTAAATCCAAATAAATTCCAAAAATTCTCAAAAATTCAAAATAACTTATGAAATTTAAAAATGGCCAAATTTTGGGATGTTACAAACCTCCCCTCCTTAACAGAATCTTGACCCCGAGATTCAGGGCTAACTAGAGAAGAGATTGGGAAACTCCTTCTTCAAATCTTCCTCACGTTCCCAAGTTGCTTCGCTTTTGAGTGGTTGCTCCACTGGACTCTGCAGAAGCGGGTTGACTTGTTCCTTGTTTCACGATCCATGATATCCAAAATCTTCACTGGGTGTTCCTTGTAAGTTAAATCCTCTTGCAGTTCAATAGCTTCTATAGGTGTTTGTTCCTCCGGTACTCGAAGACATTTCTTCAATTGCGATACATGGAATACATCATGTACCCCTGCCAAAGATTGCGGCAGTTCCAACTGGTATGCGACTTCACCTCTACGGCTCAAGATCTTGAATGGACCCACGTACCTTGGAGCAAGTTTTCCTTTCGTATGAAACCTTTTAACTCCTTTGAGTGGCATGACCTTGAGATAAACATAATCTTCTGGTTCAAAACTCAAATCACGACATCGGTTGTCAGCGTAGCTCTTTTGCCTCGATTGTGCTGTCTTCAGTCTTTCTCTAATCAAATCAATCTTTTCCTCTGCATCTACAAGAATGTCCGGTCAAAAAATGTGACGTTCTCCCGTCTCGTTTCAATTTAATGGTGCTCGACATGAACGAATATAAAGCTTTAAATGGAGACATTTTTAAACTAGCTTGATAACTATTATTATAGCTAAATTCTGCGTACGGCAAGCATTTATCCCACGATGTGGTATATGACAGTGCACAAGCTCTTAACATATCCTCGAGTATCTGATTTACCATTTCAGTTTGACCATCTGTCTGCGGATGGTATGCTGTACTGAAATTCAAACGGGTGCCCATTGCTGTATGCAACTTATCCCAAAATCTTAAGGTAAATTGAGTACCTCTATCCGATACTATCTTCTTAGGCACTCCGTGCAAGCAAACAATCCTCGCCATGTACAGCTCCGCTAACTTGTCTCCTGAGTAGGTTGTCTTTGCTGGTATGAAATGTGCGACCTTTGTTAATCGATCTACGATGACCCATATGGAGTCATATCCACCTTGAGTCCTTGGCAAACCGGTGATGAAATCCATCCCGATTTCCTCCCACTTCCACTCTGGTATCTTTAATGGTTGTAGTAGTCCTGCTGGTCTCTGATGCATTACTTTGACTCTCTGGCACACATCACACAACGCTACATGCTCAGCTACTTCTTTCTTCATATTCAGCCACCAAAATCTCTCCTTAAGATCCTGGTACATTTTTGCACTGCTGGGGTGAATTGAGTATTTGGAATCATGTGCTTCCTCAAGTATCAACTGCTTTAATTCAGGTTTATGGGGTACGCAGATTCTATTCTTCATCCACAAGGTACCCTGCTCATCTACTCTGAAGTCCTTGGCTAGGTTTTCATCCATTTTGGATTTGATCCTGTTAATCTTATCATCATCCTTTTGACCTTCCCTGATCAGCTCTTCAAGGGTCGGCTTAACTTC
This sequence comes from Guadua angustifolia, assembly GCA_036346375.1. Classification (NCBI taxonomy): domain Eukaryota; kingdom Viridiplantae; phylum Streptophyta; class Magnoliopsida; order Poales; family Poaceae; genus Guadua; species Guadua angustifolia. Next base: position 50,386,260 of record CM070502.1, on the reverse strand, counting down.
CAAAGTAGCTAAAAATCCTCCCAGTATGACTTCCAATCTTAGCTTCTGAAGCTCTTTACATAAGTCAGACTGGTTTCCTGCAACCATCAAATTTAAACTATGGCTTTTCCGACTCAAAGCATCAGCCACCACGTTTGATTTTCCTGGATGGTAGTGAATTCCGATGTTATAATCCTTGATTAATTCCAACCATCTCCTTTGTCTCATATTCAGGTCTGATTGGGTAAATATATACTTTAGACTTTTGTGGTCCGTATATATTTCACATCGGTTTCCAATGAGATAGTGACGCCATATTTTAAGGGCGTGCACTACAGCAGCTAACTCTAAGTCATGAGTGGGGTAATTCTGCTCATGTGGCCTTAGCTGCCTTGATGCATAAGCTACTGCTTTACCATTCTGCATCAGTACACAACCAAGTCCCTGACGCGAAGCATCATAGTAGATATCAAAATTATCCTTAGTATTCGGCAACACCAAGATAGGTGCCAAAGTTAAACGCTTCTTCAGCTCTTGGAAACTCTTTTCGCACTCGGGCGACCACACAAACCTTTTCTCCTTTTTCAACAATTGCGTAAGAGGTCTCGCAATTGATGAAAAACCTTCAATGAACCGGCGGTAATATCCTGCCATTCCAAGAAAACTTCTGATCTGGGTAACTGTCTTTGGTTGTTCCCAATGCAACACTGCCTCTACTTTCTTTGGGTCAACAGCTACTCCTTCGGCAGTCATTACATGACCCAAGAACTCAACCTTCTTTTTTTAGAAGTCACATTTACTAAATTTTGCATACAATTGGTTTTCTCTTAATTTTTCCAAAACCATTCTTAAATGTCCAGCATGCTCTTCCTCCGACTTGGAGTAAACAAGAATGTCATCAATAAAAACAACGACAAACTTGTCCAAATATTCCATGAATACTTTGTTCATCATATTCATGAAATAAGATGGGGCATTGGTCAATCCAAAAGACATGATCGTGAATTCGTAATGCCCATACCTTGACGAGAAAGTTGTCTTTGGTATGTCCTCAGTCCGAATTTTTAATTGGTGATATCTAGATCGAAGATCTATCTTAAAGAAGACTCCTACTCCTCTCAACTGATCGAAAAGATCATCAATCCTGGGTAATGGATACTTATTCTTTATCGTCACATCATTCAGTGCACGATAATCTATACACATTTTAAAACTTCCATCTTTCTTCTTGACAAACAACACCGGTGCTCCCCACGGTGATGAACTAGGTCTTATAAATCCTTTCTCCAATAACTCATCGATTTGCTTCTTCATTTCTACCAATTCCTCGGTAGACATCCTATAGGGTCTCTTAGCTATTGGAGTTGTCCCAGGTACAAGCTCAATTACAAACTCTATATCCCTATCTGGTGGCATTCCAGGTAAATCTTCAGGGAATACATCCAGATAGTCATTAATTACGGGAACATCTTCCATATTAACAGTCTTCACACTATTGACCACCAATTGGCCATCCTGAACAGCCATTGCTTGAATCTCCACCTTCCTACCATCTGAGCTCTCAACTGTTACTACTCTCCGGCCACAATCTAGCACTGCCTTGTGCTTGGATAACCAATCCATTCCCAAAATAACATCTATGGTTTGGGTATCCAATATGATTAGGTTCATTAGGAACTCTATTCCATTTATTAATAATTTCACCCCGGAGCACCCTATTTTAGTTCAGAGTTTTGATGCAGGGGTTTGGACTATTAGTGTACTCTTAAGGTTGACCATGTCCAAATCATTTTTCATAACAAAGACCCATGAAACAAATGAATGTGAAGCTCCAGAATCAAATAGAATTGTAGCTGGTACTGAGTTAACTAGAAACTTACCCAGTACAACATCCGTTGCATTCTGAACTTCATACGCCGTGATGTGGTTGACTCTTCCTCGCACAATTGATTGGGGTGCAGCTCCTACTTGAATAGGTCCTCGGCTTCCTCCTTGAATAGGAGTTCTAGCTGGAGTATTTCCCAAATTAAAATGGACAGGAGTGACTCCTCCCTTCTTGGGACAAGCATTGGCGAAGTGCCCCATCTCGTTGCAGTTGTAACAGCGTTTTCCAACCATCGATGAGTTTCCTCCAGCTTGGTTGATTGCTCTTGCTGGTGTCTGTGGATTCTGAACAATAGGTCGCTGTGCAGGTAATAGTGTTCTCGCGCTGCTCCCTGGCTGGAACTTGGTGAACTGTTGAGGTACCACTCTTGGTCTCTGCTGACCCTGGCGTCCTCCCTGTTGTGCCATGCGACGCTTGCGATTATCCTCCAGCTCTTTGCGCTTGTCTTCAAGAATTAGAGCCTTGTTGACCAGCTCCTGGAAATCAGGAAATGTGTGGGTGATCAGCCCCACTTGAAGCCCAGAGTTCAGTCCTTTCATGAATCGGGACTGTCTGGCCTTATCCGTTGCTACGTCTTCCGGAGCATAGCGTGCAAGCTGGGTAAATTTGTTCAGGTAATCGGCCACTAACTGGCCTCCCTGCTTCAAAGACCTAAATTCCTCCTTCTTGAGCTCCATCATACCCTCTGGTACATGGTATTGGCGGAAGGCAACAGTAAACTCATCCCAGGTGATCTCCTGAGGATGCTCGTGGGAAGCGCAGTAATTTTCCCACCATTCCGCGGCAGTCCCTTCCAACTGATGAGAGGCATACAAGACTCTCTCATTACCTACACACTGGGATATGTGCAGCTTCCTTTCGATCGTCCGAAGCCAATCATCTGCTTCAATGGGATTGACGTTGCCAGAAAATGTCGGGGCCTAGTCCTCATAAAGTCCGACAATCTAGATTGATGTCCATGATTCATAGCCTGATTGTTATTGTTAGCTGCAGCCTGATTCTGCAACTGCTGCATCTGTTGCATCATCGTTTGCATGAGTTGAGTCTGCGCGGTCAGAAAAGCTCCCAAATTGCCCATATCAATGGGTGGTGCTGGTTGAGGATTTGGTGCATTGTCTTGATTTTCGCCCTGCTGTGAACCGCTTCCTCCCGCTCCACGGCTTCCACGTGTGTTCACCATCTGAAGAACAATAATATTTATAGGGAAGGAAGAAATAGAAAAGACAAGTACACATGATACTTATACGGGGAGAAGATTTGACTCAACAAAAGCACACAACTTTATTGTTATTGGGATATGGTGGCTCATAAGTGCCTACAGGCAGTGCGACACATATCTAGCACACGTTTAAAACATCCATAGAAATTGTTCATCACAACCAACCATAACAACTCATAGAGTTCAAAACAAAAACGTTCTAAGGATGGACTCAGGTAGACTAACTCGATAAACTTGACTCAACACATGAGTCAACTCTGGAAGGAAAATAAAACACTCAGTCGTCGAGCCATCCAGGCTGCGGGCCTCCTGGTGGATACTACGGTGGGTGCGGCGGCATAGGAGCAAACTGGTCCTGATGCCCCACAACTGGCGGTACGAACGAACCCACCGATGCTGCTAGCTACTGGGCTGCCTGCTTGGGTGATGGTGGCTCTGGCACCTCCTGTACTAGTGCCTCCTGCACTGGGGCCTCCTGCTCTGGCTTGGGCTCCTCGGGATCGGGGTCGTGCAGCTCCAACTCTGGCTCTGGATCGGGTCCCTCCAATATCTCCTCCAACTCGTGAACCCTTCTGATATAGAGACCCAGACCCTCTCTAGCCTCCCGCAGCTGGTTCCTGACCTCCGCGATCTCGTCACGGCCCCTCTGCAGCTCCTGGACTATCTCGTCCAAGGTCTCCTCCTAGGCGATGACGAACCTCACCAGGTGGGTGATCGTAGCGTCCTCCTCCTCGATCAGGTCCTGGTCGAACCGGTTGTCTCGGCGCGGATGATGACGAAAGATGGTGCCCACAAGCTCAGCGGAGTAAGTGCGGGCGATCTGCCGCATCGCCAGACGCGTAGTCTCCTGGATGCCAGCCTCAAACGTAAACCTCCTAGCTGTGACATGGATAGGACGACTCGCTCTCCCCCTGTCTTGAGCGTAGACGGTGATCTTCACGTCCCAACCGACGTCCAGTCCCGCCCGAACCACAGAGGTTTCTCGATAGATCGGCCTATCGAAGCCCTCAAGTAACTGCAGCAGATGCCACAGCTCAGCAGCAAAACCACCAATGCGCTATCCGAAAGTGTGGATCCTCCTCATCTGCCAAAACATACCTCGTTAGCTCTAAATTTTTAAAATCACAAAGTAATAACAGAAAATTGCAGCATAGGTGCGAAATAAGAAGAAAAAGATTAGTCAAGATTTTATTAATATTCGTGTACAATTTTAATCTTTTAGAAATTAATTTTATCTTTCTCGGCCAGACTACTTATGGTCAAGTCCTATAGTCAGTATGCTCTGATACCACCTCTGTCGTGCCCCGAATCTGCAAATTCGAACACTCTGTGTATTCCGCACTAGTCCAGGATCGCGCTAGTGCACACAGGCTAAACAGGGTTAAAGTACCACAACATACACAGCGGAATAACAAATAAGTACTTCAAAAATGTATATAAACAAGTTGTACGACCTTATGGTCCCTTACAATAGTTTGCACGCAGGGCATACAATAATCAGAGTAAATAGAGTTCAACAGCGGAAAAATAAAAGTCGCAGTGATCCATCTTTGGCCACAGGCATCTTGACAGAGGCTTGCTCCCTAGTTATCTGGCTCTTCGACGAACTCCTCATACACAGGCGTAGTCTCCTCTTCTGGTAAATTTTGTCCGCAAGGGTGACTACACACCGTACTCAACAAGTCATGCACAGAATGCAGTTCTATTACTACATGCATGGCTTGTTACAAAGGAATGGTTCAACTGGTTGATTTGCATTGCAACAATATTTTGAACTATTATTAATTTAGATTGAAAGCATCAAAACCCTATAAATATATTATACTTCTCAAATTATTTTCCACATAATTTTGGACACATAGTCCCTAATCAACTTTCATCATTAACCCTAGCACACAGCCTTCCACCCTATTTTATTTTTAAAACACTACCCCTTGACTGTAATCCCCGAGCATTATCCAGTACCGTTGATGTGACTTTGGGTCCCGATCTTTCGATGAGAGTGATAACCCGATTTGGAGGAATTGACTTTGACGATCCGACTACAACGTCTGACGACGATGCGCCTTAGCAATCGCTAAACCAACTCGAGAGGGTTATTGATCTTGCCGTTGGCACGATCAACTGAACACGAGTTCAATTCACGCATGCAACCGAAAAACAAGCAAGAACAATGGTAAAGCAATCTGAAATTGCGAATATGAATGAAGGATTGATAAGGTGGGGTTCTGAAACAAGGAGCTTCTTAGGCGGCTGTTGAGCACGTCTGGAAGACTCAAAATAGTAGCAATGGCTAAACTATCAAATAAACAAAACCCCCCAAAACTAAAGTACGGCGGTAGCAAACAATATATAGATGTAAGCGGCGGCTAGGGGCAGCTAGGGGCGTGCAGCACCATGGGGGGGCGGCCAAGGGGTTGCCCTAGCGTTACATGGGCTTTGGGCCCAAAAGAAAAGGTGGCGCAGCACCTGGAGTTTCTGGCTCGTCACACTCTTCTGCGATTTCCTGTTGCTTGAAGACGAATTTGGCATTGGGGCTAGATCCATTGGAAAGTAGACTCCGAGATCTTTCAAACGTGTACTCATGGGCCTCTAGAAACCTCCGGAATCAAAAGTTATGGTCGTTTGAAGTTGATGCTGTCGCGGAGGCCGAACCCGCGAATTTGCTGATTCCAAGTCCAACTTAGCATATGTTGATTGTGCTTTATGCTTGGCATTTGGAGGTTCTTCTCCTTGGTTCCTAAGGACAATAAGATCATCACAAGTATTAAATAGCATCCCATTCATATTATCACTAATGGGGAGGCTTAGGAACGCATTCACCGATGATTAAAGCGTAGGTGTGCGATCTCGAGTAACCGGTCCTTGTATAATCGCAGTGGTTTCAAATTGATTTGTAGATGTGGCTGTATCCATGGAAGTGATGTCCTCATCATCCTCCCTTCTTGCATTTGAGTCGTCCTCGACTCATGCTCACTGCCTAACACATCTTCACACAAAGTATTCTTATATAGGTCCTGCATTTATTTAAATAAAATAGTAGCTCCGCCTCTTTATATATTTTGAAGACATGAAAAACATTTAGAGGATTCACCAGATAATTATCCGTATAGCTCAACACTTCTTTCCAGCATATAATGGCTTGATGAGCGCTTGCACTATTCGATGCTTCCTCCCCTCCTTGAAGGAAAAGCTTCCTCGGTTTTGGACAAGCTGGAAAAGATACAACAAACAAAAAGAACAACGTGTACGCGGCATAGATGTATATATCCCATATTTCATTGTTCTTTTGGATTCGCGGCAGGCTATTTTCATAACAACAAAAGAAGAAATCAAATTTAAGCAAATAACCTTTCCTCACAATTCTGCAAGTTGATTCGTGGTTATAAATGAAGCATATAGTATCAAAATTAAGATGATTTAGTTTGCAACTTGATTTGCAAATATAAGTAAAGCACATATCTATCCCTGACTTTTGATTAAGAAAACTCATGTTTTGTGAGCTGCGTTCAATAACATGTTTTGTGGGCAAAACTACATGTCCTGGCATCAAGCATGGATCATTCATATCATCAAATTGTAAATAAGCAATATCAAACCATTCCAATAACGGTGACACAATTTTAATGGCCTTCCACGCATCAACCACGACTTGCTGATTTGTAATACAAGTTAATGTACTAAAATTCAACAATGGGGCAACAAGCTATGGGTATCACACATTTCAGGAAAACTTGATGGTGCCGCGAATGAAACAAGTTGTTGCATACAACTAGAATTGCCCAAAATAGCAAGCTTCAATTCAGCAAGTTTATCACAAGTTATGCATATTCTGTAAACAAGAAACTTGCCATCTATGCCATAATCACCAACTAAATTGAATTGAAAACAATAGGCATAGGTGCTAGACAAAGACCTAAGAGATGAAATTTCAGTAATCTTCTCCATAGCACAAGTCAAACTAACAGGCTCATTCAACATGACATAGCACAAAACAGTGGTAGGTGATATTCTAGCTATCACCTCCTTATGCGTAATCAGCACCACATGATCAAAATTATAAGCATGCAATTCGTCATATGGTTTTATCATTGTGGCACAAGGTGGCAGTTCACGAGAATTATTTATAGTAGGAATATACTCACAAATTTGCTCCTTTTCTTGCTGTAAAATGAGATCTGTGCCATGATCATTAGCCTCCTCCTCAGAAGAACCCTAAACCCTAAACATCAAAACTTTCACTTGATAACGCTGGTATTTCTACTTGTTGCTTCCTTCTTGAACTAACTCGATAGCGTATGGAGCAAAGAAAGAACAAAACTAACTGAAGTAGATTGGATTGTGTTAGTAGAATCATCCTCGCATGTGCTATCCTCTACTTCACTCAAATTTTCTTGTCTTTCTTTCACATGTTTAGTGTGTATGCTCTCATTCAGGTTTGGTACAGTGCATGCAACAGGAGTAGCATTTAACTTTGTGGGAGCTTGAATTTTGGTTGTTTGTCGTCTCTGTATCTCTCTTTCAGCTTCTCGTGAAAGATCAAGTAAACATGACAAAGAATTGAATTCTTTACAAGATATCATGATCTGGATGTTAAAATCTAGTCCAAAATAAAAGTTATTTATGCGAGTCTTTTCGGTCTCTTCTAACCCAGAACGCAAAGATCTATGCTGAAATTCTTGGTAGTACTCATCCTTTGTTTTACTACCTTGTTTTAGATGTTGCAATTCATTTAAGTAATTGACGAGCAACATATGAAGGACAAATCTAGCTCTCGAAATTTTCTTGATTTTGTCCATGTGCTAGGAATGTCTGATTTTTACTCATATAATCATTCCACCAAATAGCAGCAAATCCAGAGAATCCACTAGTAACAACCCTAACCTTATCATGCTCAGAATTTCATGTTTATCAAATGATTGTTAAATGACTAATTCCCATGTAAGATAACCTTTAGGATCATATTTATCACTAAAAATGGAGTACAGTAAACTTATTTTTGGTACATGTGCGATGCCGTTGTACCTTCCGTGGTGTTGAAGGTATGCTCGTGACGTTCTCTGTATCTTGGAGTGTGAACTATCTCTTCTCCTAGGATCTTTGTTGGCCCAAGCGCTTCTGACGTTGAGAACCCGCCATTGTTAGTGAAGACAAGAAACAAAATCACAAGTATAATGTTCTATCACTACATAGGATGTGGACAAAAGTCGTTCAACTCTCAAACTTTAACCAAAGCTCTTACAAGTTCTTAGCATGCAGCAGGAGTTGTCGGCCGTTGGCGGTATCAAATGTTCTCCCAAGATTGGATAAAGCGATTGCCAAGGGACCGAACAAACGTACGAGGTAGAATATGTGGAGCTTGGTAGGCTATGTTAATTTCCTATGCAATCTGATAATTCTAGATTTTGTAATGATAAGTAATGATCCAAACTAGAATTCACAAGCCCTAGTTGCCGATCTCAAAGATATAAGTGAATTTCAAGGCAACACACACGCAAAGATAATGCAACTTAATGCAACCAATGGAATGAGCAAAAATAAGAATAATTTCAGCACCAAAACTCGTGTTGCATAAGTTATGGAGAGACGCTAGCAAATTGCTTCAGAAAGGTAAAAGGGCACAAGATTGCTCACTACTTAATACAATTGCACAATCTGAAAATAACAAACACAAATTAGGGTTTTGATCAATGTAGTGCTGCCGGCCACTATTCTCTTTTCTTTTCTCTCTTTTTTTTCTTTTTGGCCTTTTGGCTCTTTCTTTCTCTTTTTTTTTAGTGACTTTCGGCCAACACTAGTATGAGCAAAGTTTTGGAATCCCTAACTTGATATCACAAGAGTTATGATAGTGCAACGTATCATAAGGAGCAGCCCCAAGCAATTTCAAATTGCTAGTCTCAATTGAGATCAAAGTATTCGCAAAGGATGAATTGGTTCCCAAAGGTATGTACACTGATATTTTGGAACTTTTATGGTTGTAGATGCTACTGGACTCAACCAACTCAAAGGAACAAAGCTAGAACACAAATTGAAGAAACAAACCCTAAATTCGGCCAGAACTATGCAATAAGGTTGTTGCTGCAATTAAGGCTTGAGAATGACCGAATCAAGCTTGCTCACAATGTAACAAAATGATGGCACTGTTCTAAGCTTTAAAACAAGTATTCAAACACACAATTTAGAGCTCATATGTAGAAGTTATGGCCAAAACACTAAGGTGCACAGATTCAACAAAATTCAGCCGATCTGACCAAATCCGAATCCGAGTCAAATTCGGTTTGAAGGAGTCCGAATCACGAAGGACACCCAAAAACGTTTTTGTAGAGGACTCTTCAAAGATTCAGGAAAGTATAAAAACTTCTCAATCGGAGTTCGGATGTGAGAGTTATGATCAAAATACCGAACCAATCTGGATTACAATTGCAACTTGCTTCCCGAATTTGATGTCAAGATTAAACAACCTTTGAGATGGAATTAGATTTCGTGCCCAACTATGTTTTTGTGGATCTTGTCCCAAGGTTTCAGGAAAGTGCAAAAACACTTGAATCGGAGCTCGTATACGAAAGTTATGAACAAAACAAAGAACTGGACAGATTGAAATAAGAGCTACGCGAAGGAAAAACGATCAGCAACTAAAACAAGGACTCTAATGGATCAAAACCTAACAAAACACACTAAAATACCAGATTGAATCTAAAGGTTTAATTTTTGTGGAGGATTTTCAATTTTGGACAGAAAACAAAAACTAATCTAGGGTTCTAAATCTCTCACCGAGCAACTTGGCGCTCTGATACCACCTGATGTGACTTTGGGTCCCGATCTTTCGATGAGAGTGATAACTTCGATTTGGAGGAATTGACTTTGACGATCCGACTACAACGTACGACGACGATGCGCCTTAGCAATCGCTAAACCAACTCCAGAGGGTTATTGATCTTGCCGTTGGCACGATCAACCTGAACACGAGGTTCAATTCCTGCATGCAACCGAAAAACAAGCAAGAACAATGGTAAAGCAATCTGAAATTGCGAATATGAATGAAGGATTGATAAGGTGGGGTTCTGAAACAAGGAGCTTCTTAGGCGGCTGTTGAGCACGTCTGGAAGACTCAAAATAGTAGCAATGGCTAAACTATCAAATAAACAAAAACCCCCAAAACTAAAAAATCGGCGGTAGCAAACAATATATAGATGTAAGCGGCGGCTAGGGGCAGCTAGGGGCGTGCAGCACCATGGGGGGGCGGCCAAGGGGTTGCCCTAGCGTTACATGGGCTTTGGGCCCAAAAGAAAAGGTGGCGCAGCACCTGGAGTTTCTGGCTCGTCACACTCTTCTGCGATTTCCTGTTGCTTGAAGACGAATTTGGCATTGGGGCTAGATCCATTGGAAAGTAGACTCCGAGATCTTTCAAACGTGTACTCATGGGCCTCTAGAAACCTCCGGAATCAAAAGTTATGGTCGTTTGAAGTTGATGCTGTCGCGGAGGCCGAACCCGCGAATTTGCTGATTCCAAGTCCAACTTGCGCATATGTTGATTGTGCTTTATGCTTGGCATTTGGAGGTTCTTCTCCTTGGTTCCTAAGGACAATAAGATCATCACAAGTATTAAATAGCATCCCATTCATATTATCACTAATGGGGAGGCTTAGGAACACATTCACCTGATGATTAAACTGTCGTGTGCGATCTCGAGTAACCGGTCCTTGTATAATCGCAGTGGTTTCAAATTGATTTGTAGATGTGGCTGTATCCATGGAAGTGATGTCCTCATCAACCGTGGACTCGGCTATTCGAACAGTTTTAACACTCTGCAAAGGTTGTACACTTTACCCACAAGATACTGTCGCTCACCACACAGGTGATTGACCGTAACAAAGCTTTTCAGAGACTTCTATCTCCACCTAGGAACCTCTCCGGGTTGCCTTCACTATCACTTCCCTCACTCAGAGCCAAAGTATAGGACCGACAAACACTGTTGGACGGGTACCAAGCCGTAGCACAGGCACGCTCCCCCATACAGTTACCCCCATATAACTGCCACTCAGAGGTATCAAAGGTAAGATATCGGAATCCTACTAAACTAGGTCTTCCCATTTAGACATGTGGTTGTATGAGAGACTCAGGTCAAAGGCTTGCAAGGTGAAGTCCTTAACTGACCAAGGCAAGACATCCTTCTCTCAAAATTTGGCACACAGCCCTCACATCACTCAGCCCCCCAAATGCCACACAGGCCCACCTGGCACGAAGCCTCGGTCCACTTGCCCCAGTCTAAATCAATTTCCACCCCAAGTTACTTAACAGTGCAACACATGCCCGTAATCATCCTTCATGTAGAACCACACAGGTCTCTACAATCCAACATCATTACCAACAACATTCCACCTTTTATCAAAATGCATTCACTATCTCTTAGTCAATATTGCTTTTGTATTCAAAAAGACTATTCACGATATTTGCAAAGCTTAGCAACTATTTACGGTCTAGCCTCCCGTGTTGGCATGTCATTTCAACCAATTAGTATTGTCCACTTAGGTTATCAAAGGAATCATGGCATACGAAAAATAATAACAAGGTGGCAATAACAATTAGGTTGATTAGCTAATTCACCCAAAATGTTTAAATCCATTTTTAGTTGAATTAGCATGCATAGTTTGAAACAAAATATATTTTCAAAACTTAGGAGCAACATGGTCAAAGCATAACTTGCCTTCAAAAAGTTGCTGGTTCTGATCCAAAGCTAGGTCTTGTGCTGGAAATTCCCCCTCAAAGCTCTCCGGCAAATCGACGTCTAATCGAAATCATTATACACACAATAAATATAATTTATAGAGAGCAAACTCAACTCTAAAAATTCAATAAAATAAACTAATAAATAGATCTTGATTTTACAAATTTTTAGAAATTGGAATCACTCAAATCGGAGTTGAAATGCAAAAGTTATAGTCATTTGAAGTTTTAAAATCAATTAAAAAGAATAAACCGAATTTCTTTATTTATTTTTATACTGAAAATTCAGAAATTATGACGTCAGCTCTGAATTAGATTTTCACCGATTTATTTTTCTAAAGAAAATCCGATTTATTGCGTAAGCATGACGTCCTCGATGACGCCGGCACCTGATACCTCAACCGACATGTGGGTCCCATCACGACGTCGGATGACATGTGGCACGATCTGGCCGTGACACGTGGCGACAAATTATCAACCGAGAGCTCGATCTAATCTCGTCCGTCCGATTTAAAATGGACGGCTAAGATCTATGCGACGTTTCGGTTTTAACCACCCGATGCTAACACGTGGCAACATCCCAGCCACCAGATCTAAATTGAATGGCTACGATCAATTGGGTGATGTCGACAGCAACAGCGGCTGCGCCGACTCCTCGGTTTCCACGTGACACGCGTCGACTCGGGACTGGCCCGGCGCGCGGCAAAATCATAATCGTTCATTCAAATTTCAACGGCTCGGATTGAATTCAATTCACGCGGCGTGATAGGCGACGTGGCTACGCCGGTGCGCGACACTCGGGCGAATCTAGACCATCCACCACCGAATCCGATGGCTATAATCTAGCACAGCTTGAGCACACGTGGGCAATCCCGACTTCGGGCACGTGGCAACATCTAGACCACACATCCACAGATCTACGGCCTGAATTGATTCAATCCTACGCTAATAACACAGATCTAACGGCTACAGTTAATTAGACTACGTGGCTACATAAGAATCATACGATCAAGATCTAATGGCTAATAATTGAAGATGATATTTACTGTTACCGTGACTACGTGGCTTAATCCAACCCGTACACTAAAGATCCAACGACTGAGATTGCATCAAGGCATAACTACATCGAATGATCTAAATCGTTCATCTAATCCGACGGCTAGGAGATGAAGCTGGGACTCACTGTTTCAGAGAAGACGTGGCAAGATCTCGAGCGATGAAATACGATCGGACGGACGGAAGAGCTCGAGGTAGCGACGATGGCTTGGCGGCGCAGTTCTTGCCAGAGTTGGGGACGACGACACGGCGACGGCGTTCCAAGGCAGCTCCGGCGACACGAAGTGGCTCCGCAGACGCGGCTCGACGCGAGGAACTCGGCGACGACCTCCAACGCGCGAGTGTTAGGAGATACGGCAGATGACGCAGTGGTCTCGGTACTAAGTGAGCTTGCGTGAGCGCTGTGGTGGGTCTCGGGAGGCGTGAAAGGTCTCAAAACGTGCGGATGAAGATGATTTATACGCTGCGCCGGATGATGAAGCGGAAGAGAGGCACGGTGGTGTTTAATGGCAAGCGTTTCTTCGACGGTAATGGCGCGGCGGCGGCGCTTCCAGAAACGGCTGGCGACGCTTCGTGGCGCAATCACAGCCAACCACGTGGCCACAGATCAACGGCTACCAACGCTTGGGCGACGCGGTCCACTCAGAGCCCTCCGATCCACATCGGACGGTACGCGTGCGAAAACGTTTAGGGTTCCGGTGCTTTAACAGGTGCTACAAGCGATGGCAGACTCGACCGTTCGTTCATCTGTTTTCGTGTTTTTTCGAATAAAAACAATTCCCAAAATTCATTTAAATCATTTGAGGCTTTTAAAATATCAGAAAAATTCTAGAAAAATTCCTGAAAATATTTTAGAGCATTTTGAACTCAAATAAAATATTTCCATTTATATTTCGCAGAAACTTAACCATTATTTAATTAATTTCCATAGAAAGATTAATTTCCAAAAATTCCAATTAAATCCAAATAAATTCCAAAAATTCAAAATAACTTATGAAATTTAAAAATGGCCAAATTTTAGGATGTTACAGCTGTCAATCTCTTCGCCCCTCCGAAGTGGCCGGCCCTAGCTTGGCCGTGGGCCGCACAGTAATGGGCCAAGATTTACTATGTGACTCAATATCAATTTAATTTTCAAATTTTTATTTGATTTTCGGATTTAATTTTATTTAAAATATGAAAAATCAATTAAAAATTCAGAAAAATCCCAAACATTCAAGAAAAACCCCAAAAATTTCCAAAAATTAAAAAATGTCTAAAAATATATATTCTTGACCAGTTCGAGCCACTGGGTCCAAAAATGATCTCTGTTCCGCCGTGTCCAGTCCCCAAAATTTCCAAAATCCCCAAAATAACCTTTTGTCCCATTTCTGGCCATTCTCTCTCTGATTCAATTTCCGTTTTCTCTCTTTTGATGTTTTTATTTGTTTATTTACTGGTTTCGTTTTCTCAAGTTAGATCCAATGTTGGAGCAGCCCTTGGAGCAGTACAGAGCAGGAGCAGTTCTTGGAGCTATGCCAGGAGTAGGAGCAGTTCTTGGAGCTGTGCCAGGAGCAGGAGCAGTTCGGGACTAGACACGACTTCAGCTACTTCCAGCTAGGAGAACTCTCGACCCTACAAGGAAAGCCATACCCTTGAACATTTTGAACCTAGTTCCACTGCAGTATATGTATATTTTTCGTACCGTATTATTTCTAATATTTTAGAAAACTAAAAAGGAGATAGTTTAGAATGACATGATTAGTTATAACCCACCTCCTTATTAAACCTATTGTTACGCCTTAATCCCTTTTAACCTTAGGCTATAAAATATTGAATCATCGTAGATTAACGGTTAATATAATTTCACCTTTAGCTCAATTACGTAAAATCTCCGAGAGATGGCTCGGGTGATTTTCAAAAATTGCCACGGTTAGGGGGACAGTGTTGGGCTACCACGGGAGGTGGATGCTGGTCCGACCCCCAATCAATGACAAAGTCAGGTTGTGGTTTGGTGGTTGGTACGGTGGGTACCATAGCTTGTGGTATGTAATTAGCTGAGTCTCAAGCACTTAAGAACAGATGCCTTGGGCAAAGTAAATAACTTCAGATCCCGCTTAACCACAAGTTGGGCCGGTCAGCCCTATTGACTTGTTCCAACATAGCTCAGTACCTTGTACTTCCCTTTGGAATACCTATAGGAGGTAGATACCATTCTGGTGAGAATGGATGGGTAGAGCGACTGGGGTGGAATGGGAATGGGGTGGCCATTCGCGGTTCTCACAATAGTAGGTATCCACAGCGACTAGATCGTGTCTCCCACTTTGGCCAGTGGGTCGTGGAGACTATGGATCCTCGTAACCTACTGGATAGGAGCTAAAGAAGGGAAGTCCAACAAAAGGTTATGATTATCTCGGTCCGGCCGCATGCATTTAAGTAGCATGTTAATCGTGTGGCACTGACGGCCGAAGATATCTTGTGGGTAAAGCTGAGCACCTCTGTAGAGTGATATCAATGGTATTTGAATACGCCGTACTTCCGGTTAATGAAGCTGAGTTAGTCTAGGGTGATTTCTGTAACCGCGCTCAAGTAGTTTTCAAAAACAGAACTTGTTGTAAATTTGAACTTTGCAAATAACTCCCATGGTATTATCTAGTCTTTGATTTGTGTTTCAAATGTAAAATAAAACTGGTATTTGACAACTTGCATCCACAATACTTAAAACATGTGCCAACCCTTGTTTATCCCTGCATGTAGTATTCATAATTTTTGTGTGGTTTGTTGAGTATTGTTGTGTACTCACCCTTGCCTCCTACCCCCTTTAGATTTCAATGAAGTTGGTGATTTCCAGGAGATTGTAGATGGTGAAGAAGTTTGGTTTTGAGGCCTTGATTTATCTGCTCAGTCTTTCCTGTGGGTGTTATGTAATGCATCTGGTGCTAGCCGCACCTTTTTGTAAAACTCTGGCTGTTAGGCCCTTAATTCCTCTATAAAATATTCGCTTTCGCTTTTATGTCTGGCAATGTACACTTGGTTACCTACGACTAAAATCTTGGGTAGCTGTGGAGGTATTTAAACGCACCCCTTGGAAAGGGCTGTCTGTCACATTTAATAATTCATAAACATAGACGTGATACAATTGTACAAATATCTAAACCCATGAATCTTGTGTGCGCCTCATGCTTAGGCTACATGAGAGGCTTTGTGAACGGATCAACAATATTCAAACTCATGTATACCTTGCATATCTTCACATAACCTCTATCAACAATCTTGCGAATAAAGTGATTGCATAAAAGTATGTGTTTAAACTTTTGATGTGATCTAGGTTTTTTGGCTTGCGCAATGGCTCTATTATTATCATAATAGATATCTATTAGACTAGAAGCACTATGAACCATACCAAACTCAAAGTTGAACTTGTTTATCCAAATAGCCTCCTTAGCGGTTTTCGAAACTGCAATATACTCAGCCTGTATTATAGAATCACCAACTGTCTCTTGCTTGGAATTTTTTCTGCTCACTGCTTCTTCATTGAGACAACACAAATCCTGGCTACGATCGATAATCATCTTTATCTGTTTGGAAGATAGCATTGATGTAACCATTTATAAGTAGCTCTTCCTCACCTTCAGAGACAAGGAACATATATATAGTTCTTCTCAAGTACTTCAGAATATTCTTTACCATTATCTAGTGATTTTCACCTATATCTAATTGATATCTAACCGTAACACTTAAAAAGCATATGACATATCTGGATGTGTACAAAGCATAGCATATATGATAGACCCAATAGTAAAAGCATAAGGAATCTTACTCATTTTGTCTTGCTCATTAGATGTCGAAGGACATTGACTCTATCATCAAAGATATAACATATGTTGACACAAATTGTAGCACTTCTGGATTAACCATTTTAGACGAAGCGAGATAGATATATAGTCTTAGACTTAGTTCATAAAGAATCTTAAGTAAGCAAGATAATATGATGATCAAATGAGTTAATGTCTAATGACTAGTCATCCTCTTACTTATAATCCTTGGTTGTAAGTACTTCTTGATCAAAATCAAAGTCAATATAGTCCTCCACATTGACCACTTCTTCTTCGGTATCAAACTTGACATCTTCTTCATAAAGTTGTCTCTCACTATTTCAGCATTCGGTAGCAGGCAAAGACATCAGCAACAAGATTAAACTGGATAAGTGTTAGTAGGGGTGGAAAAAAACTCAAAACTCACAAGTTTAACGAGTACTCGAAAACTCGACTCGAGCTCGTTCCTTAATGAGTCGAGTCAAGTTGGGTTTTGAACTCATTAAGGTAACGAGTTAAATGAGTGAGCTAATGAGCTTAACGAGTCAGGAAAAAAAACACCATAAGTCTGTAACCCTATCCCCGTTCCTTCAACCTTCAGACCCAATTCTTTCTCCTCATTTCACATCCACAATTCCCTAATTCTCGGCTCGGCTGCATCTATGCTCATACAGTCATAAAACTATTGAATATTGAAACTTTGTAGCACCTTGATGAGTAGATAGTTAGAGGCATTGTAACGAGCTAACTCGAGTTTTTAACGAGTCGAGCCGAGTTGAGCTTTTAGCTCGTTAAGAAAATGAGTCGAGTTGAGTTGGCTCGTTATCTTAATGAGTTTAACGAGTCGAGTCGAGTTAACTCGATATCCACCCCTAGGTGTTAGGGGGTCACCTTGTCTTAGCCCCCCTTAACAGTTACAAAATATTCACTTTCAGCACCATCCATTCTATGTTATATTTAATCTTGTCATTAGCATTTGCATATTTATTTTGTTTACTTTTATGCATGTAACCAGAAATGCGCAGCGGCACAAGTGCAAAGTAGCAAAACGTGTGAGACGTGTGAGCTGCTGTTGACTTGAGCCGGCATGTACGCAAGGCGTGAGGCCAGTGTGCCGTGTGAGGCGGCAGTACGTGCGTAATATGCTGAAGAACAAAGGTAGCACATGCATTGAGTTAGTACGGTTTGCATGCAGAGAACTAGTGCTTAGTGGCTGCATGTAAGTAGTCAGTCAAGAGAAGAATAAGTCAGGAGTTGTTAGCCTGAGAGGTGCAGTTAGCGTGCGCTTAGGATCATGGCATGAATTGTGGGTGAGTGAGTTGTTATCTTGCATGTACTTGAGTCTATAAATTAAAAGAAAATGGCAAGGCAGTGAGTGACTGCATTGGCCAAAACAACTTGCATTCTGTGTCCCGTTTTGGTGCTTCTGCATCCACGAGAGCATAAGTGAGCATTGTGTCTCTCGTCAGTACTAGTAAGTCTCTGTTGAGTGATTCAACTCCAACATTCTAACACCAACAACACCTTGATATAGAATACTCCTTACCCAATGAATCCACTTTGACCCAAAACCCCTAAGATGCAAAATTTCCTCCAGGAAACGCCAACTAACCTTGTCATAAGCTTTTTCATAATCTAGTCTTAAAACCAAACGTGTTTTCCCCCTGGAAGCAACACTACGAACAATTTCATGCGCTGAAACTACACTTTCCAAAATAAATCTACCCTTAAGGAAAGCAGTCCTATCAGCAATATTTACTAATCTATTGGTCATAGATTTAGTAAAATTTTTAAAAGAACAATTAGTGCGGTTAATATATAGGTCTAAACTTGTGCATATGTTTAGCTTCATTTTCTTTAGTAATCAGAGTAATTAACCGCTCTAGTTTATCTATTTCTTTGTGCTTTGCTCCTGTCATAACTGTAAATACCAGGAGAGCTACTTTGCAGTAACAATGCTTGCTGCAGCCATCTGTTGTCAGGACCGATGGCCGTAAGGGGTCCTCCAGGGGCTTCGACGGCCGTAGCCGGTTCTCGCGCCCTATCTGCACCCTCGCTGGATCTGCCCATGGTTATCGTGGAAAATACCAAACGGCCGGTGTGTGTACGCTCGTTCATAGAAGATCCGAGGCCACTGCGTCTTAGCATCATAATAACGCATCGCTAGCTCTATCTCCCCGCGATTAACCAACCAGCACTTAAGCATAAAGAAGAGCTTGATGATCCCGTGGTAGAGCGGCTTCCGGTCCTCGAATGGCCGTGCACTCGAAGCAACGTCAACCGCAGGCAGCACTGCAAAAACCAGCACCCCACAGCAACAGCCAGCTATGGTGCTCCAGCAATCATTGCCCAACCAGCCCAGCTAGCTGGTGTGTGTGTCAGCAGCTCAGCGCAATTGATTTGATAGTCTTAGAAAGATTTTTGCAGGAATCTCGAAGGACTTTTGGTGGAGCTACGATTTGAATACATTGGGTCTTGTCTATCTTAAAGGAATGCTATTGATTTTAGTAAAAAAAAAACTATTAAGAAAGTCATTTGCAATTGTTGGAGGGAAGTTACTATTCCAACATTAAAAAGTAGCATTTTTTACAATGCAGATTGTTAGGTAGAGTAAAGAATTTTAAAATCAATAAGGATTTCTATGCAGAATGCAGTATCAATTTTGCACCCGTAAGGCTCCATTAATGGATCCACCACTGGCCAGACAAATAGTAATATTTTCTGATCGGTTGATTCACTCGTTAAGTCCTCATAATAAGTCGTGCTAGCACTTTGACTCGGATGTGAGTACCAACTACCAAGTATGAGACTTCGGTTCGTTAGCTTGTCATATGTCATCGGAAAAAAAAAGAAAAAATAAAGGAGGAGGAGAGCAGGAAAAGAAGGAAAGAAAAGGAAAAGAAAAAAAAAGGGAAAAAAGAGTTAGTTTGTCATATGCCCTGACTCGTGCGTGACGTATTCCTTTCCAAAATGACATTGCAAAAGTCTTATCAGTTTTATGCGCACTTCGATGAATTGCATCACGGTCAGTTATATGTTTAAAAAAGATCACTTGTTCCACCAAAAGCAATTAACTCAGCATGGCTATCTAACTTGTGATTGAAATTAACACCGTATTTTTCACACTTGATCTTCGCTGCGGACTCGTTTGCCTTCCCAGTCGACAACACCTCCAATGAGAATTCTTCCTAAAGTCTGGAAACTCAGTACTGTTGAGTACTATCACTACATGTTTCAGTTGCAACCCCTCTGTTGCTTAAAATGATGATTAGTGGTGCTCAACCAAGGCATTATCAGTTACGTGCGTCATTTGAAGGCCGATTTGGTGGGGTCACTGGTGTGAAGCAAGCATGCATAATTCATCATCAGCTGCTGCTGTTCAAAGATTCAGCACAGGAATTGGGAGTGAGTTGAGACCCCACAGTACTAACCCAACAAAATGCCCACTAAGGCCAATCTGTCCCTTTGATTTGCTTTGCTTTTCCCCTTTATCCCAGCATCCTTTGAGTAATTGTTAAGGCCGTTTAAGACAACTGTGTGCATATATATATATATATATATACGGCACTGACTCTGCCCGTAACCACCAAACCAACCAAGAACAGGCATAGACACTCAAGACAGAAGCAAAGAAGTTCAGAGGGAAGGTGAGCAAGAAGGATCCATCCATCTGTCTGTCTGTCTCGGAGGACGATGAGCACGGCGAGGTTCATCAAGTGCGTGACGGTCGGCGACGGCGCTGTCGGAAAGACCTGCATGCTCATCTCATACACCAGCAACATTTTCCCCACGGTTAGTGGGGGCCTGAACCCTCAGTTCTTGGTTGCAAGGAACGGTGGCCTTAGTTTCTGAATCTTCTGATATTCGTTTTCTGGTGGATACATAGGATTATGTGCCGACGGTGTTCGACAACTTCAGCGCGAACGTGGTCGTCGACGGCAACACGGTGAACCTTGGACTCTGGGATACTGCTGGTAGGCTGACTTTCAGTGTCTGCTGATATATGTGCTTGATTCAGAAATGTCGGCTCATTTCTTCAGTTACCGGACTGTTAAAGAGTAATAGGTGTCATGTTTATGCCAAGCAGTACTTGATGTTGATTATTTGGAGTAGTTTTGCCTTATTGGCATTCTTTAATCTCGTGGAATTTCAAATATTAGAGAAATGATCAGGAAGGCCCACAGTATATTCTGATTTCATAGATATTATATGAGTAATTAGGTGTAGGTAATATCAACATCTGTTTTATCTGAATATACTAGGGAAATTTGCCTTACAATCTTTGCTGCGGATAGGAAAATTTGTGTTGTTCTTAAACCTCGGCTTGCCTTTTGCAGGACAAGAGGATTACAACAGGCTAAGGCCACTTAGCTACAGAGGGCCGACGTCTTTTTGTTAGCATTTTCCCTCATCAGCAAAGCAAGCTATGAGAATATTCACAAGAAGGTTTACATTTCTTTACCAAAAAAAAAATTCCAAGAAAGTTTTGATATTCTTTTTAACAATCCCCAATTTTGACAATCTTTTCCCACCATTTTGAGCAGTGGATACCAGAGCTGAGGCATTATGCTCCAAATGTGCCTATTGTATTAGTTGGAACAAAGCTTGGTAAGCAGACCGCTCAGATTTTTGCAGCCAATTATAAGAGAATAACATGACAATGTTTTTCTCTCAGGTTATAAAGATGACTGCATTTCAGAAAACCCTCATTACATTAATTACTATTGTTGCATCATATATAGCTTAGGTTTCTTCCAGTCATATGTTCTGAATCCTGCCTAAATCAGAACATGACACAAATCTGATAAGAGCGGACTACTTGCAGACTTGCGTGAGGACAAGCAATTCTTCTTGGAACACCCGGGTTTGGCACCTATCTCCACTGCACAGGTCAGTCCAACAAACGCTTTACTTACATTCTTCTCTGGGCAAGAACATATCACATATTTTAGCGTTTAGCATAGTTCGCAACGCAGAAACGACACACGAGTGGAATGCACAAATGCCAGGGATTCATCGATGGGATTTAGTGTGTGTTTTGTACGTGTTTTAATTGGTCTTACGCGTGGGCAACAAACAGTCATCTTCGCAATGCTGCACATCAAGTGAAAAAGTATGGCGTAGCAGCAACTGAGCTTTCTTCCTGCTGTCCGTGAACAGGGGGAGGAGCTGAAGAAGATGATTGGTGCCGCAGCATACATAGAATGCAGCTCCAAGACTCAACAGGTATAAAACACGCATGCACCACTAGTTGGTAGTAGTAGTACTGAAACATTCATAAATTCAACTTGTTAGACTAAGATTATTAGATGTCTAGCTACTTCATTGAATATTGATCCGTACACGAAAGAGGACGTAGTAAGTGACATTTGTGGCTGTAAAGCCGATCAGAGGAGAGAAACAACGGGAACCAAGTACAAACTATTTCATGCCTGAGTTGCCCTTGCAAAAGGTCCACAAAACCTACAGGAAACCGGTCATACCGGCAAGAAATTAAATTGATGAAGAAAAATACGCGAAGTTTTTTTTTTTTTTTTTGGAAATATCACAGTCCTGACTGGTTTAACGCTAAATGGTTAGAGACCTGTGAAAATCGGCTTTTCCTGGGCTACCACCATGCATTAGCCTGATAATATAAACACTGACAACTTGTTACCGCTGGTTCTAACGTCGATGATACCTTGATGGAACAGAATGTGAAGTCCGTGTTTGACTCTGCGATAAAAGTGGTGCTGTGCCCACCGAAGCAGAAGAAGAGCGCCAGGAAGCAAAGGAGTTGCTGGATCCTATGAGCGGACGGCAACAGGGCGACGCATGCTACGGCCTACGCGGCAGTTCTTGCAGTTTTTTTTTATCGCTTGTGTTGTGTTGCAGCTAGATACGCTGTTTGGGTTAATTAATTTGCTGGGTCTTATGAACGGCTCAGTGCTTCTTGTGTACTTTCGACGAGCCTTAGAAATGGGTCCTTTGGTTTGTTCTGATTGCGTTACACTCACTCTTATACCCTTTTTATGTGCAGCAGACTCTAGATCAGATCAGGGTTTTGTGAGGTATGGCACTAGTGTGTATGTTCTTAAGAACGAATAAGATGAATCTCATAGAAAGAACCAGAATAACAACGTTAAAGCAACCACGACGAGAGAAAAGTTTTAGCAAAGCCGACCACAAATTCTTTAAGCATAATCTCAAAAGAGTACAAGGAATTATTACTCTCTTATAACCTCTCAAATTTTTAAGACCATTTGGATTCTTATCATATATAAGAATTTAGTGCTAAAGAATAACCTATTCTCTAATTCTCTCATGCACCTCTTATTTTTGATAAGTTATTTTATGGCTTCTTGATCGCTGGTATTTTCCATGACCACACTATGGGATTTACATGCCCCTACCTATACTGCTATCTTAGCTACACCGGCATCCTTATATTGGCTGCAGTGTTTACCATATGCCAGGGTTGTCTGACGTCCTGGGCAGCTCTTTTAACGCCAAATTCTACGGTTGAATTGCTATTGCTATTTTTTCCCCCTCTGAACATCTATATGCCGAAAGCAGCTACTATGTTCGACATTCATATATACAAAAGATTCACATGAACAAAACTGAAGTGTGTACATAAGTTTGTCTTTACATACGGCAAGCTTGAAAACTGGAACACATGCAACTAGAGATGGCAACGGGTATATACCCGGCGGGTATCACCTCCCGCATCGCATCTGTTAATAAAATTCACCCGCTAAAATACCCATACCGCTATGGTACAAAATTTACCGTACGTGCATGCAGGATAACGGGACCCGACGGTAACCCATACCGCATTAATGTGTAGTTAATTCAAGTTTTTAATTTTTTAACATGTCAACTTGATGATATGTTTCTCATTAATGGTTGATGATTATGTACCCTTGTATTGTGTTGGAGAAATGAATAAATTTGATGAATGCATGATGAACAAGTTGAACTTGATAACATTCACCTCATCAGCGAGAAGCGGGTGGATCATACCTGACGGGTGAACGGGTACCCGTGCCGTACATCATACCCGACGGGTGAAGGTTTTCATTAAGATACCCATGGGTATGATTATTGGATCAAATTTGTACCCTAATGGAGTAAATACCCATCGGGTATCGGGTTTCGGGTACCCATTGCCATCCCTACATGCAACCTGTGTTCCGGCGGACAAGGGGCACGCAGAAATGAGAATGTGCATAGAAGATGCGTCCTTTGCAACGTGATATGCGCAGAAACGAGTTACGGACTACGACAATATTGACAACAATCTTCCATGCAAGAGTTCATGATATATATCTATCTTATCAAGTTATCATGCTCATTGACAACTCAGTATGAGCTATTAGGGAAAACTATAGAATTTAGCTTTCCAATTACCAAATCTTTTCTTCATGGAGCTGTCTTCAGAGGAAATACCTCCCAAGGCTTTTGGTAAATGAGTGAATAACCTCACATACAGCATGCTGTTTGAAATCTCAAAGTAACTTCCCATGGGGCCTTTCCCATATTGATTGGCTGGCCCCATATTGATTGGCAGGAATAACTCAAGCGAAAGGATGGGTGCTTCAAAAATCTGCACACACATGTGCAATATTCCAAACAACACAGGACAATTGTCGATTCACTTGGCTAGAATTCTGTCCTCGAAGTGGGATCTTTGTTTCAATTAATCAAACTGTTCATGGTGCCTTTGTTTGGTCTGGCACACTGCTGCTCCTGAAAAGAACTCCAGAGAGACCTCGCGAGTTGGCAAGGCGCTCTAACTCACCAATCTTGTGCTTCAAAGTCTCTAATTCTTGAGCCAGCTGATCCTCCTTTTGCCTCAATTCCTTCAAGATAGAAGCAAGTTTACATCATGCAAATGTAGAAATCATTGACACAAAGTAGGCAACACAAATTTGCTCTATAATCAACGGGAAGAACAGAAGATTATTTAACTAGACTTTTCTGAAGCAGAAACCATTTGGGAGTTAGAAACAATTGAAAAACTCATTGACAAGTGCCAATGGAAAACCAGATGGTGTATGGTTACAACATTTACATTGCAGCTTTGAGCCACTCATAATCTCATACACAACGCAGACAATGTTGACACCAGCTAGTCAACACTCATCACATATCACAAGCATGTGGTTCAAGACATAAGAGCCCAATATGTAGAAAGCACCCTTCCCCCTAACCCAGAATATCACCTGTTTGCGTACACTTAATTAACCTGCGTGGTGACTACGGCCAGGAAAGGACCCTTTTAAAAGCAAAGTTTGTACATGTTGTTTGTCTGAAATTACAAAGTCATCTTCATTTGAGTAATACTTCTCCTTGCTACTTTTCATGGCCTTGATATACCGACTTGTGGCTGGAACTAGCGCTGTTAGCTACCTTTTGCATACTTTGATCTAGTCTCCATGGGTTACAGGATTTGACTAGGGAACATCCTCGCTCTATGACTGGTGTAGCCAACAGTTATCCCAATTCCCAAGTGACACTAACAAACGTTTTATCTTGTATGCGGTGTTTGAGACACTTCACATATTTCAACAAACAACAACAACCAAGCATTTTGTCCCAAACAAATTGGGGTAGGTTAGGAATGAAACCCAATCAAAATCAAAAGATCCCTAAATCTTTGATCTTAGGTTATGGTTCCGGTACGTGAATCGCTAACTTCCATGCACTCCTATCCAACGCCAACTCTTTGGATACATTTCAATCCCTGAAGTCTCTTTTAACTGTTTCTTCCCGCGTCAGTCTTGGTCGACCATTGCCTCTTATGTTTTTGAGAAGACTTAAAATTCCACTAGGTGCGGTGCCTCAGGACGCCTTCGTTGGATATATCCAAACCATCTCAAACAATGTTGGACAGGCTTTTCTTCAATTGGTGTTATCCTAACCCTATCACAAATATCATCACTATGGATTTGACCTCGCCTTGTATGACCACAGATCCACCGCATCATCTACATCTCTGCTATGCTCATCTTCTATACCTGTTTTTTTTTTTTTGTCGTCCAACATTCCGCTCCATATAACATCGCAGATCTGATTGCCGTCCTATAGAACTTACCCTTTAACTTTTGGGGGACTTTTCTATTACATGTACAAACATTAGATATAATTTCATCCAGGGTGAAAATTATGAACAGAGAAAGGAAATCTTGTGTGAAGAAAATAGTGCTAGTAGTTTAAAGAAGATTGTCAGCAACAATGTGCATTGGTGCAAGTCTGATGGTCTTTTTATTGTGCTGTAATCTTTTACAAGTGGGCAAAGTGGCTTCTTTACCAAATATCTTACTCTACAATATGCACAACAAACTTGGCACAAGGAGCTTTTGGACAAACTTGGCACAAGGAGCTTTTGGACTAGCTACCTATGGAGTTTGGACTGACTGATTGCTTAAATTTCTTTTGGTTGATTGATCATCATTGACTCTTCTAGATTGCTGCATTTGGCAAATTTGTAGTTTTCTTAATCAATCCCAGTTTTGACAAAATTGCGCATGTACAAGTGAATAGACTCAATTTGCTGAAATATGTGGATGGTACATATAAAGTAGCTGAAATTCAGCACCCTTTCAAAGCACGATACAATACAAGATGGTAACCAGTGACACCCCAGGGCTGTTACCTCAACTTCCTTTTTACGAGCCTCCTCTTTTCGGGTCTCCGACCTTGCACTTCTTTGCACCTCAAAGATTACAGCAGCCCCAGCAACCTACTACACAATATTTGCTAAATTGTAGTGAATGGCCAACAAAAGTAATCACCAAACCATGTGAAAATACAGGTGACAAGATTAAGTCATGATAGCATGAGGTGGATTGTCTGAATTTATTTAAAATGTAATCATGCAATTTACCTAAACCAAATAATTATTGGAATCTTGGCACAAAAATTATTCACCTTACATTTTGTCTCAAGGATATTTTCAGCTTTTGATAATATGGACATAACATGGTATTCACATAAAAACTCAAGGTTTGCGTTAAGAGAATCATTTCCTGACAATTAAGGAAGGATTTAAACAAAATTTGCTAGTTGAAGTATTATGGCATACACAGAAAACATGCAAGGTACAACGAGTTTCATAAAGTATATTCGGCTATGACTTAGTGAATACCGAGAAAACAAAGAGCTCCCCAATAAGATCAGCAGCAGCTTGAACAGCTTTCTCCTCGTTCAATGGCCGAATCTCAACATTGGTTGAATGACCATATATTCTTCTTTGGATGTTTGTGGAAATGCGGTGATTTGCCTATAAAAGCAGTATGTGACGAAAAAAGTTATTTAAGTCATTGAAAGAAATAAGTAGCAGCAAAAAAGAAACTGACATGAAAAATTGTGAGTGGAAGGGTATATGTTCCCAAACCAAGAGTTTTATATAATTCAATGGCATGTACCATTAGTTCACAGGATGCATGCACAGATACTAAGGCAAGATGAGCGTATGAAAATCACCTCATCAAGGATAAGGTAAGTTATCCTCAAACCCAGCCGAAGCTGCTACCTTGCCCCGCTCGGCCTCCACCACTCCCTGCCGGCCTCGCCGTCTCAGCCTTCCACCACCCACTACTGGCCTCCGCCTTCTCTTCCCCCCGCGCATTCCCCTTCCCCCTCTGGACCCGTTCACCCTTCACCCCAAGGAGGGTGCCACCCTCGCCGTCCACCTCCACCTTCTCTGGCGCCAAGCCCAAGACGGCGACTGGGGTGGCGCAGCCAGAGACAAACGAGGCGGCGCTCAACAACCTGAATATAGGGCCATTCCTCCTCAAGCAGGCCTGTGACGCCATGGTCTTCGAGAAGGGTGGCGGCGCTGCGCACGAGCTTGAGCGGTAGGGCGAGAACACCGAGCTCAAGCTCGCCATGAGCCTCCACGTCACCGCCGCGATCCACTGCGGCCTAGGGAAGCATGCCGACGCCATCCCCGTCCTCAAGCGCGCCGTCGAGGTCGTCACGCCGCCCCCTTCACCCCCACCGCGGCGCTCTCCTCTTCACCCCCACCACGGTGCCCTCCCCTTCCCCATCTGGCCAGGTACCCAATCCCCCTCCGCCTTCCCCTTCCCCCTCTGATCGCATGTCTATCTCTACCCATGGGTACCCATTGGGTATCGGGTACCCATTGGGTATCGGGTACCCATCGGGTTTGAGCGTGAGCATAGATTTGTGTCCATGAAGCTTAATGGGTTCAGGTGGGTGGTATGTGTTTGGGTTCGGTTGGCGGGTCTGAGGCGGTTGTACCCAGAGGTACCCACCTGATTGCAAACCCTATGGGCATACAGAAAAGCCACATACAGCATGCTGTGTGCCAAGCAATTCCTCATGAAACATTGGACCATGAAGCTACTAAAAATCCAAGTCTAAACATGCAATGCTTCTTTAATGATTCCTTCCCTAGCTGTGAATATGCACAGGGATATAGACACAACATGGAGGCCTTTTTTGCAAATAAGTTTAGTTATCAACTACAAGGTCAAAGATATCGGACTATTGATAACAATGTTATTAAGTCGTTGCCTACTCATAGACTAATCGTGGATTAGTCATCTGGTCGGTTCTTGGTTGCCAATTGCAGTGCCGACTCAACTTGGAGGTTTATTCAGGCAACCGAGCGACTAATAGGCGTCTGGGGGCGACCTAAGTCACACGGAACGGGGGACGACGCAGTTCAGCGTCTGCATCGATCGTCCCGAATCGAGGTACGGGTCGACACGAGACGATGGTCGGGTCGATGCATGGGGCGTTACTCGGGGCGTCGTCCGTTGGTTGCTTGACATCGGCGAGAATGGGGCGGTATGTCGGCCATAGGAGGTACTTACTTGAGCTCTTCGTCTCCATGCGGTGAAAGCGGTGCAGTGCGGCGGTGCCACGGCCACGCCCCCTTGTACCGCTAGATCGCTAGAGGCGCCGATGCCACGAGGTGCCGATCTCGGCGAAGAAGTGGTCGACTACTAGAGGACGGCGGTGCTACGTGGAGACGTGGGGCCGACGGACAAAATACCAGCGCCGCCATTAGCTCGGCTAGTCGCGCGCAGGAAGGACCAAGAGACTTAGCGAGCGGTAAAGAGGGATCAATCACCACACACGGGAGCCGGGGCCGTAGTTCTTGGAATGGGAGTTCCACACGTTGGAGTGACCCATCTCCTCTTCGTCCTTCCTTCCTTCCTTCTCGGTGAGCGCAACGAAGAGAGCGAGACAGAGAAGAGCGTGGAGGCGTGGGAGCTGGATGCGACGAGGAGGAGATTGCGGCGCGAGGTGGTGGTGAGGCTATATCAAGAGCGGGAGGCTTGGAACCCTAGCTCAGTCACTCATGGGTTCAGATGGGCCTTATCTGGGCTAAAGTAATGGGCTTTTCTCTTGCCTTTCATCAACATGCACGGTTCACTCGAGCTGATCAGTGGAGAACGAGCTGATCGGTGGAGAATACGATGCCATACATGCACTTTACTTCGTCCCGAAAATGGCTATGCAAATATCTTGGGATCGCGAACCTCGTCCCGATCGGATCGATCCAAGGTATCGTCCCGAAAATGGATGGTTCACGTTTCAAGTCTTGAACCATCGTCCCTAAGAGGTATACCCCTCTTGTACCGGGAACTTGGAAGGTATCGATCCGCGTCTTGCGTACCCATTCCTCGACCCCATCGTACCGGGAACCTTGTGACTTAGGGGGCGACTAGTTATATTGAGAGGGATACTCCAGGGTAGAGGGGGATGAGGAGGGAGGGGGAAAGGGAGGAGGAAGAAGAGGTGGTGCTAGTGTCAACGATGCAGTGTCGACGGCATGCATGAATCAGAGAGCAGAGGTGGCCGCGATGCTTGAGCTCTAGAGGCGACAGCGAAGGCAAGATGCCACAAGGCTTCCTACGACGAGTTGCGACAAGGCCGCCGATGGTGATGGCGAGCTGTGGCGGAGTTCCTTCACCTCCTAGTTGGTTTCCTCCTTTCTCCTTCCTATCTGAAGTCTGAACCTTCTCCCTTTGTCTCCTTCCTTTACTATGTTTTGTTGCTCTGTTATATATCTAGACGTAATAGTAGGAGACTAGCAGCAGCAGGTAGTAGATGGACTATCGCGCTGACTAGGCGGCAAGTTGGTAGCATGGTGACTCGACTCAACTTTACGACTTAATAACCTTGATTGGTAATGCAAGTATGAGCAGCTATCTTGCACCAAGACACAAAATAAATTTAAGCTTTGGTCATAACATCAAATTTATAAAATATACAGACCATCATTAATGAATTTGCTTAAACTAGAATACTTCCAAGATTTCTAAGTAATTGTTCATCAGCTCAACAGAAGTGCTGAATCCAGTTACTGTTTTATTCATAAATTTCACATGACACTGTTACTAACCTGAGGAATTGAGCAGATTGATCCTCCAATAGGTTGACATGAATATATATAGCCATAGTATGGGCCCTAGATGTTATGGGCCTTAACACCCCCCCTCAAACTCAAGGTGGATCCAAAGCGTTGAGTTTGAGCAAATGAAGCCGATGTTGCTCTTGAGTTTGTGCTTTGGTGAAAAAATCTGCAACTTGCAGCTCAGATGGCACATATTGAAGAACAATTGTTTTCTGATGACAGTGAGACCGAGTAAAGGAGGCATCAACACCAATATGCTTTGTGAGTTCATGCTTCACAGGATCATTGGCAATTTGTATGGCTCCAGTATTATCACAAAGAAGAGGCGTGGGGGTATCACAGGAAATACCAAAATTAGCTAACAACCATCGAAGCCATACAATCTCTGAAGTGGTAGTAGCAAGTGCTCGAAGTTCTGCCTCTGTACTAGACCGAGATACAGCTGCCTGTTTCTTGGATTTCCATGCAAGAGGAGAAGAACCAAGAAAAATACAATAGCCAGATGACCAAGGTTGTCAAGCGACAAAGGCGAGGCGAGGCGCCACCACGCGCCTCGACGCTTAGGCGCCTAAGGCGCCTAAGGCGAGGATTAGGCGAGGTAGGGTATATGGTATATGACATTATCACCAATACAAGGTACATGTATACAAGGTATATATCATCATATATATCAATATATGTATTGGTGATAATGTCATATCTTAAATATTTTCAAGATATGACATTATCACCAATACATATATTGATATATATGATGATATATACCTTGTATGGATGCAAATAAATAGCATGACAAGATGCCAATTAAATAGAGAAGCAAATACAAGTCTTAAACAAGTAGATAGCAACATTACTACTAATAGCTAATATTGTTTAGAAGGACAAATCATGCATAGTCACCCACAACTCCACAAGTCCATAAGAGAATCAAAGTCACAATCACCAAAACAAGCAACCTCAAACATCTAGTTCTAATTCTAAACCATTCAAATTCTCGTTTGATCCATCTCCACCAGTCTCATCGTCATGAGGACTAGGTGGAGCCCCATAATCATCATCAACATTCTCATCGTCATTCAGAAGAGGCTCAGCTTCATGTTCATCATCTTCATTGTCCAAGGCAAGCTCTTGAGGAACCCTTGATGTAGAACCACTTCCATAACGACGAGAGTAGGGTATGACTCCTTCATGCGCTCTCCTAGGAACATTACGACCCTCAAAGTTGCGTGATGCATCTATGGCGTCATCAACATGAGACCATAAAAGATCCTCCCCACTGTGAACTTGTTGGGCATTTGCATCAACCCATTCATTGTCCCATTGAAACTCATCTAGGAACAAAGGGTTATAATTGGTTCCTCCTTCACGTCGCAATTTAAATCTATTGGCAATTTTCCGGTTGTATTGGACATACACCAAATCATTCAACCTTTGGTGTTCTAAACGGTTCCTTTTTTTGGTATGGATCTACAAACAAGAGAGGTAAACAAGGATAACTTTAGATGGTTCAAAACTAAATAAAAATCTAAAGCATTGAGCCATTGAGTAGTTACTTACAAACTCAAAAGTGCTCCAATTGCGCTCACACCCCGAGGCCGAACAACAAAGACCTAAGATGCGCTTTGCAAATGCTTGAAGGTCGAATGTCAAGCCCCCAAATGCAATCCACCAGTCAACTATAATTTGAAACATAGTAAATTAGTAATCAATTCCTATGTTAGAATCTTAAAAGCTTTAGAAGAGATAAAAGTACTAACGGGGGTTCTTGGTTTTGTAAGCTCTAACGGCCATTGGCTTTCCAAAGCCACCTCGCAAATTGTCATAGATATCAGCTTGGTCACTTATTTTGCAAAGCTTTTCTTCATCATCGTAGATCATCTTCTCAAGCACATCATTGAACATTATCCTCAACCTAGACGCTTGTTCCGCATCTTTCTCCTTGATTTCATAGTATTTTCCTGGATTCAAGAATAATGCAGCCCCATACAATTTTTGCTCCATTTGATCAGCCCATCGGCGATCAATAATTGCCATGACTTTCCTAAGCAATGGTTGCTTAGTTGCTAAACTATCGGTGATCTTCTTTTTTGCAAAATCCATACTTGCATAAACCTCGGCCATTGCCGGCCTCTCATCACCATCAACTATCCGTAGCACAACAAGAAGTGGCTGTGATGCTCTTATGCAATCCTCCACTGCATTCCAAAATCTAATAGCGATCACAATTTCTTGAACCTTTTTCCCAGCCTCTGTGGTTGCAAGATTGCACCGAGTCCAATCTTCACTAGTAAATAGATGCCTCAACACATCTCTGTTCTTGTACAAGCTTTGCAATGTGAGAAAAGATGTGGCAAATCTAGTAGTTCTTTGGCCTTACAAGATCCTTCCCATTTGTCAACTCCTCATTGTTGCAAGTAGCCTCCATGCCTATAGATAAATGTAGTGACCCGCTTGGCATTATCAATAGTCTTCTTGAACTCCTAGTAGCTTCGATGTCCTCCAACATGAGGTCCAAGCAATGTGCTTGACAAGGAGTCCAAAATAGAGTAGGATCCTCTCCATTAGAATTCTCCCTGCCGCTTTGAAGTTGGCACCGTTATCATCCTATCTCGAACAACATGTTCCTTGCCGATCCGCTCAATTCTTGCCTCAAGCAAACTTGCTAGCATCGTTGCATTAGCCACTTCACTTGATGCATCAACCGACTCCAAGAAGAAGGTCCTCATTTGGGCGATTCACAAGAAAATTGATCAAGTGTCTTCCTCTTATCTCATCCATCCATCGAGACATGAGTGTGCAACCAACACTTTCCAATGTTTCTCTTGCTCCAACCTCAACTTATCGGTCTCCTCTTTGCCTTCTCAAGTAACGGCACCCTCAAATCATGGTATGAAATGTTATTGAAACCGGGTCCATATTGCCCTATGGACTCACACATGATTTCAAAGCTTCTAGACTTGATGGCATTGAATGGAATGCCACACTCATAGAAGAAATCAGCTATGTGGCCTCGCACCCTTTCTTTCTCCTCCACAGTCCTTACACATTGCTCCATTGTGGTTTGAGAAGGACCCTTGGCATGTCTCGCTTCAACCACCTCTTAGGTGTCTTTGAATCAACCCAACAAGCGATTTAGTTTGTTTTGCCACCGGCAATCCCATCATTTGTAGAGCTGATTGCTTTCTTTTGGTACATCCCGAACTTGGACATGGGTTGGAAGCTTTAGATGGCGCTTCTTGGGAGCTTGGGTGCCTCTCACTGACCCACTTCTTCCTCCTCTCCTTGTTCTCTCGCCTTATCAATGTCATCATCCAATTCAATGATTCTACTTCTTGGCGTCTTCTTGAGATAGTCTTGCATTTCCCTCATTATTGCGGTGGTTGTCTTGAAC
Source organism: Guadua angustifolia (assembly GCA_036346375.1). Taxonomy (NCBI): domain Eukaryota; kingdom Viridiplantae; phylum Streptophyta; class Magnoliopsida; order Poales; family Poaceae; genus Guadua; species Guadua angustifolia. Next base: position 50,352,834 of record CM070502.1, on the reverse strand, counting down.
ACTTTTGCACATCTCCAAACCTGCGGCAAGATGTTGCTTCAATCTCTTTATTCTGGCGCATTTGTTTGCCACATAGGGTACATTGCACCAAATCTTTGTTGCTCAAATCCGCCAATATCCATACTTCCATCTGGATCATTGGACTTGGCCTTCGTCTTGAGGATCTTTTAGCCGGATCGTATGCATCATTGGTGACATCGGCGGCAGTGCTTGAGCTTGAGCATCGACCATGTCATCCTTCACTCCTGAGTCCTGTACAAAAGCATTCCAGAGCGAGAACCGCGAGCAACCACCCAACCATTCGGTCCATTCCAAAGCGAAGCAAGCGAGCAAAAGAGAGGCACATTCGAGCAGAGCAAGAGAGAGGGGCAGCTGGGGCTAGAGCGAGGGGCGGGCGTGGGCTCCACAACGGCCTTTCGGCATTTCAAAGAAGCAAGCGAGGGGCTCTGGGGCTAGAGCGAGAGGAAGATGGGCATGGCGGAGGAAGGCGGAGGCGGCAGGAGGAAGGCGAGGCGGGCGTCAGCGGAGGAGAAGCGGCGGAGGGCCTGGCAGCGAGGAGCCTGGCGGGAGGAGAAGGAGAGGAGGAGAAGGAGGAGAAGGAGGGCGGCCAGGAGACTTACGGATCTGGAGCCGGCCGACCAGCATGCGACGTTGGTGCTGAGTGGTGGCGGGCTCAGTGGCGGCGACGGGCGGCGGCGACCGGGCGACTAAACCCTAAACCCGATCGCTAGGGGACTTATTCTGAGCCTCCCTCGCCATGACGGCGCCCAACCTCGCCCAAAGCGACGCGACGCCCCAGCGACGCTTAGGCAGCCAGGTGACGCCTTACTCGGCGAGCGGCGACACCTCCGGCGACCTCCCTCAGGCGCTGGGCGCTTAGGCGGCGCTAAGCGTCGCCTAGGCGACGCCTTAAAAACAATGCCGATGTGAGCAGACGATCTGTCGGATCACTTGCCCAAGTAGAGTCCGAGTAAGCATGAAGCTGAAGTGGATTATCACGAGCATAGAACAAACACTGAGATGAGGTCCCCCTTAGGTATCTTAGCACACGAAGCAAATGTCCAAAATGAACCGAGGTAGGAGCACTCACAAATTGACTCAAAATATGGACTGCATGAGAAATGTCAGGTCTGGTAACAGTAAGATAAACAAGACTGCCCACAATATGTCGATATCGCTATTGAGTCCGCAAGAGGTGTACCATCGATGGGACGAAGTCAGAAAAGAAGATTCATTGGTGTTATTCTGATCGTCCGATCATCGATAATGCGAGCGAGCAATAAGATCTTGTATGTATTTGGACCGAGAAAGATAATAGCCCTTGCGAATGCAAAACTTCAATCCCTAAGAAATAACTAAGAGGACCCAAATCGGACATCTTAAATTGCTTCTTGAGTTGTTGCTTCACATGAGAAATATAGTCCACATCATCTCCGTAATCAACATGTCATCAACATATAGTAGAAGCAAAGTACGCCCACATGGGAGAGATGAATGAATAGAGCGGGATCATGATCACTAGGTGAAAAACCAGCAGCTTTTATCACGAGACAAATCGCTCAAACCAAGCACGAGAAGCTGTTTGAGACCATATAAAGCACGACGAAGGCGACAAACATGTCTGAAGGAGCATCAACACTGGAAGGGATGCATATATACTTCCTCATGTAAATCGCCATGGAGAAAAGCATTTTAACATCCATCGAGAGATAGTCCAAGAGCGAGTAGCGACTATGGCAATCGAGTACGAGCGGTAGTCATGTGAGCAACAGGGGCAAATGTCTCATCATAATCTCGTCCATGAGTCTGCTGAAAACCTCTAGCAACAAGACGAGCTTTATACCTCTCGATAGATCCATCGGACTTGGTCTTAACTTTGAACACCCACTTGCATGTAATAGGTACTGCATGAGACAATAAAGGAACTAGATCCCAAGTGCCTGTACGATCAAGGGCAGCAAGCTCCTCAGACATAGCAAGCTGCCATTCCGGAATATGAGAAGCTTCCTGATAAGTGGAGGGCTCATCAATAATAGCACCCACACGTCCAAAACCCAACTTGTCAGGAGGCGCGATAGTGGTACGATCCCGAAGATTATATCGTGAACCAACCTGTGACTCATCAGACAAAACATGAGACTCATCAAAATTGTCAGTTTCATCAAAAGCAGAGCATCGGGGTGCCGAGGAGGTGGGATTAGGCGGATCTTGCGATGGGATGGCGAGTGTAAACATGTTTAATGGGTGGTTTGTAAGGTGGAGGGAAGAGGACTCAGCAGGAATGTGTATGGCAGTTGGAGGATCAGGAATGAGGGTAACAAATGGGAATGATGTAGAGGTATCCTCATGGGATGAAAAAGGAGGAAGACACAAGAACGAGGTGGATTCTATGGGAGAATATGAAGACCGAGTAGAAGGGTTATAAAAGAAAGAACGGTCCTCAACAAAGGTCACATCACGAGAGATCCGTATGCGACGAGAGGAAGGATCATAACAACGATAACCCTTATGCTCAGAACTATACCCCAGAAAAACACACTCGATCGATGAAAGATCAATTTAGTCCGCTCACGAGGTGCAAGTAAAACATAGCATGTACATCCGAAAACCGAAGATGACCATAGCTAGGAGAAGTACCAAAAGGACTTCACCAGACACTTGTCCGACAATTTGGAAGATGGTTGTCGGTTGATAAGATAAGCAATGATGGAAATAGCTTCACCCCAAAAATGAGTAGGAACAAAAGAAGCAATCGAAGTGTTGACGGTCTCTATGAGATGGCGATGTTTACGTTCAACAACACCGTTTTGAGCATGGGCACCGGGACATGAGAGCTGAGCAAGAGTACCCTCGAGAGGTCAAAAATCGCGAAAAATGTCGGATAAATACTCACCACCGAGTCGAGCGAAAAACTCTAATAGGTAGAAAGCGAGTATGAATCATGCGAGTAAAAGATCGGTAAATAGAGCACAACCGGGAGCGATGTTTCATGAAATAAATCCAAGTATATCGAGAATGATCATCAATAAAAATGACATAATACTTATGACCACCCTTTGTAGCAAAAGGTCACGGGACCCGTACATCGTAATGAATAAGATCAAAAGGCCTAACAGAATGAGATACACTAGAGGAATATGGAAGTTGTATCTGTTTGCCAAGTTTGCAACCCTTACAATGAAAACTAGACTCAATAGAAGTAGGACCTAAACAACCTTTATTTATGAGTGTGGACAAGCGAGAGCCACATAAATGACCTGAGACGATGATGCCACTTGGCAAAGGAAGAGGCGGATGATGAAGCATTGTTGACACACAAGCAATAGAACTAGCGAGAAGAAGGTAGGCGCAAGGTATCCAAAACGTAGAGGCCAGAGAACCTCTACGGCGATGGCGATCCCAATCACGGTCCCGCTTGACGATCTGAACAAAACAAGATGAGTCATCAAATCCAACAAAAGCAGTTTTGGTCGACAATTTGACCAATGACGAAGATTCATGGATAAGCGAGGTGCAAAAAAAAGCAGTTAGTGCAGAAAAATGAGAGTTGCAAAGTGAACCACGATGAGTGATATGACAGATGTACCATCACCGTTTGAGCAGAAGTGTCATCGAGACCGGCTTGCAAGAAACCAAGCTGGGGTGGTCGGATGTCACATGGAATGAAGCCCTGAATCCGTAACCCAAGAAGACTTAGAAGCACCAGCAGATGAGGCAATGAAGAATGAACCGAGCCGCTAGGGGTAGAAGTTGTGCCACGCCCACGAGTAGCACGACGAGCACGATATTGACCAACTTCTCTCGGATATTTAGCAAAACAACATTACGAGCGATGACCGATCTTGACAAAACTCACAAGGCTCAAAGATTTTCCTCTTGATGTCTTGAGCTTCGAGAGGCCGCTAGCACCTTGTGAGATCTTGTCATATTACTAATCGACATAGTCTTGAGGCGAGTCTCTTGACAGATTCATCGAGACAAAGCTGAGCCATGGTTCTGATAGAAGAATTATGAAATAACAGGTATGCGAATGTACTCAAAATCAGCCCTTACTCCCATGACAAAAGCGATATGTAAGAAACTTTTCAATGAATTTGTGTGCGGGACACCCATCCGTTGTGCCTTCGAGGTACCATAGAGAGCAATGGTCCCATTATACTTTCAAAGGCGAAATTATACTCATCTATGGACATATCATTACGCTCAATTGAATGAATTCTTTGCATGAGAGTATGAAGAAGAGCACCACTATCTGAACATATCGTTCTTTGCAAATAGGACCACATTGCCTTGGCTTTCTTAAAGGAGAAAGACTCATAATCATAGATTGCTTAACACTATTGACAATGGCGACCATCACTTTTCCATCATTGATTTCCCAAGTTACGAGTTCAAGAGCATTACTACCATCGGTCTTAAGTGCGGGAGGATCACTAGTCAAGTGAAAAGCTAAACCATAACCCATAATCATGCGCCTCCGAGAAAATGCCCATTCCCGATAATTTTGACCATCAAGAGTGATATTGATAGCAATTGCATTGAGGTGTGACATATTGAACCGCAGAAACAAACAATATCGAAGGCTCACAGAGAGAACCGAGTTCTTGCTTGCAAGAAGATGAAGTAGTGCTCTGTTGGAGACCAAAACAGAGCACCGCACGACGCAAAGAACGACGCAACACCACTCTGTTGGAGAAACGCAGCAGCGATCGATCGCGCGATGATCAGGCGGCCGCTTAACGAAGACCAAGCGTATGAGCACGACGGCGTCGCGGAAGAAGACGGGCACGCGGGATGAAGACCGGCGACGCAGGCACAGACGGCGACGCGGAAGAAGACGGGCACGCGAGATGAAGACCGGCGGCGGCGGGAGACGCAATAAGACGACACTAGCGCGGAATGAAGATGGCGATCGATCACCACAAGCGGACGGCGACGCAGGCACACGGGAGATGCACACGGGCGACGCACGCGAGATGGCGGCGGTGAAAAATACGCCCACAGGATGACGCTTGATTGGATAACAGGTTGATTAGGGATTAGATTAACCCTAATCCTAACCCTAATGCCTGCTCTGATACCATGTTACTAACCTGAGGAATTGAGCAGATTGATCCTCCAATAGGTTGACATGAATATATATAGCCATAGTATGGGCCCTAGATGTTATGGGCCTTAACAGACACAACAGCAAACGCACACAATCAAGAGCAATTTAATTAAAGCTGATTTTGTGTAAAACACTTAAATTTATCATGTGATGCTTTACATTGCTCATTACTGCACACTTATGTGCTTTGCACCTCAGGTGTTTTAACTTTTAAGGTTTTGGAGCAGGGAATGCAGTTCTCTCCCCCAACCGCATTAGTTTTACCTTAACTCTGGCTTCATAGATCTATGAAAACAAGCAGTGGGTCAACAGAGAGGCACTCTGACCGCCAAAAATCAGTTGATATTTTCTATGCAGATCACCCGACCTATGCTCAAATATCTATGTAGTAGGTAATTCTCAAGTGAAGACAAAAGATAGCCAATATGCAAACTTATTATGTTGAACACATATACTATCCGCATGATCTACAGCTTGATTGCAAACTTACTATCTATGTAGTGGGTGTTCATTGCAATTATGATTGCAAGACAAATGCATTTACTGTGTAATAGTTGTCGAAATAGAAAATTTTCTGATTAGCTTATATGGCTAGAAACTGGCAATCTCAGCCGAATTTCTTGAACCCTGGAGTGGACTACCACAAACCAGTACACATCAGTGAGAAATGAAAATACCTCAGTGCAACTTCCGTGATGTTGTGGTTGCCATGGGTTTGGAAAATTAACCACGAGAAGCTGATGGATTGTGTGTTGGTGTTTGGTAGGTGTTAGATCATTAACTTACTGTGCTAGTTTCAGCTTCCAAATTTTTATACACAGACGGAAATGCTGTGAAGTGTCAATGCTCTTTCCATTTTAAGGAACACATATTTTGGCCAATCACGTTTTCAAAAGTCCAATTCACAGCTCAGAGCATCCGAAACTGTAAATTAAATTGGCTAGTCCTAGAGAACAAATTGCATCCTACATATCCTGCATATCCTAACCAGCAACCCAACAAGTGACAAAGTGACAAAGTACAAGCCAGCCAAATGATCTGAAATTAACGCTACACGGCTACAGAACCAGCTTCAAAGTAAGAACAGTATCAGGAAGTATTCAGCAAATAAACATCCTCCCTTAGTCAAGATTTTTCATAAACGGTTAAACCACTTATCATAGCCTATGCAACTAAGGAGTGGGTAACTAAACTAGGCAACCGCAAAGCCCAAAACAACAAACCCTAGAAGACCAAAATCCTCTATATATCCTGCGAAGCCACAATTTACCCACATTAGATGATTTTAAAGTGAGCGACGAGGTGAACAGGGAGATTAAATGGAGACAGGCAGGGAGGGAGATGGCCAGCACGGCACCTGGGCGATGTTGATGATGAGCAGCCGGAACTTGGGGTGGCGGCTGGCCTCCGACTTGAGCCTGCTCGCGATCGGCTTCGACATCGTCTTCAGCGCCAGCGTCCCGAGCTTCGCCAGCGGAAGGATCATCTTCTCCGACGAGGACGACGACTTCGCTCCTGCTTTCTTGAATGAATCCTCCTCCGCCTCCTCCTCCTTCACTCCACTTGCGGTCACCGGGTTTTGGGAGATGGAGTCGGCGGCGGCGGCCGAGGGGATTAACCGCTAGATGCCCGGCGTTGAGATCGGGACTCGGGATTGGGAGATTCCCAGCACGAGTTTCACTTCTGGAGTCGCCTTTTCGCTAAACTCACTACTTTTAACGAAACTAGTTTAGGCCCTCTTTGAAAGCAATGTATTATTATAGTTTCTAGGTAATACTATAATTTCTAAGAATACCATAATATTTTATACCATGAGGTGTTTGGTTACCATGCCAAAAGCTATTTATTAAAAACCATGGTTTGGTAGATACTATGGTATTTTTGGAGTATTTGAAACTTCACTCCAACCCAAAGTTTTCATGGTTTTGGCTAGTTTCTTGTCTATTTTCACTCAAATACCATGGTTTGTGATGTTGCATCCAAACAGTTGGTAGTTCTAAGAAATACCATGGTTTTAAAGGAGTTTGGTAAAACCATAGTATTCATGACAAAACAATTGCAAATTATAGTATACCAAAACCATAGTTTTGAAATACATTACTTCCAAACAGGGCCTTAATGTCTGTCCATTGCTACGGATTAAAAAAAATTATATTATACCATTCTATTCGGTAGTATTTTAAAAAAAATCACTCATTATTTCAATGACACGTGGATCTTGAGTGATATTTCCTAAAATATCAACCTTAGAAGTGGTACTGTATGCATTATCCTATTAAAAAATTATATGACTCAAACATGTTTAGTCTGGGTTTGAACTGCGCCACGCCATTGGCTTTATCACGTGTCAGTGACCTCCTGAGCTTCGTTTCGGCACATATCGTACTTATACCATTATGATCAACTATCTGATTGCCTTGACACCTCCCCGATCGTTGAAATACACATAACGATAAAGCGTGTGTGACACGATATTTAGGGCCTGTTTGAGTACGACTCGATTCGGCTTCATCTGAGATCTGAAACTTGTAGGTTAAAATAAAGTGAATTAAGTTTATATTTTTGGTCTAAAATATAAACAATATAATCCATCTAAACACTCTTAATGTACTCACAGCTCCAGCTCCACGGATCTGTAGAGCTAGAAATACCCAGCTCCACCAGATCCACGGATCTGGTGGAGCTAGAGCCGTACCAAACACACCCTTAGGAGCTAAATCAGGAATGGCTCAGAGTGTTTGTAGCTGGACGTTGCTGGGTTTTCGGTGATATTGTTCACCATCCAGCGTCATATATATTGGAAGCACTCATGGCAGGATGCGATGAGATTGCCCAAAAGCTTTTGCCTCAATTTTCTTATTTTCTTCATGGTATCAGAGCCACACACCACATATTAATCATCATCATCATCATGTCCTCCAACTCCACCACTGATCACAATGTTCCTGTAGCCATGGCAATCCTCCCAACTCCGAATTTTGGTCATCTCATCAATGTGAAGCTGACTAGATCCAATTATCTCTTATGGAAGGCTCAATTCCTTCCATATCTCCGAAGCCAATAAATTCTTGGCTATGTCGACGGCACGATCACTACTCCGGAGAAGATGATCACCACGACAACCGCAAATGGTGCAGAACAGACACAAAATCCAGAGTACCAGCAGTGGCTTCAAAAAGACCAATTGGTACTAAGTACAATCCTGTCCTCTCTTTCTGAAGAAATTCTTGGGCAGGTATCGTTTTTGACAACCTCAGCCGAGGTATGGAGTGCCCTAGAGCACATGTTTGCCACAGGATCAAGGGCAAGAGTGATGCAGATCCGCATGCAGCTGTCAAACATCAAGAAAGGTGATAGGACTACGGTTGCTGACTTGAAGTCCTCCATTGTCGCTCGGAGCGCCTGCGTCAAGAAGGTCCTAAGTTGTTGCTCAACTCCAAAAAAGAAAGTTTCAGAAATGAAGTATCCTTACCCAGCGGAGACGGGTACAGCGATTATTCTGGAGGACTTTCGTAACCTCCTCCCGCTGATGGTCCGCGAGATCTCCCACGGGGGACTTTGGCGGGGAGGCGTTACCTCCTTCCCGAGCATGTGTTCCGCTCAGGACCTGCTCATCTTCCTTCCGAGTAGGAGTTTCGCCCGGGGACTTGGAATCTTCTCCCCGAGTAGGCAGTTCGCTCGGGGCTTCACGCCTTCCACCCGAGCATGTCCTTGGCTCGGGAGCGCCGTGCCTTCCTCCTCCTCCTTCCGAGCATCCAATGTGCTCGGGAGAGCCAAGAGCACATCCTGGAGAGTTGGTCCCTCCAGGGCAAGGGGCTCCTCGGTTTGTTGGTCGGCGTCGGCCTCGGTGTCCTCCGCCGTTGCGAGGTCAACCACTTTGGCCATCACCAGGTCCGCGGCGAGGACTAGCTCCTTTTCTGTCACACTGATGGGGACGGTGATCCCGATCTTTCGGTGAGATGATGATACGTCGATTTGGGGGTGTTGATGGCATCGAATTTAGGGCTTCCAACCAAAGGTCGGGGAGCTTCACAATCGCAATGCCAATTCCACACGATACACGATCCAATGATCGATAGTTCACGCAAGAAATCGAGAACCCGCAAGAACAAAGTATGAAGCAATCTGAAAAGATGGTATTGAAATCAAAGAGACAAGTTGAGGTTCTGTTTCTCAGATCGGGCGGTCTAGTCGACACGCGCAAACACGAGGAGGGACGCACATGGGGTCTACCAAACACAACAAAACCTAAATGTAAAATAATGGTGGCGGCCACATATACAGCGGCGGCCAGGAGGTGTAGGGCAGCCAAAACAGCGGTGGCCACCAAAACCCTAAGATACATGGGCCTTGGGCCCAAAAGAAAGGTGGCGCAGCACCTGAGATTTCTGTCCTGTAAGATTGTTTTGTGATTTCCTGTCGCTCCAGGAGGAATTTGGCCTTGGAACCAGATCCATTGGAAAGGTTATCTTGATACCTTTCAAATGGGTGGTCGCACACTGAAAACGGAGTCCGGGAGCCCACGTTATGTTCGTTTGAAGTACTGCTGCTCCTGGATGGCCGAACCGGACTTGTCGACGAATTGGGCTTGATCTTGGGCCTTCCTTGGCGCGTGGGCTGTCCTCGGTGGATGATCTTGACGTGCTGGTCCAGCAAAGGTGGGTGGAAAGGCCTTGCTTCTGGATTAAGCCCTCTAAGCGTCGTAGATGAAGTAGCGGCCGAAACAGCGACGGCCGGGAACGAAGTAATGGTCGTAGGAGAAAAAGGGGCAGCGGTTGTATCCTTGGTTGTGATGTCCTCATCATCCTCCCTTTCTTGAATTGGAGTCGCCCTCGACTCTTTCTCATATTCCTGAAAAAGGTTAGTGACAACAGGAGACAAAGCAACAGATAATGGCAATAGTTCTATACTATCCATATTATCTTGTGAGAGAACTTTTGTAGCCAACAATACTTTACCCTTCAACTTAAGATTAGGTGTTTGAGCAACTGGTGTAGTTGAATGGGTTGATTTACTAGCTACACTTTGAATTCCACTCTCTTCTTTTTCTCTTTGAGCTCTTTTAACATCAATGTTTCTCAGTTCTGTAGGGCTCATGGGTTTCAAAATAATTTTCTTTCCCTTATACAAGAAAATATACTCATTGGTCCTACCATGATGTGTAGCATCCATATCATAGATCCACGGTCTACCCAACAAAAGAGAACAAGCATCCATGGGTACAACATCGCAAACAACATTATCATGATAAGAACCAATCGAGATAGGTACTCGAGCAGTTTTTGTTACAGAACCTTACGATGGAATTGAGCCATTCAATTTCATCTTGTTGAGAAGTGGATTTGTGGTCAAGCCAAGCTTCTCGACCATGTCTACACTCGCAAGATTGTTGCAGCTACCTCCATCAACAACGACATGCACAGTAGCGCTCATTCACCACACACCTTGTCCGAAAGATAGTATGGCGTTGATTTTGTTCATCACGCATAAGTCAGGCGCTAAGTACGATGTGACAACAAGAGCTAGATATTTCTCGGATCTCGCAAGTGATAATCTCTTCTTCTGGCTCTGCAGTGTTAGTGGCAACAAGAGCATATTCATTTTCATCAATGTCACTAGCACTAGTGTACTCACCATTTCTCGGATGATTAGAGCACGTTGATTAGGGCAGTCTCGCAGCACGTGCCCCATTCCTTTGCATCGAAAGCATTGTGTTTCCCACGTTCGACCAGTGGAGGCAACTGAGGAAGCACTCTTGGCGAGTGCTTGAAGGGTGACTGACTTGTTTGCCTCCGGAATGCGTGATGGCGTCGAAGTAGTTGGAACAGCGGGTGTAGGTACACGTCCAGGTATGGAAGATGATGCCTTGGTGTGGATTTGGACCAACTTGGATGTGGAAGAGCCTCCAAGATTACCTCGCGTTGTCGATCGTCGACCCTGCACTTCCCTTTCTGCTTTCAAAGCAAGATGGTACAAACGAGTGATAGAATTGTATTCTTTATAATCAAGTATATCATGTATCTCTCGGTTAAGCCCACTCAAAAACCTAGCCATTTTTGCATCTTCACTCTCTTCCAACCCACAGCGCAACATGCCAATTTGCAATTCCTAATATTATTCCTCAACCGTTTTATCACCTTGATTAAAGCGCTGCATTTTATTCAATAAGTCACGAGCATAGTATGTAGGAACAAATCTAGCCCTCATGACACGCTTCAACCCATCCCAAGTTGTAGGTACATCACGGTTGGCTCTACATAGTTCTTTCCACCAAATAGATGCAAAACCAGTAAATTCACTAGTGGCAGCATGAACCCTTTTACGCTCAGAGAAGTCATAGCAAGAAAATTTTTGATCTACCGCCAACTCCCAATCTAGATAAACATCAGGATTATATGTACCATCAAAAGGAAGCATAGTAAATTTCATTTTTGCCATAGAGTCATCACGTTCTTCCCTTTGAGCATCTTGATTTCTAGCCATACCTTGTCTATTATTGTGGAGGCGACGATGAGCTCGATTCGTTGTGCATGTTCACCACTGTGGTCGCCTCGGTATCGGCGGCGTAGTTGTTCTCCTCTTGATCCACCTCGTTTGAAGGAACAGGGACAACCGGTGGAGCGCGCGTTATTAACGCGCATGACCAGCGGCACCATTGTTGGGGGCAACACCTTGAAGAAGTTGTGCTAGCTATGCTTGAAGCTCAGTGAGGGGTGCCAATTGCGCCTGAATTGCATCAAGAGTGTCACGAGTTCGCATCTCATGCTGATTGTGCAACTTGTTGAAATGAGTGACCCAACGCCGTTCTTTTGGTGTGAGGCGGTCCTCATGTTCACTTCCACTACCGACGTTACTCCCATGATTGCTTGGAATACCTGCCATAGTTAGTAGAAACAAAGAAACTTCACACAGATATGAAAGCTCTTATAAACTACTAGGTTGTATGCAGTGGCAAGCTCACACACGCTGAAGCTTCTACCAAGTTCTTACAAGTCCTCGATGTGGCACGCGATTGCAAATTCCGGAACCTGTGTGGTTAGAAGATGGTGGAGCTTGGACATGCAATAATATGTAGCAAAGGAGGAACTAATACCACCGAACCAAAGTAAGCTGAAAAGTCGTTCAAAATCAGCACAGTGCTGGTCCTAGGCTAGACCGTACTAGAGACGCGAGCCTAGACACCAATGAAGTCACAGAAACAGTAACCAGAATGACCTCACCATACAAGCAAATGGCTAGGGCTCCTTTTCCCACCTTTTAGTGCGGCTCTTTTATATGCATTTGCTTTTTCTTATTTTTCTTCCTTCTATATCAAAAGTGGCACATATGATGAATTACAACTCAAACTTTTTTCTACTGCAAACAGATCTACTATGTAGAAACTTCAAATGCTGTTTTCGGGTTTTTATTGGCTTCCAATGAAAAAACGTATAACTGGAAAGTTGTAGATCTTTTCGAGCTGATCAATTTGCATATATGGAACGTCTATTTTGGATAAGGGAAGCCAGAGATATTGACCCCAAAATACAGACTGCTCAGAAAATTCAGGACGAAAACAGATTCCAATCCGACGGGATTTTGGGCAAGAAGACGGCGTTTCTGGAAAGTTTCACAATGGATAAAGTTGTAGATAATTTCTCAAGCTTTTAGGAAAGTACAAGAACAGCAAAATCCGAGTTCGTATGAGAGAGTTATGACCAAAATACCGAACTGGACAGAGGAGGATCCGAATTTGGACGTGACAACGCGATGGAGTTCAATTCGGTGACAAGAACTCGAAACTCTAAAGGGAATAGACTCTAAAACCAGCAAAGACGCGATTATGCATCCGACGATTCAATAAACCAAGAACAAGTAGTAAAAGTTAGGGCACAAATTGGCTTGGATAGAAAACTAATCTACTAATTTTTTTTGTGGTTCTTTTCTGGACTCTAGGTAAAAAAAACCAGAATTGAGGGGAAATCTCACCGAGCAATCTTGAGCTCTGATACCAACTTGATGGGGACGGCGATCCCGATCTTTCGGTGAGATGATGATACGTCGATTTGGGGGTGTTGATGGCACCGAATTTAGGGCTTCCAACCAGCAGGTCAGGAGCTTCACAATCGCAATGCCAATTCCACACAGATACACGATCCAATGATCAGTAGTTTCAGCAAGAAATCGAGAACCCGCAAGAACAAAGTATGAAGCAATCTGAAAAGATGGTATTGAAATCAAAGAGAAAAGTTGAGGTTCTGTTTCTCGGATCGGGCGGTCTAGTCGACACGCGCAAACACGAGGAGGGACGCACATGGGGTCTACCAAACACAACAAAACCTAAACGTAAAAGAATGGTGGCGGCCACATATATAGCGGCGGCCAGGAGGTGTAGGGCAGCCAAAACAGCGGTGGCCACCAAAACCCTAAGATACATGGGCCTTGGGCCCAAAAGAAAGGTGGCGCAGTACCTGGGATTTCTGTCCCGTGAGATTGTTCTGTGATTTCCCGTCTCTCTAGGAGGAATTTGGCCTTGGGACCAGATCCATTGGAAAGGATATCTTGATACCTTTCAAACGGGTGGTCACACACTGAAAACGGAGTCCGGGAGCCCAAGTTATATCCATTTGAAGTACTGCTGCTCCTGGATGGCCGAATCGGACTTGTCGACGAATTGGGCTTGATCTTGGGCCTTCCTTGGCGCGTGGGCTGTCCTCGGTGGATGATCTTGAAGTGCTGGTCTAGCAAAGGTGGGTGGAAAGGTCTTGCTTCTAGATTAAGCCCTCTAAGCGTCGTAGATGAAGTAGCGGCCGAAACAGCGACGGTCGAGGACGAAGTAATGGTCGTAGGAGAAAAAGGGGCAGCGGTTGTATCCTTGGTTGTGATGTCCTCATCACACGCGATCGAGGATTTCGTCAGCCATAGCCCCAAAATCCCAAAAGCCCCTACGAGCTATCATACCCACGTCAATAGAGTGGGGTTAGCTCGAATTGAAGACAGAGAAAGAGAAAAAGAAAGAAAGGTAAAAATGGCGAAGGACAAAAAATTACCTTGGTTGAGTTTGTCATCTTCGGCGGCCTTGGTCGCTGCTGCGACCACCAGCTCGGACCTCTTCGCAGCGGTACGGCTGGCCCTCACCATCGAGGGGTTGACGTCATCTATGTCGACCTCCTCCAGGGTCTTTTTTGGGCGCCGATATACCAAAGCAAGAGGCGCCCGATCTTCATCCTCTTCCTCGGGCTCTCCCTCCTGAGAGCCCAAAGTGGCCTTATCGAGCTTGGCTTGGAGTGCAGCAATTTCGCCCTCCAATGCCTTGCGCTCGGCCTCCCTCGCCTCTTTGATCCAATTCGCCTGCTCCACGAGCAGTTGCAAGCGAGCCATTAGACCGGGTTTCCTCTCGAAGTACCCTTTCATCCATACCTTCAGGTTGCTTACCTCCATTCTATCGGTATATTCCAAGTGTCGCTGGGGAGATTCCTTGGATGGAGCTGCCCTCATTTTCGAAGGTCGGGCAGGTGGAGGCAGGGGCGCTGATCGTTTGCCCCTCGCCTTCTTGCTCTTGGCGGCGAGGATGACTCCCCCTTGGTCACGTGACAGTGGCTTAAGCTCGGCCACCGTGGCTTCAAGGGAAACTTTCTCCTGCAAAGGGCAAAGAAACATCAGAAGATGCTCAGGATGAGTTCCCTCGGGCATATTTCGCAAGGGCACTTACCACTTCGCCTCGCTTGAACACGTTCTTCAAGACTTGGCGCCCATGCTCGAGCTCCTTGCCTTTCGGGGTATCGAACATCTTGGCAACCCGTTTCTCCACCCAATCGAAGCTCAGGGCTACAACCGATCAAGAGCAAATGTCAACACGAGCAAAAATCAGGCATAAAATGCCTAGGTTCGAAAGGGATTACTGGAGTCAGCTTCTTGGGTGAGATCTTGCCACCCAGAGATCTTGAAGAAAGGGTGCTCCCTTCTCCTTAGTGGGGACACTCGATTTTTGAGGTAGTCTCGAGTGATGTCGTGCCTGGTGAGCCCCATGTTTGTAAGCTCGCTGATCACCATCAGTGGCTGTTCTTCCTTGGCTTGAACAGGCGGGCGCGATGCCTCGACGGCCAGAGTTGTTGCCCTAGAATAGCGAAGAGAGCTCCCCTCTGCCTTCTTCAGATAGAACTAGTGGTCGGCCCAGCTCGCCACTAAGTCCTTAAGCGTGAAGATCAGATACTCATACAGGCGATTGGCTTGAAGGCGGAAATATATGGAATTGATGAGTGAAGCCCCGTCGGTGTGAAACAAGGAGTAAAAAAATGAAAGAAAAGGCTCACCGTAGGCATAGTACCCACGAATCCCTCGCAAAGATGCGAGAAGATGGCCAGAACAAGGATGGAGTTTGGATTGAGGTTAGTAAGCTCGCACTCACATTGGGCGAGTATGGACTCAACAAACTCACTCTCGGGCACTCTAAGCCCATTAACGGTGTAGAGGTTGCATGAAACGATCTCGTCATCGCGCGGTGCCGGGGCTCCTTTGCCTTCGGGAATGCGCCAGGTGCCCGCGTCGAGGTAGCGAGGCTCTCGAGGACTTCCATCCACTCCTTGCTGATCTTGCTCGGGCCAAACTTCACCATGAGAAGAGTTGAAAAAGAAAGCGCGGGTATGGAAAAGTTTGAAGCTTAGAAAAGTTTGAGAGAAGTACGGACAGAGAAATTTCTCGTCACTATTCCCGCTAGTATATATAGGCGGAGAAGACGAAAGGGTGCGACCATTCGGGGGGCCAAAGCCGCTCCCCACCTATTCGCAAAATGGCACGGTTTTCAAAACTGTCCAATAAAGTCACGGTTCCCAAGAAACTGTCAGAACCACTCCCGCAAGGCTTCGTGGAGAAAGAACCGTCGCGACCTTTTCAGTATCTTCTTCCCGAGCTTCCCCCCGGGGTTGGACTCTAGCTAGATGATCGGTCCCCGCCGGGGCATGCTCGCCTGCGAGTAAGTGTTGCTCGGATGTTGCAGTAGTATTCCGCTGCAAGGTTCCAATCCCTCCTGTAAGTCTGTAGGCTCGAGGGGAAGGCCCCACCAAGTAGTTTTCCACTTGAGCCTCAGGAACTAGCTGTCGGGGATTGGATAATTACTATAAAGACCATCATACCCCGGCAGCCCTTCTTCGGCCGACCATGCTTCCCCTTGGATGTTGTCCCCAAGGAAGATCCTCGGACGGACCAACTACTGGCTCTGCCCCGACCATGTTCGCATGCCCGTCCACAAGCATGCATCTTAGCTCTCCGAGCATGGTTGCTCGAGCTTGCAGTAGAGGTCGACCACGACCAAGGAAGAACCCCGGGCATGTCCTGAAGGTCGTGCTTGGGCTGTAAAGGCGACGTGGCGGCAGTTGCGCTAACCGTTACGCCACGATTCGGGCCCATCACATCCGCGACACCGCGTGGCGAAAATAAAGGAGCAATTACTGCCACGTACGGCCACATTGGAGGCGTGACATTCGGATGTGGTCGTTTTGGTCGCCTATAAATACCTCTTCAGTTCATGCAAACAAACAAGGAGAAAACAAACGAACGCATACAGACATAGACACCACAACAGCAAACAGAGAAACACTTTGTAACGCACTTAGGCACGATATATTCTGCTAGAACCTTGTAAGCACCAAGATAGTAAGGAAGAACACTTGACGTAGGGTTGTTATCTCAATCGTGAGAGGCCCGAACTAGTATAAACCCTCTTGTCCATCGTTCTTTTGAAGCTCGACCTCCTCCCACGGCATCCTTCGGATGCAAACCCTTCACGTGAAAAGGGGCCTGGTTGATCTCTCGATCAACAAGTAAGCTCGGTGAGGGGCCCGTTTCCCAAACTCCGACAAGTTTTGATTAGGTCCTCATCAGACTTACCCAATTTCTTGCAAGTGGTATATGGCATTAGGTTGACAGTGGCTCCTCCGTCCACCAGCATTCTTGAGATTGGCTTGCCGTTTATGTGCCCTTTCAGATATAGCGACTTTAAGTGCCGATGAGCATCACGAGGCTTCTTGAAGACAGCGTCTTGTGCACCCAAACAAAGCTGGGAAAATACTTTTTAGCCAATTTAGTTTTAATTTTGAATTCGGCCGGTAAGGTGAACACTATATTGATGTCCATGGGAGGGGTGTCGTCGTGAATCATCGGTAACCCCAAGTCATCTGAGGGATCAGACTCTTCTTCAACTTGCTCCTTTCTCCTCCACTCCTGTTTCGCAACCTTCACTAGCCGCAGTTCGTTGAATGTTTGATCTCTCAACTTTTCCTGTTCAGCCTCCCTAATCTCTTGAGTCCTCAGGCGCTGAAGTCGTCTACGTTGGGATTGGCTGAGTCTCGCGGACACCACCTTGGCTTGGGTTTGATCGGCCTGCGAACCTTCCCTGCCAGATCGTTTGCCGCCCCAATAGGCTCTGAATGCCTAGCCTGATTTGGCATAGATATTGTTCTTGGACCGGCTTCCTGTGTTTTTGGCTAAGTTGATTACGTATCGGTCCAGACAGCCTTTCTTTAGCCGATTGCCTCGACCAATCATTTTAGGGGTAATGCTCCATCGGGCATGCTGTGGTGATGGTAGTGCCACATCCCTCTTCCAACAAAATTGTCAAAAGGGGCATCACCGATGAGCTCTTTCCAAGTCGTCTGCCTAATACAAGTTATCTGGCCAACGAGGATGCTGCCTTTGCTGATTACTTATTTTCTCATATTTTTCAAGTAGCTGAGAAAACGTTGGCTTGGGCCTTAGTACTGGCTTTCGTGGCGGCGATCTTTCAGCCTTATAACATCGTCCGACTTGCATCTCTCCCTTTGGTTTAACTGTTATTGAGTTCTTGCCGTCCTGGTCAACTTCTATCTGGAATGAGCCGATCGTTATCTTGAGGGTCTCACCATCCTTTGAACTGGATTGGATGTAAACTCGTCAAACCTGATGGGATTCTTTGTCCATAGGCTCCTTCCCTTTTCGTGAGCACTAGACCATGTTGGTTGGAAAAGGGTCGACATCCACCTGCATGGCCGGCTCGTCTGCGAACCTTAGTCGACTGTCTTCAATAGCCGACTGTATCTGTTTGTGAAAAATATTGCGGTCATTAGTGTTATGCAAGAAAGAGTGATGCCACTTACAATATCTTCGTTTCTTGATTTCGTCGGCCGATGGTATGACATGTCTCTCCGGTAACCGTATCAGTTTTTTTTGTAATAACAAATCAAATATGCGGTCACACTTGGATACTTCAAAGGCGTATTTGATTTCCAACTTACTTTTCGTCAGCTTATGCCATGAGCAGACTAGCGACTTTTTAGGACCCTTTATCCACTCGTCTATGTTTACTTCTGCTTTATCGTCCTCGGAGGCTTTGCTTGAACTATAGTCGACCATGTTTACTTTGGCCTTTTCCTTGCCATTACCATTCATCCTAAACTTATCCTTAAATCCCCTGTTATCAGGTTATCGGCTCTCCTGAGCCGATACACGGTGAAGCAGATGGCTTAAATTAGAAAACTCTTGTCCAGCAAATTTTTCCCTAAGAGGCGGAATTAACTCCCGGAAAGCCAAATCGGCTAATTGGTTGTCAGGTAAGGTGACACTGAAGCACTGATTCTGTACTTCCCAAAATCTTCTGATATAATCCAACATTGACTCACTGAACTTCTGTCGGATAGAACTCAGATCCGAAATTTTGAGCTCATGGCTACCAGAGAAGAAATACTCATGGAATCAGCTTTCCAGATCGTTCCAAAAGTGGACCGAATTAGGAGGCAGATTCATGAACCAAGTAAATGCAGTCCCTAACAATGATAAAGGAAACAACCTAATTTTCAATCCATCGGACTGGGCTGCCTCACTGCATTGAGCAATGAATCGCCCGACGTGTTCGAGGGTGGTGACAGAATCATCTCTTGAAAACTTGGCAAAATCAGGGACTTTGAAATTGTGTGGATAAGGCATGCGATCTATGTAGTCCGAGTATGGCTTTCTATAGCTGATAACCCTTCCCTTCGGTTGTAAGCCAAATTGATCTATCAAGACAGCAGAGATCTGATCGGCCCAATTAACATTATTGGCCGATGGAGCATTTGGGTTGTGCCAGTTGTGGTAGGAACTGGCATCCAGCCCCCCAAGTGCAAACTCAGGCTGCCGATTGGATCTAACCAGTGGGTACTGATGAGGCAACTGATCATGCCCATCGACCTTTATGACTGGCGGCTCTGGTAAAGGAGCAAAGGGCTCAGCATATGTAACTACCCTATGTGGGACCAGATTTTTCAGCGGAACCGGTTCATGCAATTGAGGACCCCTACTAGATTCGATCGGCTAAGGGACCATTTGAACAAAAGCGTTGAACGGGGCCGACGGCGGCAGATTAGCAGGCATGTTCAGCTTTGCAGCATCAGTATATATGCATGGTAATGCGTAATCCCACCAGGACGTGAGTTTTCTGGGGTCAACACAGTGGGTTGGGTCGGCACTAGCGATGGCATTGGGGCCGACACTTTCAGTGTACTGGTGTTTTGTGCTACCGAATAAACATGATATGTTGGTAACGCTTGTAGTGGATCTAGCAAACTCCCCAATGAGGCCAACTCCTGAGCAATTGACTTAACGCTATTTTCTATCATCGGCTTTCACGTTGTAACCAATGTCGATGATTGATTAATTAATGCATAGTGCATAGATTGCTCAATCATGACCGACAGCTCAGTTTGAGCTGGCATATATCGACTTACTGAGTTGGATGAGACGCCAGCATCTCCAAGAGGATTCAGCATTGGAAGCGCCATCTTCTGGATAACTTCTCGTTGGGTTTTCTAGTAGCAACCCAACATCATCTCTTCCAGAGCAACTTTTCGGTCTTCAATCTCTGTCGTGCCCCGAATTTGCAAATTCGGACAATCTGTGTATTCTGCACTAGTCCAGGATCGCGCTAGTGCACATAGGCTTAACATGGTTAAAGTACCACAATCATACACAGCGGAATAACAAATAAGTACTTCAAACATGTATATAAACGAGTTGTTAGACCATATGGTCACCTTACATCAGTTTGCCACGCATGGCTTACATTATTCAGAGTAAAAGATAAACAACAGCGGAAAGTAAACGTTATGGTGATCCATCTTCGCCACAGGCGCCTTGACAGAGGCTTGCTCCCTAGTTCTCTAGCCCTCCAGTATACTCTTTTTCCCACGCTGGTGTAGACTCCTCCTCTGGTAAAATTTTGCCCGCAAGGGTGAGTACACACCGTACTCAACAAGTCATGCATGAATGCGAGATCTATTACTACATGCATGGCTTATTACAAAGGAATGGCTCAGTTGGCTATTTTGCATTTGCATCAACATTTTTGAATTATTATTTATCTAGATAGAAAGCGTCAAAACCATATAATTATAACAAGTTTCTCAAACTGTTTTCCACAAAATTTTGGACGCACAGTCCTTAATCAAATTTCACCATTAACACTGGCACACGGCCTTCCACCCCATTTTATTTTCAAAACTCTACCCCTTGGTCAGAATCCCCAAGCAATGTTCAATACCGTGAACACGGCTATTGAATAGTTTGTACACTCTGCAGAGGTTACACACTTTACCCACAAGATCTGATCAAACACCACAAAGACGGCGATCGTAACAAAGCCTTTCCAAAGGTCCGTCTAAACCCAGATCTTGCCGCTAAGGTTTCAACACTAGAGGGACTGGTTACCACAACCAGGGCCCCCCTCTTGCGCCTGTGAGTTTTACCACCCGAACATCTGGGCCTCACTCCACCACGACAGTACCGAGGAATAGATTTCACAATTTACTCAGCTAGGTCCGTCCCATACCAGAACTTGTGGTTGTATGAATGACTCAGGTCAAAGGCTCGCAAGGTTAAGTCCTTAGGGTTGATCAGAGCAAGACTTGGACAAACCCCTCCGCCCCTCGGCCCACCAGTCACACTTGCTCCAACCACTTGCTCCGATCTAAATTATTTTCCATCCCAAGTTGATTATTGTGCAACACATGCCAACAACAACTCAACATCCATATGAAAACACACAGGTCTCCATATATCAACATCATCGTGTGGCAACACATCACACCCTTTCAAAAATACATTGCATATTCCATTATTCAATATTGATCTTTGTATTTTAAAAGATTATTCACGATAATGCAAAGCTAAGCAACTATTCACGGTCTAGCCTCCCGTGTTGGCACAATATTATCAACCAACTAATATTACCAAACTTATGCTATCAAAGGAATCATGGCATACAAATATTAACAAGAAGGTGGCAATAACAAATAGGTTGATTAGCTGATTCGCCCAAAATTATTTTTAATCCATTTTTAGTTGAATTAGCATGCATAGTTTGAATCAAAATACATTTTCAAAATTTAGGAGCAATATGGTCAAAGCATAACTTGCCTTCAAAGAGTTGCTGGTCCTAGCCTGAAGCTTGGTCTTGCTCTAAGAATTCCCCTCGTAAGCCTCCGACAAATCAACGTCTACCCAAATCATTTGTGCACACAATAAATACATTTTTCAGAGAGTAAACTCAACTCTAAAAATTCCATAAAATTCACCAATAAATAGATCTTGATTTTACAAATTTTTAGAAATTGGAATCACTCAAATCGGAGTTAAAATGCAAAAGTTATAGCCATTTGAAATTTTAAAATAAATAAAAAAGAATAAACCGAATTTCTTCATTTATTTTTATAGGGAAAATTCGGCATTTATGACATCAGCATAACCAATAATGACGTCAGCATCGAAAATATTTTCGACCGAATATATTTATTAACGAAAATCGGAATTATGACGTCAGCATGACGTCACTGTTGACGTCAGCACCCACTGTGTTAGGTCTGACATGTGGGACCCACTGATGACGTCAGCCGCTGACGTCAGCATGACACGTGTCATGATCTGGTCGTGACACGTGGCTACAAACTATTAACCGAGAGGTTAATTTATTCCTGACCGTCCGATTCAAAACGAACGGCCACGATCAAACGTCGGTTCGGCTGAGTTACTCCGGTGTTGACACGTGGCACCATCTCAACCACTGGATCAAAATCTAACGGCGGAAAATAAACCGAATAACGACTCAACTGACTCGGTCGAACGCCAAGATTCGTGCGATGAGATCAATGGCCAAGATTGCACCGACACTCCAGATCGCTACTGCGATGCTGACACGTGGCTTACTGTAAGTTCAACCTTCATTAGTTATGGTTTTGGTGTTAATGACAAATCTAATATTGCGATTATCCATTTAATGTGATTTTGTTATTAATGACAAATCTTATATTGAGACTAACTTGTTTATTTAGAATATCTTTGATTAGTCTCATCGCATTGAAAAATGGAAAACCCGAGGTATGTATGCATATTCATTATAGTATTAATTACATACTTTGGAGTCAAGTTAAAGTATGAATGTCCCCATTACATTTACCACAAAATGTGCATCATGTTTCCCAATCCATATATTACATGGATGCACATATTTAGAGGAGTTTGTAGTTTAACTTGAAAGTCTCTTTGTATTGATCAATTAGTTATTGACACATATAAGGATCAAGACAAAGAAACTAAATCCTTGAGTATATGTTTGAATTGCCTAGTTATAAGTATACTCGTGGAAATATAGGATATGCTCCAATACAATCAAATTGAATATGTGCATATTATATCCAAGTCAATCATACTTATGCACATATACATGTGGGGTGTATTCTATAGTTGATGATTTAGAGTAATGATCATTTCCATATAGTTTACATATAATGGATCATTACTTTTCATCAACATGAGTATATGAAAACTTGTGTAGCTAATATATACTCATATCAATTTAAATGATAATTTAAATTGAGTTCATTTGTCTTGTTAATCATTAAAGAACACTTCATCATGTGTTAATGGTGTTTTGTGATTAATTGAGGACAAATGAATAGTTCTTAAGTATAATAAAGCATGAGTTGCATTATTGTACTTAAAACACAATTAAATCATTTTAATTGATTTAGGTTGTGCTCAATTGATCTAAAGGCATCCATTATGTGTTAATGGAGTGCAAGAGATAATTGAGACAACCATGCATCTTGGACTAACTATTTGTATGAGTTGTGATTAAGTTAGGTCCAAAGATTGATGAGATGATGAGAACGGGACAAGGACGGCATCATGAGTTGATGGGCGTCAAGAGTGGATCCCGAAGAGGAGTCGAGTAGAGATCCCGGGGGAATATCAAAGTGATGATCATAAAGACCCCAAAGGGGATTGCTTGTGCGCGGCGGCGAAGGTATAACTAGATAGGCTAAGGACTTTGTAGTCTTTGAGTCTAAGGTTTTATCGCCGTGCTATTAAGAGGGGTCGTTCCCTAGCTTGAGCTTCATCATGTGTTGGTGATCTCATTCCGCGTTCACTCAAGCTCAAATCTTATTTGGTTTGGTTTTTGCATATGGGTTAACCATTTGGCATGTGTTGCAAATGTGTTAAACTTATACTTGGTTGCATTTGGTTTTCGCATAATGCTTTGATTTGCATGTGTTGCAAATAGGATAAGCTAATGCGTTGGCTTTTGTGTGAAGTTCACTTTTGCATGTGTTGCATTAGTTGAAGCTTCATGCTTTGGTTCATAAAACATCTTTATAAAAGCTGTTGTGTTGCTTGGAGCCAAGTTTTGCATGTGTTGTAAAAGGAGAGCTCAAGCATGATTTGATGTTTGTGTGTTTGTATGGAGCTAGAGGCTTGCATGTGTTGCGAGTAAAGAGCTCATACGTGTGATTTGGTTTTGGTGTGAAGTTTGGTTTTGGTGTTGCATGGGACTAGAGAATTGCATGTGTTGCAATTAGAGAGTTCATGCATATTGATTTAATGTTGCTTGGAGCTAGACTTTTGCATGTGTTGCAAAGAGTAGTGCTCAAGCATGAAATGTGTTTATTGCGTTATTTGCAAGTTCGTTGTGCGAATAAACTGAGATTTATGAGTCCGGAATTCCGAGAGCATGTGAGTAGGGCTTGCAATGAGTGTTGGCAAGTTGACTGGGTCTCGTGTTGACCTTCACATGGCTAGGGGGATTAATCTCATAAACTCAAGTTTGATTTGCTTAATACGTTTTGCAAATAGATTTTGAGTTGATTGCGAAATGTGTTTTTGCAATTTGGTTTGAATTCTTTGAGCATGGGTTGAGTTGGTGCAAATGTGTTTTGCACGTGTGTATGATCATGTGTTGATCATCTTTGTGGCTCAAAGAATAAGTTTGGTTTTTGGAGAAATGGATTTGGAGTTTGAAATCTGGATTTTCTCCTGTGGTAGGCACTCTAGCATGTCTGGGCGGTAGTACCGCTCAGTGTACTACCGCCATTGGTTGTGATAGGTATTTTCGAAGGTTGTATTGCTTTGTTTTGTGTTGGCGGTACTCACGGGCTTGAGGGCGGTAGTACTGTAAGTCTTGATACTAGGGTATTAGCCGCCGGTAGCTATTTCTGATCTTGTGATGTTCTTTGGCTCGGTGAGGCCGCAAGCACTACTGCTGAGGAGGCGGTAATCAAGTAAAGTCGGTACTCTAGGCCCTTAGAAGGCGGTAATCTGGATTTAGAGCCGTTAAGCCGACCGTTGAGACTCTGGTAGTACTCTGCAAACCCTTAGAGGCGGTAGTACCGCAAAAAATGATTCGCCCATTTTGCCCCCAAGCGGCTAGTTTTCTTGTGGGGCTATAAATACCCCTTGGGGGCTTGGGGCTCGAGTTCTTTGGCGTTGTGGGGGTGTGTGTGGGAGTGAAGTGCATGTGTTGCTCTTCTCCATTTGCTTCTTGAGCTTAAGTGTGGCGCTAATTGCATGTGTTGCAATTAGCGAGTGGTTGAGAGGCTCTTGTGCATGTGTTGCACTTGGTGAGGTCCTTGTGCATGTGTTGCACTTGGTGATCACCGTGCGCATTTGTTGTGCCGGTGAGGTTCAAGCAAGGCGGCTTGTTACTCTTGGAGGTTGCCGACTCCTAGGCAGCGTGGCGTCGTCTTGGAGCTCTCGAGGTGTGAAAGCCCGCAAGTTTGTGAAGGTTCGGGTTGAGTTGAGCCTACGGCGTGAAAAACCACGACTAGTGGAAAGAGGCGGGTGCTCGAGCGGGAGCCGGTCCAAGTGTGGGCTAGCCTCAACGTGGACTAGGGGAGACCGGCAAGTCTCCGAACACCACGGAAAAATATCGGTTGTCTCTTTTACTTTCAAGTATTTACATTTATTGTATATTGTTCAATTGCTTGATTGTAATTAGAATTGCTTAGTGTTAATTGATTGATCAATTTAGCAATTCTAGTTTAGAGACATAATTTAGTTAGTGCACTAGTGAGCCTAGTTGATTTAGGCTTTAATTGTCAAAACCTATTTATCGCTTCCACATATATAATTGATTAGGTTTTGTCATAGGGGTTGATTAGAGCGAAATATTTAGCGAGCGATCAAATTTTGTAAAACGCCTATTCACCCCCCCTCTAGGCGCATCCTCGACCCTACAAGTGGTATCAGAGCCACGGTCACTCTCATTTTAGGCTTAACCGTCTAGAGAGTAAAAAGGATGGCGTCTAGCAGACTAGTGCACTCACACGATCCACTCATGCTAAATGAATCTAATTATTCATCATGGAAATTATTTATGATTAATCATTTTAAATCCATGAGCCCACAAATATGGTGGATCGTAGATGTCGGCATTTCTTCTCCACTAAATGAAATTGCTCCAACTAAAGGAGAGGAGAAATATCTACATCTCGACGCTCAAGCAACTAATGCCATTTTAGTTTTGTGGCGTAGAAATGTTTAATCTCATATGCAATCTCAAGAGCGCTCATGATATGTGGATTAAGCTTCAAGATTTATTTGAATCATCCACAACATCAATTGAGGATTGCAATGAGGAGGAAGTGTCGGTTGAGGATTCAACTTCAACATCAAGCGATGAACCGGCATCTCCATCAACCTCAACCTCTGCCTCAAGCGACGACGAATTTTCACTCCCATCAAAAATCCGTTGCTTTATGGCAAAAGGTAAAAATGAGGTATGTGATGACGAAGAGCCCTCTTATGATGATTTAATGGACATGTTAGAGGAGCTAAATAATTATCTTGGGAAGGAGAAAACAAAATATAAGATTTTAAAGCTTGAACATGAATCACTTCAAAGTGATTATAATATGTAAAGAAAATCATGAATCCTCCTTCTCAAAGAAATTTATAAGTCTAAGGTGGATATAGGAACCACATGTAATTTAATTGATGAAATGCCATGCTTAGATGTAAATTCTAATATTTCATCAAAAATTGACATGTCCACCTCTTGTGAAGACTTAATTGATTCACCTTGTTGCTCTAATGAAATTGTTTCAAGTTTCTCTATGTGTTTAG
Organism: Guadua angustifolia; assembly: GCA_036346375.1. Lineage (NCBI taxonomy): Eukaryota > Viridiplantae > Streptophyta > Magnoliopsida > Poales > Poaceae > Guadua > Guadua angustifolia. Next base: position 50,326,343 of record CM070502.1, on the reverse strand, counting down.
ATGCTAATCTTGTAGAGGAAAACAATGAGCTCAAGGCCCAAGTCATTAAGTTGGAAAATGACTTAAAGAGATGCGTAAAAGGAAAAGCCCTCCTCGGCGAGATCTTGAGCAAGCCAAGGGCGCTCAAGATAATCGAGACTTCGGCTCTAACTCCAAGAGGAAAATAGCAAGGCGAGGCACAATCACGAGACACTCGAAGATCGTCAAGTGCTTCGCTTGCAACAAGAAGGGCCACCTGCCTTGTGTGCTATAATCAAGTGGATAACAAGGCCACAACACCAACAATGAGGCAAACCGCGTTGAGCACAACAAGAAGGTCAAGAGAGGACCAAGCGGAGTAATGTGCTTCAATTCTTAGGGAAAAGGGACATTTCGGTGAGGATTGTCCCAAAGGTATAACTCTAAGCCTATTCTCATTAATGAAAATTATTTGCTTAGGAAGGACAAGAATGGCAATGTGTTTGCCAAGCTTGTCAAGTCCCCTATCTTGGGCTCAAAATGATATTCATATGCATAGGAAGAGTGAATCTAGAAATGGATTTGCTAAATTTGTTAGCGCTCCTAAGCCCACTCAATATAACTCAAACATATTGCTTAGGAGAAATAACAATAGCAAAACGTTTACTAGATTTGCTAGATCCTCTAAGCCAATCCATAATTTCAATTATCACATGCTTAGAAGAGATCAAACTAGAAATGGTTTTGCAAAATATCAATGCCCTCCTAAGTCCTCTCACTTAAATCCAAATATTTTGCTTAGGAGGAATAATTCTCGCAAAACTATTTCTAGTCATGTTAGTCAATTTAAAAATGCTAAAATTAGGACCATTTGGGTTCCTAAATCAATTGTGACTAATGTTGTCGGACCCAACAAGAATTGGGTACCAAAGATCGCCTAAAAGATTTTTAGGTGATATGAGATGGATTGGACGCTTGCACACTCAAGAGGAGAAGGATTATATTTGTCTACAAGTGGTGTCAAGCTTGAAGATTATCAAGTCCATCATGAGCCAATGCCATCTCGGTAACAAGTATTTAAATTGATTACTATTATGTCTTATAGCCTTGTGTAGGTTATATTGAAATGATTAGTGTAAAATCAATTTAGATTACTTGTTATGGCCACTTGCTCTCGCCTCTTATCTATTCTCTTCTTGTAAATCTTGAGCAAGTTAGGAAGTGGCACATTTAGGGGGAGTGTTAATTCATATCCATGTGTATCACATCCCTACGTGTGCCCATATTAATATAAGTGCATATATATATAATTTCAAAATCAACCATTTAGCCAAAAGTCAAAACTTTGTATACTAATTAATATTCTTGTGAAAAACTAGTTAAAAAGTGTATACAAATGCTTTCAAAAGGTTTTCCAATGGTTTTGGCTTTAGAAAAACTAATTTTAAAAGGAAAATGAGTCTTAACGTCAAAAACTAGTTACCAGTATCTTGATTTTGATTTAAACTTATAATTTTCATAGAATTAAATGTAAAAATATTTTGAAGGTAATTCCAAAATAAAAACCCTAGAGTTGGTCATTCTTAACAACTTTCGTGTTCAAAAGATTTTCAAAAGACCAGCCTATCAAAAGTTATTTGATTTTGAAACTCACCCAAAAACTATACTTGACCCGTAACGGTTATATTATTGCACTTAGTGAGTTTCTCCATTTGGATCAATTCTTGTGTAGAATTTTGATTCAAAATGGTATTCTAGACTCATACACAAAATGAAAATCTCTATATCTTACCCCATGCTTAATTTGAATTCTTGTGTTGATTTGAATTTGACTTTGTTCTTTATTTGCTTCTTAAAAGGACTATTTAGATCAAAAGTCAAATTTGTATTTAAATGAACCAAAATTTATGAAAAGACTTGTAAAAGTATTCTATTATGTATTTCAAATGTTTTACAAGTTTTCAAAATGAAATTCTATGTTGAAATCTAATTTGGCTCAAAAAGATTTGATTTGATCCAAAATGGCCTATTTAGGCATATAGCTCAAATGTTGGTATTCAAGTTGGATTTTATATCAAATCTTGGCTATAAACATTCTTGATACACTTATTTAAGCTATGGAAAAGGAAATTGCATGAAATCCAAACCGAAGTGCATTTGAGGCTTTTTCGTGAAAATCGCTTTTAGTTTTTGCCTCAAAACATAATTTGCCATAACTTTGAAAATAAAATTGTTTTGATGAAAATTCTTTTGGAAAACCCTCTAATTAGTCCAAAGTTCATTTCTGGAAAGTTTCAAATCCATTGGACTTCATTTGAATCATTTTTGCCAAAAATTTGCAAAACCAGAAGTTACAGTCGGTCGGGACCCATTACTACCCTGACCACAGTAGGCGATAATACCGGCCACAACAAGTTGGTTCTGATTTCTTCAGAATTTTTTGAGGTTTGCTTTGGGATATCTTGTTTATTGGAATTTGATTTTTCAAAAAAAAATCTTTTTGGAGAGGTTTCACTTGGTCCCAAAGTTTATTTTGGCAAAATTTCAAAAGTTTCTCGATTTATTTGAAGGGATTTCCAAGTGGTATCAGTTTAAGAGCATTTAATTGATTTGAAGAGTGATTTTCACTTGATCTTTTGAAAAGACAAAACTTGTGCAATTCAAATGCTAATAACTTCATGCTTCATTCATTGAACATCTTGGGGAGTTTATTTATTGCAAGTTTTGGGCACTTAATTGCTTCCAAGTGATATCATGTCTTTATTTTGCTCTGATACTAAATCCTTGTGATTTTGAGCTTTTCTTCTTTTGATACCCGTGAGTATTTTGCTCTGAGAATATTGCTCTGATACCCATCGATATTATCGATAATTCTTTCAAGTGGTATCAATCTTTGTGATTTGATCCTAAGTGGTATCAATTGAGCACTTATTCATTTCATATGCTTACAAAGTGGTATCTTTGAGTTTTTCTTTTCTCCAAGTGGTAGCATGGTTCTTATTGTTTATTTCTTCTAGTGATATCCTTGATTATTTGGATTCCGTTTTTAAGTGGTATCATTGAATTCTTTTATTTCCTACAAGTGGTATTTCATTACCTCTTTGTAGCATTATTGAGATACCCACATTCTTGATTAAGATTTTTCCTCTCAAGCTAGAATTGTAAGTTCAACAGCTTAAGAACTCTCTGTGTGAGATTCTTTATGTGTTGAAATATATAAAAGAGGAAAATCTCTAGTTGAGCATTGTTCTACAACAAAAATTTGAAAATGCTCATTTCTTTTGGTTCTTCATGCAAAGCCCTTGAGATTAATTTTACAAGTGGTATCTAACCTCTCAAGTGGTATTCTTTTTGGGTTCCTCGTTTACTCGGTTAGGCAAATTATTGGATTCTTTAAGAGAATCATGTTGAAAAATTTGCAAAGCCTAATAAAATGAGAAAAATTCAAATAACTCACTCCTTAGTCTTTAGTTATTTGAATGTGTTTCAAATAAACCGTGTGATACCCTTACTTTGTTTTTCATGCTTATCTTTACAAGTGGTATTTGTTTTACAAGTGGTATCCACAAACCCAAATATGGTCTCTTTTCGAGTTTTCTTTATTTTTAGACCATATTTCAAATAAAAACCTGTTTTACTTCTTGAAAGACCCTTCAAGTTTTTATTTGGCTTAAGTTCTTCAAATTCCACTCCAAGGTCATACGTATGCATTCTAATCCTTATATGACCTTCATTAAAAAGAAATGGTTAAATGCTAAAAGGGGGAGAATCATTACATAAAAGGGGAGAATGTTTTTCCAAGTTAAATACCAAAAGGGAGATAATGATAAATCTTATTAATGATAAATGTTTAAATGCCAAAAGGGGAAGAATGTATTTCAAGTTAATCTTTTAGTTTTCCATTTTGGTGCTTAATGCCAAAAGGGGAGAAGTAGGAAGCTTAATATCATTTGGTTTAAAAGAGAGCTTAATATGATTAAGGGGGAGAATTGATTCTCATATGCATTCAAAATTGTCAATGCCTATATTGTTTAAAATATGCATATGTATTCAAATAGCTTAAATTCTCTCGATATGTTGGTATGTTGGTTTTAATCCAAATGTGCTTATTAAGCTTGGATTTGTCATTAATCACCAAAAAGGGGGAGATTGTAAGTTCAACCTTCATTAGTTATGGTTTTGGTGTTAATGACAAATCTAATATTGCGATTATCCATTTAATGTGATTTTGTTATTAATGACAAATCTTATATTGAGACTAACTTGTTTATTTAGAATATCTTTGATTAGTCTCATCGCATTGAAAAATGGAAAACCCGAGGTATGTATGCATATTCATTATAGTATTAATTACATACTTTGGAGTCAAGTTAAAGTATGAATGTCCCCATTACATTTACCACAAAATGTGCATCATGTTTCCCAATCCATATATTACATGGATGCACATATTTAGGGGGAGTTTGTAGTTTAACTTGAAAGTCTCTTTGTATTGATCAATTCGTTATTGACACATATAAGGATCAAGACAAAGAAACTAAATCCTTGAGTATATGTTTGAATTGCCTAGTTGTAAGTATACTTGTGGAAATATAGGATATGCTCCAATACAATCAAATTGAATATGTGCATATTATATCCAAGTCAATCATACTTATGCACATATACATGTGGGGTGTATTCTATAGTTGATGATTTAGAGTAATGATCATTTCCATATAGTTTACATATAATGGATCATTACTTTTCATCAACATAAGCATATAAAAACTTGCGTAGCTAATATATACTCATATCAATTTAAATGATAATTTAAATTGAGTTCATTTATCTTGTTAATCATTAAATAACACTTCATCATGTGTTAATGGTGTTTTGTGATTAATTGAGGACAAATGAATAGTTCTTAAGTATAATAAAGCATGAGTTGCATTATTGTACTTAAAACACAATTAAATCATTTTAATTGATTTAGGTTGTGCTCAATTGATCTAAAGGCATCCATTATGTGTTAATGGAGTGCAAGAGATAATTGAGACAACCATGCATCTTGGACTAACTATTTGTATGAGTTGTGATTAAGTTAGGTCCAAAGATTGATGAGATGATGAGAACGGGACAAGGGCGGCATCATGAGTTGATGGGCGTCAAGAGTGGATCGAAGAGGAGTCGAGTAGAGATCCGGGGAATATCAAAGTGATGATCATAAAGACCCCAAAGGGATTGCTTGTCTTGTGGCGAAGGTATAACTAGATAGGCTAAGGACTTTGTAGTCTTTGAGTCTAAGGTTTTATCGCCGTGCTATTAAGAGGGGTCGTTCCCTAGCTTGAGCTTCATCATGTGTTGGTGATCTCATTCCGCGTTCACTCAAGCTCAAATCTTATTTGGTTTGGTTTTTGCATATGGGTTAACTATTTGGCATGTGTTGCAAATGTGTTAAACTTATGCTTGGTTGCATTTGGTTTTCGCATAATGCTTTGATTTGCATGTGTTGCAAATAGGATAAGCTAATGCGTTGGCTTTTGCGTGAAGTTCACTTTTGCATGTGTTGCATTAGTTGAAGCTTCATGCTTTGGTTTCGCAAAACATCTTTATAAAACTGTTGTGTTGCTTGGAGCCAAGTTTTGCATGTGTTGTAAAAGGAGAGAGCTCAAGCATGATTTGATGTTTGTGTGTTTGTATGGAGCTAGAGGCTTGCATGTGTTGCGAGTAAAGAGCTCATACGTGTGATTTGGTTTTGGTGTGAAGTTTGGTTTTGGTGTTGCATGGGACTAGAGAATTGCATGTGTTGCAATTAGAGAGTTCATGCATATTGATTTAATATTGCTTGGAGCTAGACTTTTACATGTGTTGCAAAGAGTAGTGCTCAAGCATGAAATGTGTTTATTGCGTTATTTGCAAGTTCGTTGTCTTGAATAAACTGAGGTTTATGAGTCAGAATTCGAGAGCATGTGAGTAGGGCTTGCAGCGAGTGTTGGCAAGTTGATTGGGTCTCGTGTTGACCTTCACATGGCTAGGGGGATTAATCTCATAAACTCAAGTTTGATTTGCTTAATACGTTTTGCAAATAGATTTTGAGTTGATTGCGAAATGTGTTTTTGCAATTTGGTTTTAATTCTTTGAGCATGGATTGAGTTGGTGCAAATGTGTTTTGCACGTGTGTATGATCATGTGTTGATCATCTTTGTGGCTCAAAGAATAAGTTTGGTTTTTGGAGAAATGGATTTGGAGTTTGAAATCTGGATTTTCTCGTGAGGCCGGCATTACCGCATGTCTGCGGCTTGGCGGCGGTGGTGAACATGCCACGCTGCAAAGTCTTGCCCACGTGGCGTTCGGGCGGCAGTGGGCGAGGCGCCTGCTGCCGGCGCCCGGCCAGCGTGGCGGCTTGGCGGCGGTGGGCGAGCACGCCCGCCCGCCCGAGTCTTGGCCACGTGGCGTTCGATCGGCAGGTGGGCGAGGCGCCTGCTCGCCCGCCGCAAGGCAAAAGGTGGTGCGAGGTTCTTTCACCTCAAGCCTCCTTCCTCCAATCGTACCATGCCGTGGTGCGCAGCGGTGTCGGTTCGTTGATTGCGAGGAAGTCCGCTGCAGACCCAATCCTCTGGCGCCGTCACCTACCGTCATGAAGGGTCCCATCCCGGCGAATCGGGCGGCCATCGTCGGCATTTAATGAGGCTAAAGGAGCAGGACACTGACGGGAAGGGCTAATAAATGTGTATAGATCAGCATGATGACCCCCCTTTTACCTACTCCCGTTAGTCTGGCCTATATAAGGGCCGTCTGGTGCATGGGAAAGGGGGTCGAGCATTTGAAAAATGGAGAACCAAGATTTCTAGCAATAGAGCCTTAGGAAGAACTTGTAATCCCCAAGCTCTGTACTTGCTTAAAACACTCTACATAAAATCCAGCAGGAAGTAAGGCTATTACCCTGGTCCAGGGGGCCTGAACTTGGGTAAAATCACCGTGTCAACACAGTTCAAGAGCGCCATAGTCCTTCGCGTGGGAGTTTCTAGGGTTTTCCCTCGTTAGGGTTAGCCAGCTGCGAAGACGCCCTCCTATCGAACAAAACCCGGTCTGTAGATCAGGGCCTGTCTGGTGGAATACGCCGACAGATGTATAATTTGCTGTGGGGTACCCCCTGATATGAGTATTCGTCACTATCCTATGTTGAAATAATTATGACTTGAAGCTAATGTTGTAAGGTTAATGCTTCATTCGTTTTTTTACGTACACAATTATGTACTATACTACTATTCGATTGTGATATTCGATCCCGACCTGAATCCGTCGGGTATCCACTCTGTATCCGAATCTCGAATAATCCGAATATAATCCGAATTCATACTGTGACTCCGAATCTCGGAAAAAAATATGAGTTAGGCGTCACTCATCAGGCGGGGTCTAGCAGCTGCTGCGAAGCCAGAGAAGCCACAAAACTCCCAAACCCCAGGCCCTTCTCTCCTCTCCCCGCCCGACGCGATGCCCCCCAGATCGGACCACGCCGCCGGCAGCGCGGCCGCTGCAGCCCAGGGCCACGGATCCGACTTCGACTCCATCGACCCCCTGTTCCACGTCCTCCGCGTGCTCCCCTTCTCCTTCCTCCGGCCGCCGTGCACCCGCCTGAAGCTGCCGTCCAACCTGGCGCTCCCCTCCCCCATGACCGTCTTCTCCCTCATCCTCCTCACCTACTTCGCAGTCGTCTCCGGCTTCGTCTACGACGTCATCGTCGAGCCCCCCGGCATCGGCAGCTCCCAGGATCCCGCCACCGGCGCCGTCCGCCCTGTCGTCTTCCTCCCAGGCCGCGTCAACGGCCAGTACATCATCGAGGGCCTCTCCTCCGGCTTCATGTTCCTCCTCGGAGGCATCGGAATCATCCTCCTCGACCTTGCCGTCGACCGCACCAGGCCCCGAAGCCTCCGCGTCTCGTTCGGCGGCTCCGGCATCGCCGCCATCGTCATCGCCTATGCCATGGCCATGCTCTTCCTCCGCATCAAGATCCCCGGCTACCTTTGGTGAGGCCGACAAATCTTACCAGTTCATTAGATCAGATCCGTCACAAGATCTCTACCTCTAGATCTGCTTGCTGAGGTTGATGGAACTAGTGTACTCTTTTAATGAAGCTATCGTAGGATGCTTGATGATCTCGACTTTAAACAGGTGATCTGAGAATTATCTTTCCGAAATGACAATAAACAGAGTTTTCTTGGAATTGTGATTGAATGATACCGCTGCTATCTAGATCTATTTTCTTATTGATAGAATTAGCGCAATTTAAGAGAATTGCTAAAAAACGGTTATATAAACTTGTAACTAAGAATCTTGTACCTCTTACCTCCCTTAGATTTTCTTGGAGAGAGGAGCTGTGATAAGATCATGAGGAGGTGGGATGAGGTTTCGTAATGTTATTGGCTTTTTAGTTAAAGACAGTTATGGATGACTTGTTGTCCTGTACCCTTTAATTATGTTAATGTAGGATGTTGCATAGTTTCGGCTTCTTTAGATTTGTCACTTGATATTTTGATTTTCAAATGGTAATAAACCTTGCTTTCTTGATATGTTGATTACATGATGAGCCTACAATCAACTGTTGCAAAGTATGTTTGATTTGCATAATTCCGTTGTAAATTTTGTAGAGTTAGGGATTTACATTGTTCATGTTTCCGTTTTGCATTTTGATTGCTTGAAATTAGGTTCATGCAAGGCCCATTTTTTTGGTAGTTAGTCATTATCTGAATATACCTAAGTTCATTTCAACATACATCATTCCGTATTCTTGTGGTTAGCTTTTGAGATCTCAGTGATAACCTTCCGATATAATTGTCTAAGCTAACACAAATTTTGTTCTGCGTTTAAATGTGCTGGCCTTCTTCAGAATTGAGTTAGTTAGGTTTGGTTCTGTGCTTAATTGTGGTGACCTTCTTGAGTTAGATATGTTCTTTTTTGCTAGCATAAGATTAGGTTTAGATTTCAACCTTCACATCCACTTTAAAGAAAATTTAAAACAAGTGGGAAGCAACTTCTAGGATTATGACTCTACCAAACATTGTGGGGAATTGTTTTTTGAGCATAGTGGCGTATGGTATAAGTTTAAATCTTGTGGTGATCCAACATGATTTTGTTAAAATTTGTTTAAAAGATGAAAAAATAACATGTAGCTATTTTGGAACAACCTTTGGACAGAAATAGGATAGAATAGATATGCTGATGTAGTATGTGCGGATATACTCCAATTGTGCTCGAGTATTTGAACAATCTCACATAGTAAAGTTGTTGAATGTGAATTATCAGCTGAATGCTATTGTATGACATGATAAGTGTTAGTGACATTAAAGGCTGGTTAGCCTTGAAATTGACATGATCTGTATTCAACACGAGTCACAATCTTTTTGTAGATACTTCTGCTGGAGCTTTGATTGTTTTTGGTGTTACAATATTAAATAAGGAAAGCAAGCAGGTGATAACAATTTTAGAGATAATATTTGTTTCATTTAAATAAATTGAACAGGGGTTCCCCCTGTAAATTTTAGAGAACAGATGAAGTAAACATATTGATGTGAAAAATGAAACAAGAAAGGGGCCTTGGTGAGGAAACAGAAGACGTTAGCTCAATAAATATCGATAGCTTTGTATATATAATCTCAAGTCGTGTAGAGTCTTAGCTCTATCCTTTTACATGTTGTGCGTTTGGCTTTTATTGTTAATTGTATATTGCACTGTTCCCCTAGGCGGCTGCCTTGCTCGTCTAGGTGGCACCTAGGTGCTAGGCCCCTCCCTCCTGCCTAGCCTTCCTAGGCAGTGATTAGACGCTAGGCGCCGGTCTGCCTGACCAGCGCCTAGGGAAACACTGGTAATATTGATATGTTCGATTTGAGTATTACTCATCCTAGCATCACTCAATCTTAGGCATGCTTATGTTTTGTACTTTTGTTAAGTGGAATGGAGCTATCTGGTCCTACAAGTTTTTGTTTAAATAGTAAAATGGAGTGACCTTCTTGGACTGACCTGGAGCTATCTGGTCCCTATTCTACACGAAGAAGAAAAATTACTGCAATTGTGGAATTAATTCATCCCACAAAATTTTGTTGGATGATCCTATTTCGCTCCATACTGGATGTCTCTGCTCCATCCAACATGGATGTACCAATTACTCCATTAGATGGGGATATTCTTGAAACCAAACAGATGACGATACGGTGATATCCTTAGGTACTTTTTCTTTTTTGGTTTCTTTCTATCTATTTGTTTGTAGTTGTGTAGTTTCAAAAGGAAACCATCTATCTGTTATGCGGCAAGCTTTTGATCAAGTTTACTATCGTTGGCGTGGTCGGGTGCGTCCAGTGGCAGATCAAGCAGTTGGCGTTCGACCGAGCGAAGGAACTGGGCCGATCCATGCAGCGGCGTAGCCGCTTAGTCCATGCAAGTAGTCTAAATCGAGTCAGTCTTATCTTTCCAATTGTGTTTCCCTGATTAGGTGGTGTTTTCTATCTTTAGTTTGTTAAGAACAGATTGTATCTTAGGCTATAAAAGGGTGGAATAGAACTTAGGAAAAGGCATGCTTATTTTGGTGCCACAAAATTACAAGTCCGAAGTGGTGGCTCCGACAAGACAATTTACCCAAATCGAGCGTTGCGTCGTTGACAGCGCAACCTCGTCGAACAACGTTTGTTCTGGTCTTCGGCCTAGCACATGAGCATACGAGCGAGCTCACCCTGAACTTGCTCGTATGATCGTATCAGTTTGGTATTAGGGCCAAGTTCTGGTACCATGGCTACACCTTCGCTGGCGTGTCGCAGCGCTCAAAGCCAATGGTAAGGAGACGCGACGACTGCTGGAGGAGGTGCTCAAGCACGTCATGGCTAAGGGGCCGGTCAAGGAGTCAAGCCCTAATGACAATGCTGATTGTCACTCGAGAGGATCGGTGCGGCTTCCAGATGGAGGATGCAATCAACCTGCACCTCACGGGACGACGAAAGGAGATAGAAGAAGGTTGTCCGGAAGAGGGTGAGAGGGCGATGAATATCGGAGGTGGACACCTCATCCTCCATGGTTTGATCTGTTTGAGTACGACGGAACCGAAGACCCTCTGAGATGGTTGAGATAGTGCGAGCGTTTCTTTCATTTCCATTGAATTCTAGAGGAAGAGTGGATTGAACTTGCGAGAATCCAGCTACGAGGGGAAGCCTTGGAGGTCCTCGATAACTGGCAACTGGAGGAACTGTGGATCACTTGGGAAGGTTTTTATGAAACTTTTAACCAATGATTCAATCGTCATTCAAGTGTTGGACCCCTAGACGATCTCATTAATCTTATACAGGGAAGCAGTCGAGTAGATGAATATGCGAAGGAATTTCAGTGCTTGTTAGCTCAAACAAGTCGCATGCGACGAACAGATCAAATTGAAACCTTCACTGCGGGGCTCTCGGTCGCCTTGGCCGCGGATGTTTGTCTTGAGCGACCTCGCGTTGGTAGAAGCAATCGGGTTTGTTCGGGTTTGCAAGGGATGCTGAAGTAAGGAAGGACGCCTAGCTTGCTGAGTCGGCTTAGCTGGGAGCGATGTCTGCAACACAACCACGGCTACCGTTTAGCCGAGGGACGGTGCCTATCGTTGCAGCTCCATCTGGAGCACTTGCACTTCCAGCAGGAGGCCGGCCGAGCGCTTCCACAGTCCAGGGTCCTAGCCAGTCAGCCGGGCAACTTGGGGCATCTGTTTGGGCGGCGACCACCACGCCGGCGAGTTCCCAAGGCAGCGCGGCTCCCATATCTTCGCGGCTCAGGCTCAGTGCGGATCAGCTGGCTGACCGGTGCACCAAGGGCCTGTGTTACAATTGTGATGAAATATACTCTTGTGGCCATCGGTGCAAATGGCTGTTCCATCTCGAGATTAAAGAAGAAGATGAGGAAGGAGAGGAGGAAGATGCTGCATTGGAAGAGGAACCATCTGTGTCCATGATTGTGTCGTACTAGGACCAAAACATGGAGACACTATGCAGGTTCTGATCCAGATGGGAGGGCGCTGCCTTCATGGCCTTACTGATAGTGGAAGTACCCACAATTTCATGAGTGGTTATGAGGCAAGCCATGGCACCTAGGAGCAATCCACCGGAGTTCCATGGTGGTAGGAGGCGACTGTCTGCCATGCCTCGGCATGGTTCCAGCCACGTTTTCACCATCTAGGCGCAGGAGTTCAAGGCGTCATTCATTGTTATACCCCTTGACGGGTTCGATGTGGTGTTGGGAGTTCAATGGCTGTGCACGTTAGGTGAAATCCAGTGTAATTTCAAGATACTAACGATGACTTTTAATTGCCATGGCAACCGTGTGACATTGCAGGGCTTGCAATGGAAGCGGCAGCCACATCTGCTTCATGCCGCAGCAACTGAGGAATCGTTCGTGCAAGATATCCTAGGTGCATATGAAGATGTGTTCGCCAAACCCCCGGGGTTGCCACCGTCGAGGCAATGCGATCACCGCATATGCTTGGCAAAAGGCATAGATCCAGTAGTGGTGCGTCCTTACCGGTATCCTTACCGACAAAAGGATGAGATTGAACGATAATGTGAAGCCATGCTCCAGCAAGGGATCATCCGTCCCAGCCGGTCCCCCTTTTTGTCACCTGTCTTACTTGTCAAGAAGACCAACGGTTCGTGGCGCTTTTGTGTGGACTATCGGAAACTTAATGCCCAGGCGATCAAGGATAAATTTCTGATTTCGGTGGTGGAAGAATTGCTTGATGAACTGAGAGGCGCCCAGCTCTCTATGAAGTTGGACCTTCGTTCAGGCTGTCATCAAGTCCGTATGAGGGAGGAGGACATCGACAAGATGGCGTTTCGGACACATGAGGGTCATTATGAATTTCTTATGATGCCCTTTGGATTGTCCAATGCAGCATCAACTTTCCAGGCTTTAATGAATGAGGTGTTGCATGATTTTCTCCACAGGTTCGTCCTTGTGTTTTTCGACGACATCTTGGTGTACAGCCGGACGAAGGAGGAGCACCACGAGCACTTGCATCGTGTGCTTGATCGTCTTCGCCAACATCAACTATACTTAGAAAGATCCAAATGTGCTTTTGTGCAAGAGCGCATTGGCTGCTTGGGTCATATCATATCCTTCAACAGCTTGGAGACAGATCCAGCCAAGCTTCAGGCCATTTCCATGTGGCCGCAACCGACTTCAGTGGCGGCGGTGCATGGTTTCCTTTGGGCTCATAGGATACTATCGACAATTTATACAAAACTATGCAATCATAGCGGAGCCATTGATGGCCTTGCTGAGGCGGAATAATTTCAGTTGGATCACTGCAGCTGAGGAAACTTTTCTACAGTTGAAGAAAGAACTGATGTCGGCACCAATGTTGCAAATGCCAATTTTTTTGGCGCCCTTTGTCGTGGAGTGCGACACATCAGGTACAAGAATCGGGGTGGTGCTACAGCAACATGGCCACCCGATCGCGTATTTCAGTCACAAACTGGCAAACAGGCACACAAAGCTAGCAGCCTACGAGCGCGAGCTCATTGGATTGTCAAAGGCAGTGCGGCATTGGCTGCCATATCTTTGGGGACAAACGTTCGTTGTTCGGATGGACCATGGTAGCCTTAAATACTTGCTCGAGCAAGCACTCGTGACACCGCCACAACAACATTGGTTAAGGAAACTAATGGGATTCGATTTTCTGGTTGAATACAAGCCGGGGAGGGCAAATTTAGTAGCGGATGCACTGTCTCGCGTCCAAACTCCACCGGCACTATGCACCGCGGTCTCAATTCCACTGGATCTCACGTGAGATCAATGGCACGCAAAACTACGCCGGCACCCAGAGGTGCAGCGCCTATGCGTGCGCTGGGTTCAGAAAGCACTCACAGCCAGCCACTCAAAGGCATCTGGTGCACATGCTAGGACCAAGCCAAGTGAGCACCAGTCGGATGAGCCATCCACGCTAGCCACGGCTGGGCCAGTTCCTGCTGCCAAGGAGTCCAGTATCTCGAGCAATTGCAGCGCCACGGCCAATCCAGTTGTGCAGGGTGAGCGCTGGCTCGTAAACGAAAGGCTGTTGTATCGCAACAACCGCCTCTTCGTCCCAACAGCATCAGCCTTGGTGGACGCAATCATTTCTTCCGTGCACGATCTCATGCACGAGGGGGTGCAGAAAACCTTGCATCGCATCCAAGCAAGTATTATTAGGAGAAGCAACGCCAGACAGTGAAACAGTTTGTATCGCCAAGTGCTGGGTGTGCCAACGCAGTAAATCAAGTGCCCTATCTCCTGTTGGCCTTCTCCAGCCACTCTCCATACCGCATCAGGTTTGGGCCGACATTTCAATGGATTTTATCACCACCGCTCTCCAAGTATGTGCATTTTATGGCGTTTAAGCGGCCGGCCACTGCACCTGTGGTAGCTTCTCTCTTCTTCGACCAAGTGGTATGGCTACATGGTGTTTCGGAATCTATTGTTTCGGATCGCGATCCAGTCTTCCTCAACGCTTTTTGGCAGGATTTGTTCAAGCGGTGTGGTACGACTCTCCTTCTGTCGATGCATATCATCCCCAGACTGATGGATAGACAGAGGTGGTAAATCGCACGGTGGAAATGTATCTTCGGTGCCTCGCTGTTGACAATCCTTCCACATGGGCGAAGTGGTTGCCTTGGGCGGAGTTCTGCTACAACACCTCTTTCCACTTAGCTCATTGATTGACGCCTTTTGAGTTAGTATATGGCCACAAACCTCCTCCATTGATACCATACCAGCAAGGAACCACGGTTATTGACACTGTAGATTGTTAATTGGTGGATCGGGACACTCTTCTTCAGCAAGCAAAGGAGCGTTTGCTACAAGCCTAGAACTGTATGAAGCAAAGGTATGCCACTCATCATCGAGAAGTGGAATTTCAGGTGGGAGACTGGGTATGGCTTCGCCTCCAATGCCATCGCCAGTTTTCAGTGTGAGACTATCTACCTAATAAGTTGGAAGCCCGTTTCTTTGGGCCCTATCGAGTCGAGGCGCGTATCGGTCTGATCGCTTATCGTCTTGCATTACCAGTCGAAGCCCATCTCCACAACGTTTTTCATGTCTCCTTGCTCAAGGAATTCAAAGGAAAGCCATCCGCAGAAGTACCATCCTTGCTTGCTGAACTGTCTCCAGTAGCGGCACTGGCCAGGCCTGAGCCTCATCAGTTATTGGCCCAACGATTTGTTCACGGCAAGCAACAATTTTTGGTTCACTGGACGGGTGAGCCTCAGGACGAAGCAACGTGGATGGTGCCTCACGACAAGCAATGATCAGTTATTGGCCCAACGATTTGTTCCTAGACTGTAGGCTTGAGGGCAAGCTAGTTTTTCGGGCTAGGAGGGGGAGGGGGGCAGGGTGATGTTACATGCCAAGATTTTGATCAAGTTTACTATCGTCGGCGTGGTCGGGTGCGTCCAGTGGCAGATCAAGGAGTTGGCGTTCGACCGCACAAAGGAACTGGGCCGATCCATGCAGCGGCGTTGTCGCTTAGTCCATGCAAGTAGTCTAAATCGAGTCAGTCTTATCTTCCCAATTGTGTTTCCCTGATTAGGTGGTGTTTTCTATCTTTATTTTCTATCTTTAGTTTGTTAAGAACAGATACTTCCTAATCTGATATAAAAGGGTGGAATAGAACTCAGGAAAAGACATGCTTATTGTGGTGCCACAAAATTACAAGTTCCAGGTGGTGGCTCCGACAACAGCCAAGTTACCCAAATCGAGTGTTGCATCGGCGACTGTGTCGAACAATGTTCGTTCCGGTCTTCGGCTGGACACCCGAGTATACAGCTCACCATGAACCTGCTCGTATCACTATTTTGTATTTGTATTATATTTTACCCTTATCACAGGGCCCTTAATGTGGACAGTGTCATCAACAGGTTGAAGCTAATAATGTGTGATAGTTTATCATCAGAGTGGAAATATAATTTTATTTGCCAGAAGCCGTTAGTCTAACTTAGGTGGTGTTTGTTTGCCTTGATAAGGCTAGATGGAATATAGTTATCAAATGTATATAGAGTCATCCAATTGTTTGGATGAGTAGATAGGTTGGATAGGGCCATCCAGTATTTATGAATATTATCTCAAGATGCTGGATAGAGCAATAAAAAAAAGACTGGACATGCTTATTCAGTTTGTTACATGAAGAGGTGTACTCGACCAAATTCAAATTTTGCCGAAGTGTACTCGGGTAAAATTCAAATTTTGCTCAAATTTTAGTCAAATTTTGTTCAAACATTCAAATTTTGATCAATTTTGTCCGAAAATTCAAATTTTGATCAATTTTTTCCAAAACATTTTAAACCAAACTTCTAAACCTTAATCACAACTAGCCCGTCCATCCTCATCCATCCAACCAAATAAAAAATTGGCTCATCCTATCCAATCTCATCCGTCCATCTAAACAAAAAATTGGCTCTTCCTATATCCACCTAACCAAACAGGCATCTAAATGACTCCATCCTACCAGGCAGTGGCGGATCCAGGATTTTCAGAATGAGTGTTCGGAGTTACAAAAATATTATTTGATGTAAAATATAAAGGTTCCTAAATAGAAAAAAATACAAAGTACATATTATTCTTACTAGAGACAATACATGAAATAATTTAGAGATTTGAGGATTTAAAATCTATATGCTTCCTCTTCATTTTTAATGTTCTGATGCTACATTTCAAAATCACGATTCACCGCTACAAATTAACATAACATTGGTAGATTTGCGGATTGGGGATTTCTGATTAGAGAATCAAGAATAAAATTCACCTGTGTGTTTGCCATTGCAAAATACTCAGCTGATGTCGATTGTTTTAGCATCACTTCTTGCACTGCCGGGTGTTGCCGTCCTGACCCACCGGTTGCCGTGCCCACAAGGTTGCCCTGCAACACATCTCGTCATACTCAAGCTCCATCGAAATTAGTGTCACACCCTCCATTCCTGAATCGGTGCTCGTTGCGACCACGGAAGATAGAGCTACCTTGCGCCGCTCCTTGTATTGCCACCTGCCCTGCAGCCTCCGCCCGTTTGCTAGTACCAATGACTGCTTGGTGCTTGTCTGCTACCTTGCTCTCTGCTAGCTTGCTCCTGCCTAGTGGTCTTTATCCATCGTTGCTAGGCTGCTGCCTGTCGCCTGCATCGCCGTGTGGAATGAAGAGGGAGGGGGAGTTAGGTATTGAGCTTGAAAAATAGAGGAAAACTGGACCTTTAGCGATTGGGCCGTGTAGAAAAGATTATGAGAGAGAGTGGGTGAGACGGACTGAAATAGACTTTGAGGTTGAAATAAGTATTTTTGAGCACACTTACTAAGTATATACACTTAATTTACTTATTAAATACTAATTTTTTTGTCAATTTTTTTGGGTGTATAACTGTACACCCTTGTCCATTAGTGGACCCGCCAATACTACCAGGCTCGATGGTTATATCCCATCGAACCTCATCAGGCAACCAAACGGACCAATTCATCAACTTTAGGGAGAGAATCGTATTTTAGACCATAATATTACACAAAGTTGCATCTGCACAGGCTATGCTTATACACGTTGAAATATGGGATTCTAATCAACTTGAAGGGGAGAATGCACTAGTCCCTTTTGTTGTCGACTTGAAACAGGGCATGTCTAACAATGTTTTGCCAGTATGGAAATATGGAAACGTTTGAGATGCAGCCTTTTGAGTTCGAAATTTTGGTTAAACATAAGTCATAACATGATACTGACCTGAGGGACAACTGGTTTATTACACTTATCATGATGCAGCCACTTGGTTTTGTAAACAATAAATCAGTAAAGTGGGGGGGTATAACCTGCTCTCTGTACTAAAGTGTTGGTGAAACTCGAACATAACTTGTAACACGATGCTGACCTAACAGGCGTGTAAAATTTTGGACTTATGACCGTGTAAGTTTCCAAACAGATTCTCTCTCTCTTTTTTATTTTTTTTTATTTTTTTTGGGCAATGCTATGAGATGAAGTGCTTTTCATTATTCTCACCTGACGCAATTGTTCTGTAAAAAAATATTGAGATTTAGATGTTTTATAGTTCTCTAAATTTTGTGATAGTGTTTAATTGTTGGTCGAGTCCAATGTTGATGAATTTCTATAAAGTTATGTGAGCTATGTTTGAGCAAGGTATTCATGATATGCAAGAAAAATGTTTCTTTCCTAATTATCCCCCAATAAAATGCGTCGTTCTGAGCTATCCTGAAGATTTTGTTAAATAATTTACAGCCAAGAGAAGCAATAGAATGAAATATATGCCAAAAAGATCTGAGACGTTCGTATGAAAGACGGGCTGGACGGTGAGCTTCAGCATGTTTTGAGATCGCTGGAAGTATTTGATTTGTGCAAAAAGGTAAAAACGACGCTAGTTCAAGGTTAGGTTGTACCGATTGGCAGCAGGAACAACCCCCCATGTTGTTTATGTAACTAGATCACTACAGTCTCATGCGTTGGTGTAGGCGGAAGGAATCGTCGACACATGTGAAGATTCTAATAGAGAAAGAAATTTTTTTTCGAAAACACTTAAAAATAAGGAAACAAAATTGTCATAATTTATAAAAATCGCAAAAATTTGATCATGATCGTTTTTTTTACGGTAGTTAAGGCATACTTTTAGGACCCTTCTAACAAATTTTAATAAATTTACAAATTTAGTAGCTCAATTAAATCAGCGAACTTGCTTTAAGCACAACAATACCACTGTCATAGAGTTATATAGGATTACCGGGACATGAACATGCCTCATAGAAAAAAAAAAGATTACATCAAAATTAATCCAATGTACCCGTTTGATTTAATATGTAATTTCAAAGGAAAAATAGAGGAATTCAATCCAAAGGAAAAAATTCTGATGAGGGGTATTTTATTTGCCAAATCTAACTTCAAAATTCCTGTATTTTTTTCTATTGCATAATCAAACAAGTTTGTTGCAACTTGTTGTGGTTTTTAATCCTATAAGAGTTTATGGTATTGCAATCTTTTGTTTCTCTTATTCCTAAATTTTTACATCCCGCGAATCAAATAATCCAAGTAGTCAATCCTATTCCTACGCGATTCTTGATTGTACTACGACTTTTTTGCACTGTTTCGTTCGATTTGGTTTCGGCCTGCTGTTCTGACATACTGCGTTTCCGCGTGTAGCGACGTCAAGATTCTTTTTATTTTTTCTTAGAGAATTAATTGGCGTTCACTCGCCAAAATGCATCATATTCTTTTTCTTAAACGTAAAGCGTAAGAAGAGTCATCCAACTTTTTTGGGTATGTTATCCAGTTCATTGTACTTTTGAAATATACATCTAGGTCACTGATATTATTGAGATAACCAGACTCTTGGCTGTTGAGATATTATTAGACTCTTTGTTTTGGTGTGTGAATTCTAAAACTACTCCTGAAGTGTTTTGGGTATAAATATAACAACTCATTTTATAAGAGAATCAATTTATAATTAATAAAGATATCTTGTGTTAATCTATTTTGTGACTGTCCTTCACGTATTCTCAATATTCTTGATTGCCATTTGGATTGATATGCGGTGATCAATTTATTACTCAACATGTTATCAACACAATCCTCTCTGAGACCTAACGGTATATCGTTGGATTCCCTCTTTTCAATACCCATGCTATTAGATTAATCCTGTACATTAAATTTTTCCTCCAAATCCTAGATGATTTTCTTATTAATTAGGTTTTTATATTGATTTACTGTACATGTGATTACTGATCAAGACTTAGATCATGCGTGCAAGCCAGCCGAACTGTGCGTGAACCCATTGCTCCGTGCCATGTGTGCCCAAAACCGCCGCCACATGCAGAGCGATCATCGCCGCCGCGTCGGCCACCGCGCCCGAAGCAAGCGCCCCTCGACGCCCTGCCCGATGCGACGCGTCCATGCCTTTTTGGGCCACGCTGGCTGTGAGCCTTTTTGGCCCATTAAATTTTGGCCTAAGAAATTTAACCCTTGCAGTTTCAATTAATTATGTGATTTTTCGTGGCTATTAGGGGTGAAAACGGATCGGATACGGTCGGATATTAGTCTTCCCGTATTCTAACCCATATTTTTTTTCCGGATTCGGAACCGGATACGGATTAACCGGATCGGATCTGAATCCGGATAATTGAGATCTGGATCTGGTCGGATATATGACGGATTCGGATCGGGAACGGATAATTCAAGAACGGATAATGCACGCATACGTAAAGTAATATATATTAACTCAAACCACACGAATACATGATAATAATAATACAATATATCTCAAACAATGCATCTGACAACCTCCATCAGTTCCATGAGTTTGCAACCTTGAATCCAATCCTAAGTAATCGGTAATAATAGGTGACAGAACACAACAATGTGCATCTAGAGATCACATTCACATATCCATAACCAATAACCAACCTTAACAATACAATATTATAATCAATCCTAGCAACCATGATTACCAAATATTCAAGAAACTCAAAAGTACTGCTGCATTGATCATGTAATCAACACCAGGAGTCCAGGACCAGGACAATGAAAAGAAAACACGATGCTAACCTTGTTGAACTCCACGAACTGTGGCTGTGAGGAACCGTGAATTTGGGCGATGTCTTACATTGGGCCTTCGCAGATATGCCTGAACACCTTCCCTGTCAGCCTCTAGCTGCAACCTCCGTGCCTCTTCAAGGAGTAAAGAAGCAAGACGATTCTCTGTCTCCGGATCCATTATCTAACTCCAGTTTCAGCAACTACGGAGACAAGCAATGATATCTTGAGTGATTAAAAAAATATATTAATCTCAACTAAGATCTAAGACAATATTGCAAAAAGAAATACCAAATAATTTTTTAGCACTTGACTACACAAGTATAAACTGGATTTTCAGCTTTCAGACTTACATTGTATTGATAACAATTTACTACTTTATCACCATGAGACTCAGTAAGTGTGAAGATCAAGATTAAAAAAAAGCATCTTGAGTTTTGAGGCTCACATTATATATTTGATAATATTTTAGTTTTGTTCATTTAATTGGGCCTAATATTGCCCATGGCATGCATGGCTTGGATAGTCAGACCACCAAAGAATACAGAACTGTAAGTCTGTAACGGATTCCTACTCCTGAACACAATGCAACATCTGAGTCTTACGGCCTGGGCCTGACGAGGGGATACAACTGCAGCCATAAGGCCCATGGCCCACATCAAACAATCCGGATATCCGAATTACCGAATACCCAATATCCGTTTTCCGACCCATATTTTCCGGATAGTGGGCGTTCCGTATCCGATCCGGTATCCGTTTATAAATATCCGGATCCGACTTATAGAAATTTATCCGATAAAAAATTTTACATTCTAGACCTTAAAGTTTCACGTAATCCCAAAAATAATTAATAAATTCTAAAAATTTATATTAAATCCTAGAAACTGAATTTCTATTATATAGCCTTTGGTAAATTGTTGAAACTTAGATCTAGCATACATTGGAAGCTTCATATCATTGGGTTTACTTTCCTAGCTTAATTCCATATTTATACATAGCTGAATTTAATTTTTTATTATTACGATAATTCTAAAAAGTGCTCGATAATTAGAAGAAAATTATGAAAAATACTAGAAAATTTTTGGGAAATTTTAGATAAATATTTACTGAATAGACACCAATCTTTACGGATTCAAGAATGAGCATGCAATATATTGATTTTACTAGCAGTAAAATTTATTTTTGCATAAATATAATATAGAATATGTTAGACATCTCAAAGAGACAATTTGTCTAGCTTGACCTGAATGATAGCATTACCTGACCCATTGATGCCAAGATTATCCTGACAACCAGATCTTTTGGAGCTACTATAACCCAGTTGGAAGCTGGCAGTTCTGCTATTTCTAAATCTACCAAGTGTGCGGCTCTATACTTCCTATGGCATCATCTCCATGTGGACTTGAATACTAAGTATTTGATGGAAGACGACCAATTGGTACTTTGAAATTCCCTGAAGGAACATTATAACTAGCAAAGATCCACCCTACTGCTATAAAACCATCGTAGCATACAACTCCGCCATGCACAAGCTTGTCTCCAAATTGTATTTCTATAACTAGAAAATTACAGATGCTGAGATGGTAAAAAAGAACTTGTGCACCTTCCACCCCAACACGAGGATACTATAGCAACAGTTGTGTCGGGAATTGGGTAACTTCCATAAAGACCATCGTACCCCGGTAGCCAATTTTCGGCCGACCATACTTGTCCTTGGACGATGTCCCCAAGGAAGATTCTCGTACAGACCAGCTGATGGGTCTGCCCCGACCATGACCAAGCCCGTCCCCGAGCATGCGCCTCAGTTTCGAGCATGCCTGCTCAGAGGAGTGCGGCGGTTGGCCAAAGCCGAAGGAAAATCTCGAGCATGATCGGCGGGTCGTACGAGGCCCATAAAGACAACGTGGCAATAATCACGTTGCGGCTCAAAAGATTGTATGGCCACGATCTGAGCCCATTCATGCCTACGCGACATGGTAAGCGAAGAGTGCATTACGGCCACGTTAAGACGCGATGAGTGGCGTGTCATTCGGTTATAACTGCCGTGGACTATGGACGCCTATAAATACCCCGATATAGATTAAAGGGAGGGGACGAAAAAAGAGAGAGAAAGGCGCACAACACATTCACGCAAGCATCTTGTAAGCATTCGAGCAGTAGTAAGATCACTAGATGTAGGGTTGTTATCTCCATCGTGAGAGGCCTAAACCAGTATAAAATCTCTTGTCTATTGTCCTTTTGAGCATCCATCCTCTTGGCGGCATTCCCCGGATGCCAAACCCTTCGCGGAAAAGGGGCCTTAGTTGATCTCTCATTCAACAAGTAAGCTCGACGGGGGATCCGTTTCCCAAACGTCGACAGCTAGCGCCGTCCGTGGGGAGTGACCGAGTCCTTTCGCGAAGAATCCCCGAAGATGCCAAATTCTCAGGATGGTCAAGACCTTTGCGTCTTCGATGATGTTGAAGATGATGACATGTACTACGCCGACGAAGACGTAGTTGGTGTGGCTGACCCGGAAGGTCAGGTTGAGTCCGAGAGTTCTTCCCTGGCTGCTGCAGTGCGAGAGCGTTTCCTCCGCTCGCAGCGTGATTCCCTCACTGATGAGGAAGAATGTGATGGCCTCTACGATGGTCTGGATATTCCTGACCATTTTGAGCCCGATCATGAGACCGCGTCGCGTGGAGACACCATGATGTTGCCTTCGCAGTCCCAGTACTCCTGCGACGTCAACATGGAAGGAGAAAGAAGATTATGAGGTCGAATCCTCAGGGGCTTCTTGTCAATATCGATACGAGGCAGCCAAGAGTCATCTGAAGGTATCCCTGAACAGAACCCTGGTAAGCATCCGTCGCCAAGCTCGTGAAAAGATAGGCGCCAGGGCTGAAGACTCGGCTCGCGAGAATTCTTGCGAGCGCTATTCTCCGGAGCACGTGCATAACCGTTGGCCAAGATCACCCTCTCCCGCTCACCAGAGCGTCGAACGGTTGTGGGCCATGGCGACGGTCATGCGCAACCTTCGGAATTTTCCTGATCAGGCGGACCTGGAGGCCATGGGCACGGTCGTGGCCGAGAATCTGGAAAAAGTCGCCACCGACATGAAGCTTTCAGGGTCCCCTGGCGGTAAGGAAGCCCGGAGTGTTTCCCGAGACAGTAAGCATCATTCTCCTATTCGCTCTTGTCACGGCGACTCTCGGAGCTCTGGTCGGGAAGGCCACAGGAAGCATGATCAGTGACGCGAGGACGTTCGGAGCGGTTCCCGGACGACCTCACGGGATCAAAGGTACGCTCGGTCCAGTCACGGGCATACCGAGTACTTTGCCTCGGGGCGGTCTTCGCCGCGCCGATATGGAGAGGTGTTCTCTCGCCTTGGTCCGCGTGTAGGGGGCCATCGCGGTAGTGACCGTCACGGTCACCACGCTCGGAGGGGTCATCACGACAGTCCGGCATTCGGATGCCGAGCTTTCTCAGCATCCCTCCGCGACGTCTCGTGGCCGAGCAAGTTCAAGCCCGGTTACATCGAAAGATTTAATGGGACCCAAAATCTGGATGAGTTCCTCTCGATTTACTCCGCTGCAATTTTGGCAGCTGGAGGGGATGAGGGAGTTATGGCCAATTTCCTCCCCACAGTCTTGGATGGAGCCGCTAGGACGTGGCTCTTCAACCAAAAGGAAGGGTCGATCTGCTCATGAAGGCTACTCAGTGAAGCGCTCCGGGCAAACTTTCAGAGCTGCTACGTTCGCCCGGGCAAGGAGCATGACCTCAAGCGCTTGATCCAGACCGAAGAAGAATCCTTGAGGCACTTCGTCCAGAGGTTTATCAGGGTAAGAAATTCAATTCTGAGCATTTCGGACGAAGCAGTCATCCGCGCTTTCAAGTTTGCAGTCCAGGACATCCGTTTCATGCAAGATCTGGAGATTCATCTAGACCTGATGGCCAACGAGCTGTTCCGTATGACCGACCATTATGCGAACGCCGACGAGGCGGTCTAGTAGAAGAAGATGCTGGACGAGGGCAAGCTGTCACCTCAACTGGGCCTAGAAGGCTCCACGAGCAAGAAGCATCTAGGCCCTGTGGAGAAGAAGATTAAGAAGAAGAAGAGGTCATCCACATCTGGCATGGTGGCGGCCATCGAGCATCATCCGCCGTGGGCTCCACCGTTTCAGCAACTCAGGAGAGGGAGGAGCCGGTCACCTCAGCGTCACAACGACCAAAGTCACAACGACCAAGTTCGCGATGTCCAAGATCGTGGTAGCCGAAGTATGCCTTCAAACGATCACTTTTGTCCGCTTCATCAAGCATACGGGCACGACCTTCGCAATTGTCAAACCTGGGCACTCCGCCTGGAGAAGTTCTACAATGGCAAAGGCCCTATGCCCACACTCTCAAGAAAGGGGGAGAGCAGCAAGGGCGAGGGCAAGGGGCCCGCAGATGAAGATGACAAAGACATGGAGTACCAGGAACCCTATAATCATATAGCGGTTATATTTTGGGGCTCCTCGGCATACAGGTCCTGCTGGGATCTGAAGGAAGCAGCACGGGAAGTACACCACGTCGCTCAAGGCAAGCCCTCGTGCAGCAGCTCAGGTGATCCGAGCTGTCCATTACTTTCTCCAAGGATGATAGTCCTCTTGGAAAGACCAAGCCTCAAAAGTTCCCATTGGTCGTGAATCCGACCATCAGCAACGCTGCAGTGGGGCGAGTCTTCATTGATGGCGGGAGTTCCTTGGACCTCATATCCGCCAAGATCCTGGACGAGATGCAAGTCCCTCGGTCCAAGATTAAGAGCGTAGCGGTCCCATTCTTCGGGATCATTCCGGGCACCTCGGTCAAGCCCCTTGGCCAGATCGTCTTGCCCGTCACGTTCGGGAGCCCGAGTAACTTCCAAACGGAAATGATCACATTTGAAGTTATTGACTTTGAGTCAGCCTACAATGTCATCCTCGGCAGGCTGGCTCTTTCCATGTTCATGGCCGCTACGCATCATGCGTACTAGTGCTTGAAGGTTCCCAGCCCAAAAGGCGTAATTATCATAAGGGGGAACCAAAGGGCGGCCTTGAATTGTGAGGAAAAGTTGCTTGATATGGTCGGGCAGCTACCTCTGCTCAGCCTCGACCCAGAGCTGAGGAATTCCTAGCCGAAAGTTCCCCTCCAGCCGGGAGGAGAAACCAAGGCAATCCCGCTAAGTAGTGCGGATCCGGCCAAGGTCTTGAATTTGGGATCATTTTTAGATCCCAAATAGGAACTCGAGTTCATTACTTTCCTCCGGAAGAACGCGGACGTGTTCGTTTGGGAGCCGTCCGACATGCCCGAAGTCCCAAGGGAAGTAATCGAGCACATGCTAGCTGTCCACCCTGATAAGAAACCTATGCGGTAGAAGCTCAGGCGTTTTTCCCCGAAGAAACAAGCAATCATCCGGGATGAACTCGACAAGCTCCTCAAGGCCGGCTTCGTCTGAGAAGTCGAGGATTCGGAATGGCTGGCGAACCCGGCCGTCATCGTCAAGAAGAAAGGCGGCAAGTAGCGCATGTGTGTTGACCATACCGGCTTGAACGCTACTTGTCCCAAAGATAACTTTCTGTTGCCACGCATAGACCAGCTGGTCGATGCGACAGTAAAGTCCCAGGTGATGAGCTTTCTGGACGCCTACTTGGGCTACCACCAGATCAGCATATCCCCTGAAGATAAAGAGAATACTTCCTTCATTACCCCATTTGGCACGTTCTGCTACACAACCATATTTTTCGGTCTAAGGAACGTTGGAGCAACCATTCAGCACCTGATGCAGAAAACCTTCCCAGATCAAATGGGTTGAAATCTAGAGGCCTATGTGGACGACATCGTGGTCAAAAGTAAGCTCGCCTCGAGTCATGTATCCGATCTTGAGGAAACCTTTTGTAACCACAATAGGAATCAAATAAAACTTAATCCTGAAAAGTGTGTCTTTGGGGTAAGGGTGGGCAAAGTGCTTGGCTATATGATCGGTCCACAAGGCATCGAGGCAAACCCAGAAAAGATTGAAGTCATCGAAAGAATGCGGCCTCCCAGTTGCGTAAAGGAGGTCCAAGCTTTGACCGGACGCATGGCGGCTCTAAGTTGCTTCATTTCTCGGTTAGGCGAGCGTGGGTTGCCTTTCTTCAAGGTGCTCTGTAGGCATGATGGTTTCGCATGGACGGAAGAGGCAAATCGCTCCTTCGAGGAACTAAAATAATATCTGTCCAGTCCACCTGTCTTGACCACACTGAGGTCGGGGGAAGCGCTTCTGCTATATTTAGCGGCAACCCCTCAGGGCGTAAGTGCGGTGTTAACAGTCGAACGAGATGGGGTGCAGTGATCAATTTACTATGTCAGTGAGGTCTTGCACGGACCAAAGGAGCAATACCCTGAGGTCCAGAAGCTCTTGTACTCACTGCTCATGGCCTCGAGAAAGCTGCGCCACTATTTTCAAGCCCATAGGGTCGTAGTTCCGACCAACTTTTCACTTAGGGAGATCCTAAGAAATCAAGACGCTGGTGGTCAAATAGCAAAATGGGCTATGGAGCTCGCCGAGTTCGATATCCACTTCTCAGCTC
This sequence comes from Guadua angustifolia, assembly GCA_036346375.1. Taxonomy (NCBI): domain Eukaryota; kingdom Viridiplantae; phylum Streptophyta; class Magnoliopsida; order Poales; family Poaceae; genus Guadua; species Guadua angustifolia. Next base: position 50,299,286 of record CM070502.1, on the reverse strand, counting down.
GCACGGCGATCAAATGCCAGATCCTGGCAGACTTTGTAGCTGAATGGACGAATCTGGTGCCACCCGCTACCGAGCTCGTTGGATCCGGGGAAGGTCGTTGGACCATGTACTTCGACGGGTTGCGAGCTTACGAGAACTTGGGGGCTAGGGTCATGCTGGTATCCCCCAGGGAGATCAACTCCAGTACGCCATTCAATTACACTTTGCCGTGACCAATAGCGCGTGGAGTCTGAAGGCCTCTGGCAGAGACTCTGAGCATGCAAAGCGCTCGAGTCCAAATGACTAACTATGAAGAGGAGATTAGCGAGTTGGTCATCAACCAAGTTAATAAGGAGTATCAGTGTTCTGATAACTCAATGGCGCTTTACTTGGTTGAAGTAAGGAAGATGGAGAGGTAATTTAGGAATTTCGAAGTACTCACATCCCTAGGAAGGACAATTCCCTAGCCGACCACCTTTCAAAGGTCGGTTCCTCCCAAATGCCCGCCCCGGCGGGGGTGCTCATCGAGCACTTATACAAGCCCTCCATTCCCTCTGTAGAGGAGGCCTTTGGAGGTGTCTTGATGGCGTCTCCTCCTCGAGCATGGTGCAAATTGGATGACGTCATTCGTCCAATATCTTGCACATGGGACACTGCCCGAGGAAGAAGCCGAGTGTTCCCGGCTTATAAGGCGATCCTCTCTATACAAGTTGATCGAGGGTGTCTTGTACTGCAAATGAGCACTAGAAATCCTCTCCAAGTGCATATCTTAAGAAGAGAGCAAATTCCTTCTTAGAGATATCCATGTGGGAGTGTGCGGAGCTCACTCATCCTTCAGGACGCTTGTGAGCAAAGCCTTCTGATTGGGTTATTATTGGCCAACGGCCTTAGTTGATGCTCGGTCGATCGTGGCGACTTGCTGAGCATGCCAATTTCATGCTCGCAAGGCACATCAGCCGACGTACATGCTTCAAACTATCCCTCTCTCATGGCCATTCTCGACCTGGGGAGTCGATATACTCGGATCTTTCCTCGTGGTCGGAAAGGCTGCAAATTTCTACTTGTGGCCATCGACACTTTCACTAAGTGGATCGAAGCCGAACCCGTGTCGACCATTTCGGCTCAAGCAGCCAGGAAGTTCTTTCGCGGTAATGTGGTTATGCGTTTTGGTGTTCCTAATCGCCTCATCACAGATAATGGCACTCAGTTCACTAGCAAACTGTTTCAAGCCTACTGTGAAGACAACGGAACAAAGGTCTGCTTCGCCTCTGTAGCGCATCCACAGAGCAATGGAGTGGCCAAGCGAGCAAATGGGCAAATTATCCAAGGAATCAATAAGAGGGTTTTCAAAAACCTCAGCCAGCACGGTCAATCGTGGGTGGACGAGCTTCCTTCCGTCCTTTGGTCAATTCGCACTACGGCTAGCCGGGCTACGGGCGAAATCCCTTTCCAGCTCACTATAGTGCAGAGGCCATATTGCCCGCTGAAATAGTTCTAGGTTCTCCAAGAGTGCACTTGGTCGACAGCGTTGACCAGGGGCTCGAGCGTCTCCTTGACCTAGACCTCGCCGAGGAGACACGCGAACGGGCTTTGCTGTGATCTGTCATTTATCTACAGGCTCTTCGTAGGCATGCAGCCAAATCGATCCGACCAAGGACCTTGCAAGCATGGTCAATCGTGGGTGGACGAGCTTCCTTCCATCCTTTGGTCAGTTCATACTACGGCGAGCCGGGCTACGGGCGACACGCTCGGGGGCTGTCCGCTTAGCGATGGGGGATAGTCGGGTGCTCCCCAGCTCTTGGAATATCGATCAGCTGCGCAAGTTCTTCATCTAGCCTTCATTTACCTTCAATAGGCCTATTCTAAAGTTCGGCTAGCGTGCGCAAGAACGTACAGAGTACCACGACCAGTGTCGAATCACTAATCTCGCCACCAGAGGCCGCAGTCTTCATAAGCCGATTATTGTTCATAGTAGTCCTTCACTGCAAGTTTACAATCGCACACAGACACCCTCCCGGTTGGTCCAGAGCTTTAGCTCGATTCGTGCGTGTTCGGTCGTCGTGCACTCTATCGAGCAACCACACGTTCTTCCTCGTCAAGACTATGCTCACAACTTAGGGGCATGGTTTCGAGACATTAAGGAAGTTAAGGCCGTGCACGTTTCTTTCTCCCGACCTATCCCATGCTCGCAACTTGGAGAAATTGGTGATTTGGTCGAAGGAAAAGCGCGCATTTTTTCTAACTCTCCTATGAAAGAGCTTGTGCTCGCAACATAGGTGCACGACCTTCATTCACAGCGGGGGCTTAGTTGGGAAGAACTACCGTATTACCGTGTTTTCTTTCTAAAAATGCGTGCTTGTTTTTCATTCTACTCACACTTTCATTCTACTCGTACTTCTTTTTATCCTTTTTTGTCTACCCGTCTCGCACCAGTTTTATGCAGGCACTCATCGAAAAGGGGCAAAATGCCAATGATACAAGACAAAAGGCAAGTCTCAGGGCAGAATTATCTTTTATTCACATCATCAGAAAAAATTACAAGTCCTAGATAAGGGGGCTATTGCCTGAGCTTTGCCACTCTAAGTGCCGAAAGTTTCTCCTTCGCCTCATCGAGCGCAGCTTCGAGGTCGAGGACCCGCCGTCGAGCTTCGCGTCCTTCGCGACTCTCTTGGCGGAGTCGCTTCATTTTCTCCTTGTCTTGGTCGGCAAGTTCGGTGGCCTCCCGTGCAGATCGGTTCAGCTCATCCACCTTCGCTTCCAAGACTTGAGAGCGTTGCTGTTCTTGCTCGAGCTTTAGTTCAAGCTCGCATATCTGCTCTCTGTTCCTAGTAGCATCCTCTTCGGCCTGGCGGCACCTTGTCTGGATCTCCAGGTCCCAAGCTTTAAGGTCAACCAATTGTTGCTCGAGCTCTGCCACTTTGGTGTCATGCTCGGAAGTAAGTTTGGCCACGACCTCAAGGGGAACGGTCGCCGACTTGAAGTCCACCATGGTCTCTTGGAGCACCTGCGGACAAGAAGGTCTTAGATTCTCCTCGGTTTCGGAAGAAGAAAGTTTCAGAAATGAAGTACACTTACCCAGTGGAGACGTGCAGGAAGATTGTCCCGGAAGGCCTTGGTGACGTCTTCCTCCCGAAGGTCCGCGAGATCTCCTGCGGGGGACTTCGACGGGGAGACTTGGTCTTCTTCCCGAGCAGGCGTTTCGCTCGGGGGCTTAATATCCTCTTCCCTAGCAAGCATTTCGCTCGGGGTCTTCGCATCTTCCTCCCGAGCAAGTCCTTCGCTCAGGAGTGCGAGGTCTTCCTCCTCCTCCCGAGCATCCAATGTGCTCGGGAGCGCTAAGTACGCGCCCTAGAGAGTTGGTCCCTCCAGGGAAAGATGCACCGCGGCCTGCTGGTCTGTGACACGAACACGAGATCGATAGTCTCGGCCATCACCAGGTCGGCAGCAAGAGCAAGCTGCCTCTCTGTGACACGATCGAGAATTTCATCAACCATAGCTCCAAAATCCAAAGAGCTCCTACGAGCTATCACGCCCACATCAACAGAGTGGGGTTAGCTCGGTCAAACAAAACAAAGGGAAGGAAAGAAAGGAGAAAATGTGAAGAGCAAAAAATTACCTTGGTTAAGTTCTTCGCTGTCATCTTCGACGGTTCCGGCCGCTGTCGCATCCACGAGCTCGGATTTCTCCACAGCAGCGTGGCTGATCCGCGCCATCAAGGGGTCGACTGCCTCCATGTCGACCTCCTCCAGAGTCTTCCTCAGGCACCGACGCTTCAAGGTGAGAGGCGCCGAGTCTTCGTCCTCTTCCTCGGGCTCTCCCGCCAGAGAGCTCAAAGCGGCTTGGGCAAGCTTGGCTTGGAGTGCAGCAATCTTGCCCTCCAGCGCCTTGCTCTCAACGTTCCTCGCCTCCTCAACTAGCCTCGCCTGCTCCGCGAGCTGTTGCAAGCGAGCCATCAGACCTGATTTCCTCTCGATGTATCCCTTCATCCAAGCCTTCAAGTCACTTACCTCCATCCTATCGGCATACTCCAAGTGCTGCCGAGGAGGACTCCTGGTCGAAGCCACCTGCCTCTTCAATGGTCAGGCAGGAGGCAGTGGTGGTAGAACTTGTCGCTTGCCCCTCGCCTTCTTGGTCTTGGCGGCAAGGATGGTTTCCCCTTGGTCGCGCGATAGCGGCTTAAGCTCTGCCACCGCAGCCTCAAGAGTGATTTTCTCCTACTAGAAGCAAAGGAAACATTAGAAGATGCTCGGGATGCGTTCCCTCAAGAATGTATCACAAGGAAACTCACCAATTCACCCCGCTTGAGCGCGTTCCTCAGGCCTGTCGCCCATGCTCGATCTCCTTGCCCTTCGGGGTACCGAACATTCTGAGCAACCCATTTCTCCACCCAATCATTGCTCGGGGCTACAACCGATCAAGAGAGAGCGTTAGCACAAGCAGAAATCTTGCATAAGAAGCAAAAATTACCTAAGTTCAAGAAGTCTACCAGAGTCAGCTTCTTGGGTGAGGTCTTGCCACCCGGAGATCTTGAAGAAGGGGTGTTCCCTTCTCCTTAGCGGGGACACCCGGTGCTTGAGATAGTCTCGGGCGATGTCGCGACTAGTGAGCCCCATGTTGGTGAGCGTCGTCATCGGCTCCTCCTCGGCTTGCAGGCGAGCGGGGGGTCTCGGCAATGGCGCCGCCACTCCGAGTAGCGGAGGTGCTTCCCGCCTTCTTGAGTAGAACCGATGGTCATTGACCGACCACGAGTCCTTAAGCATGAACATGGGATATTTGTATGGCCGGTTAGGTCAAAGGCAGAAGTATGTGGAGCCGGTGGGAGAAGCCCCACGGTCTTGGAACAAGGAGTAAAATGAAAAAGAGACTTCGCTGGTGGGCATGGCCTGAATCCCTCGCAAAGGTGCGAGAAGATGGCCAAAACAAGGATGGAGTTAGAGTTCAAGTTGGTAATCTCGCACTCGTATTGAGTGAGTACGGATTCGAGGAACTCACTCTCGGGCATTCTAAGCCATTGACGGTGTAGAGATTGCAGGAGACGATCTCGTCGTTGCACGGCACTAGGGCTCCTTCGCCATCAGGGATGCGCCAGGTGCCCGCGTCGAGGTCCTCAAGTATCTGCAGCCTCTCCTTGCTGATCTTGCTAGGGCCGAACTTCGCCATGGGGAGAGGTTGAAGAAGAAAGCGTAGGAAGGGAAGAGTTTGGGACTTGGAAGATTTTGGGGTCTGATTGTGAGATGGAAGTGAAGAATTTCTCAGTACCATTCCCGCTGATATATATAGGCGGAGAAGTCGAACGGGCCAAAAACCGCTCCTGCCTGTTCGTGAACCGACGCGCGGCGGCATAATTCTTGAAACTGTCCAATAAAGGCACGGTTCCCAAAAACTATCAGAACTGCTCCCGCATGGCTTCGCGGAGAAGGAACCGTCATGAACTTTTGCTTTTTTTCCCGAGTCTCGCTTTGGTCGGGTCTAGAGCCAGATGCTCGGTCCTCGCCAAAGCATGCTCACCTGCGGGCAAGACTTGCTCGGATGCTGCAGAAGTGTTTCGCTGCAAGGTTCTAATCCCTCCTGTGAGTCTAAAGGTTCAAGGGGAAGGCCCCACCAAGTGAATTTCCACTTGAGCCTCGGGGACTAGCTGTCGGGGATTGGGTAACTTTCATAAAAACCATCGTACCCCGGCAGTCAATCTTCGTGACCATACTTGCCCTTGGACAGTGTCCCCAAGGAAGATCCTCGAACAGACCAGCTAATGGGTCTGCCCCGACCACGACCAAGCCCGTCCCCGAGTATGCGTCTCAGTTTCCCGAGCGTGCCTGCTCGGAGGAGTGCGGCGGTCGGCCAAAGCCGAAGGAAAATCTTGAGCATGATCGGCGGGTCGTACGAGGCCCATAAAGACGACGTGGCAATAATCACGCTACGGCTCAAAAGACCGTACGACCACGATTTGAGCCCATTATACCCACGACACAGCATGGCGGAAAGCGAAGGAGTTTGTTATGGCTACGTTTGGGCATAATAGTGGCATGTCATTCGGTTATAACAGCCGTGGACTGTGGACGCCTATAAATACCCCGATATAGATTAAAAGGAGGGGATGAAAAAAAAGAGAGAAAGGCGCACAACACATTCGCACAAGCATCTTGTAAGCATTCGAGCAGTAGTAAGATCACTGGACGTAGGGTTGTTATTTCCATCGTGAGAGGCCTGAACCAGTATAAAATCTCTTGTCTATTGTCCTTTTGAGCATCCATCCTCTTAGCGGCATTCCCCGGACGCCAAATCCTTCACGGGAAAGGGGCCATGGTTGATCCCTTATTCAACAAGTAAGCTCGGTAAGGGATCTATTTTCCAAACGTCGACAAGTTGTAAGATCAAGGATGTCGACTAGAGGGGGTGAATAGGCTGCTATAAAAATTTCTTCTACGATTAAATTTTCCTTTGCAACCAAATACCCGAAACAACCAACAATTCTCTCCCTTAACTAAATAAGGTATTAAGCTCCCACAAATTCTCCCTCCTTTGGCATTAAACACCAAAAATAGAAAATGAATCCAAAAATGAGACATTTTAGAGTATAGAGCTTGGCCAAGAAATACCATTTTGAATAAGAGAGAGTTTGGCAAGAAATTCTCTGAAACGAGGTAATAACAAGATTGAAATAAGTACATATGACCTATTGAAGTTCACAAGAATTCTTCTTTCTTAAAAAAAACCACTTGCAAATATTAATAATTTTCAATAACATTCAAGATTTTTGCACATTTTTTTATATGGCCCAAAAGAGTAAACTAACATAAAAAGGGGCCATGGTTTGAGTTAAACACGAGAAAGATATTTGAACACATATTCAAATAAACTTATCATTTTATTAGACTTTTCAATTTGCAAACAAATTCACAAAGAAGTCTTTGAGAGCCTAGTAGTTCTTAAATGAGGAAAATATTCAAATGAGCTTCAAAGTTTTATGAAATCACTTGTATGAATGTTTTAAAGAAGCGTCACTTGTAGTATCATTTGAAGAAAATATAAAACTTGTAAATATCATTTTTCTAAAGAGATGCCGCTTGTGGAGATCATTTTGCACGAGGATACCACTTTGAGAAAAATATTGGTATTTGTTTTAAAATAAGATTATTTTCTCAAAGATCATCACTATATATCAAATCAAGATCAACTTGATACCATGACATAGTCAAAAGAAGAGCCTCTTCCAAGCAATCAAAACTTGAATAAACTAGCTCCAAAGGACTTTAAAATAAATCAAGGAGCTAATACATTTAATCATACTCAAGGTTTGGTTTGAGAGGTTATTCCAACTTGAAGCCAATTTGAAGATATGAAAACTACAAAGATTTAAAATATCTAGAATTTCAGATTTTTGATATTTTATTTATGCTTCAAAAGATGGCTGAAAAACTACTCACATAAGGTCTCAAAAACTTGATAAAATTATAATCATTATAATGACATCTTCAAATTATAATGATATCTTCAAATTATGATCTGATTTGGAGATACAAAAGTTATAAATTAGCTCAAAATTACGTAAAAGTTTGCATTTTCAGCATTTGATCAAAGAGAGAAAAACCCATAACTTTTTCAAATTAAGTTGAAATTATTTGAAATTATGTAGAAACATAATTTGGACTCCTAAGAAACTTTTCCAAAAATAATATTCAAAAAAGAAGTCTCCATTCAAAAGATATTCCCAATATTGCTTTGTAGGCACGATTTTTTCTTAAAGAGTAGAAAAGTCAAAACTTTTTCAAATAAAGTATAAATGGTTTGAAAATTTCTAGAAATGAACTTTTGACTAGTTATTTGGTTTATCAAAAATAATTTTCTCAAAAGAAATTTTTTTCAAAAGATATGGCAAAATATGCTTTGAAGGCATGAGAAAAAGTTGAATTTCCATCGAATGCTCAAAATGTAATCCGAATTGAAATTTATGGAGATTTGAACTTTCATGGCTTTGTATGAGTTATAAATGCTAGTTCAAGCTAAACTATGCAGAGAAATCCAATTGAAGTAGCAAAACTTATAATATGCAAGAATAGGTCATTTTGGGTCAATGAAAGATTTTGATCAAATTAAAATGGCTATAACTTTTGAATGGTTGGTAATTTGAAAAAACTTTGAACTAAATAAATGTTTGAAACGACCAACTCTACGAGTTTTGTATTGACCAATTTTTCAAAAACTCAATAGATTTTAACTTGTGAAAATATTTAATTTAATTCAAAACAAAATCAAATAAGATCCATTTGAGGCCAAATTTGCTATTTTGTTCATAAAATATGGATTTTTACTTTGAAAGTATTGCAAAACATGTAAAATACATATTTGGAAATTTTTACAAGGATTTTTACAAATATGAGCCTTTTAAACAATATTTTTTACTTTTGACCAAAGAGGCTTATATAAAAGGATATGCATGCATATGGTTTTTAATATCATTTTAAAGAAATATAAAAAATAAAATAAGAAGATATTTGATTAGAACTGGTATGTATGAGTTTAAAATACCATTTAGAACCAAGATATGGCCAAAAATCCTGTCCAAGAGCTGAAACTCATAAAGTGTTAGAATATGACCATTATGTGTCAATAGTAATTTTTGGTTGAGTTTCAATGTCAAATAACTTTTGATAGATTGATCTTTTCGAAATATTTTGAATACAAGAATTGTTAATAATGACCAACTCCATGTTTTTATTTTAAAATTATTTTCAAAATCAATTTACACTTAATTGTATGAAAAATACAAGTTTAAAGCCAAAACAAGATACTAGTAACTATCTTTTGGTTTAAAAACTTATTTTCTTTTGAAATTAGTTTTTGTGCAGCAAAAAACTTTGAAAAGTATTTTAAAAGAAGCATTTGTATATATTTTGCAACTAGTTTTTCACAAGATTAATAGTAGTTAGTAAGGTTTTTCACTTTTGGCTAGATGGCTTGATTTTGAAAATATATTAGTACTTATATTATGGGCACACATCTGGATGTGATATATATGGCTATAATTTAGCACTCCCTCTTAATGTACCACTTCCCAACTTGCTTAATATTGCAATAAATTCAACTAAGAGGCATGAGCAAGAACATCAACAAATGATTTAAATTGATTTTCGTGATAATGCAATATAACCTACACAAGGCTATAATCGAAAGTTATCAATTTAAACACTTGTTACCGAGATGGCATTGGCTCATGATTGAAGTGATTGTCCTCATGCTTGGCTCCATTTTGCAAATGATGAAGTTCTCTTGCTTTTGAAGAAGCCAAACGCCCAATGTCTCTCTAAGTACCTAGAAATCTTTTAAGCACTTGTCGGTACCCAATTTTTGTTGGACCAAAGAATGTTAGTCACAAGATATTTATGGGCCTAAATGGCTCTAACATAATTTGTCTTAGGTGAACTAACATGACTAGTAAAAGATTTGCATTTGTTATTACTCATAAGCGATTTATTGGCATGGTAATGAGGAGGCCTAGGAGTCCTAGGAATTATAGCAAATTCATATTTAGTTTTATCCTTTCTAAGCACATGATAATCATTACAATGAAAGGGATTAAAGGATCCTTCATATCTAGTAAATGGTGTGCTATTGTTATTTCTCCTAAGCAATTTATTTGCGTTGCTTTGAGTGGGCTTAGGAGTTCTAACAACTCTAGCAAACATATTTCTAGATTTGTTCTTCCTAAGTAGATTTGTTCTTTCTAAATTTATTATTTTGCAAGCACTTAGGTGAATTGATAAATTAGCAAACACATTACCATTTTTATCTTTCTTAAGCAAATAATGATCATTGTAAAAAGTTGGCTTAGGAGATTTACTCTTGGGACAATTGTTACCAATGTGTCCCTTTTCTCGGCAATTGAAGCAAGTTTGGCTATTTGGGCCTCTCTTGATCTTGTTGACTTGCTCATTATTGGTTCGCCTCTTTGTTGATATCCTTGACTTAACATCCTCTTGGTTTGGGCACACCGAGGCGTAGTGATTCTTCTCATGGCATCTAAGGCACTTGATGTTCTGTAATACTGCGAAACCTTGCCCCAAATCTTTGGGCCTTCCACCGGGAGTGTTTTGATCGTCTGGCAGATATTCTTAGAGGTGGTTGGCCCATCTGGGCGGGTTACGGTTAAAGTTCTGGGTTTGGGGAGGGGTCTTTTTGGAATTTCCCCCTCTCCACCTACTCCTCCACCTAATCTCTCTTTCTCCTGGCTTTGTGTGGCTGCAATTGCTTGCCCAAGTCTTGCCGATTTTTCTTTCCCCATTCTCCCGAGTGCTCCAGCTCCTGCCAAATCCTGCCAAGTCCTGCGCCATGGCCTGAGCGCCTCTCCCTGCCGGCGTCGCCCTACTCCAGCTCCAGCCGGCGCTTGCCCAAGTCCTGCCGATCCCCGTGTGTCTTGCCCGGCGCCTCATCTCTGTCAGCTTGCCCGAGGCTGCCGATCTCCTGCCCTGACCGAGCTTCCTTGGCTAGTGTCTCTGGCTCCCTCCTGGTTCCCCTGCCGGCTTGGCCTGCCTGCCCCCTGGCATGCGTCGCCTCCCCTCCTGGCCTCGGCTCCCTTCTCTTCTCCCCATCTTTGGGCGGCTTTTCAGCGAAGCAAGAAGCGGCGAATCAGACAAGAAAGACCGAGATCTGGCGAAGAACGTTCAGCGATAGCTCAGCGGCCCTCCCCTTTCTGGCTTGGCGGCGAGAGCAAGAGCCAGCGGCCAATGAGGCGGAATATGAGCACCCTCCTTCCTCTCCCTTCATGTGGTAAGTGGAGGTGAGGTACTAGTGTGGGTGAATTGTTGAAGACAAGGTGTTTGATGAAATGTGTACATGCAACTTTGCTTGAATGAGTGTTTGTCCCATCTTTGATGTGCTCACAGAATTAAACTATAGTTTGTAGATTAGAATATTTTATGGACATCAACTGGCACGGCTGATTTTACAATGTACAGGATGCTCCTTCTGTTTTAGATTTGCTGAACTACTAAATAACATTTGAGCATAAAGAACATATTGATAGAATTTACTAGGGGCACTACGAACTACTCTATTCTGTGCTTAGATGTTGCTGATAGGGTTTTGAATTTGCTCTCTATAGAGTTAGCTTGCATGTAGACTCTTTTATATGATGTGTAGATAATGCCAATTGGATTTCCTCTCTTGTTTGATTATTATCATCAGAGGGTTGTTATGAAAACATAATGTACATGGAGAAGTTTGCATGCATACATCCAACAGAATTTCGATTACTTGGAATAGTCTCCAAGGTAGCTTATTATTTATGATGATAATCGTGATGCTAGTCTGAATTTGAAGACAATGCTGGAGTCTGTTGTTGATGTGCTTTAATTTAGAACATGGATGAATATAAGTTGCTAAATTACAGGTATAATAGTGTTGTTCTAGTACAAAATCTATCTTGGCAATTATTTGAAAGTGCTTTAGCCATAATTTTTAATGCCTTTCTGAATTTGTGTGCATATATTTATACACATGATTAAGATAAAGAAAAATGTGGTCTCAGGAGCTTGTTTAGCAAATATATCTATACTGGTATGTTTTGATTTCTAAGGGTAGTGAATAAGGTTTGAATTTGAGTTCTTTACTGTAAAACATAAAGCTTAGCCCTTTTAATATGTATGCATGATTTTGGTTGGTGGGAAGATTGAATACTAAGGAAGGGACTTGGTGATATCACTGATTGGTTTAGGTAGCAGTAAATACTCCCAGGATCAAATCCAACCATGTCCTCCTAGTTCTGATTCAGTGGCAAAGTGTAACTGTTAGAATGTTACTTTAAGACAGTTCTGTTTTGATGATCTGAGATGTATGCTCCTTAATTTAATTGTTGCTCTGCTAATTAGATGAACTCTAATTGAAAAGGAGCTTGGTTTAAATGGTTAAGTCATGTCTAGAGATAGTATATGTGAGAATTGGCTAGATTTATGCATATGGTTATGGTTATGTTAGTGTTGGCAACGAGTGAATGGTTGCATGTCATTCACGTAAATTGCATTGTGCATTCATTAAAGGAAGAAGTGACCCATTTTGATGCGGGCCTCTGTGTTCACATGTAGTGAACACGAAAGTCCTACCTCGTAGTCTCATTCATCGAGGTGAATGGGAGCGAGACAGTAAGAGTAGGCACCTTCCACGGGATGGAAGGGACGTGAGGGTGCACACCGACGGGTGGGCACTTTCGGCGATCTGATGCGTGCATCAAAGAGAGCATTCATTTCGCATTGCATTATAACGATGATTTTGAGTTAAATGGAAAGGGTCGAGTTAGGATCAAGTCGTGGCCTCAACCAAAAAGATTAAAGTGATATGTGTAGGAATTTAGTAATGACGTGAACCAGGTGAGCATGCATAATGCATTACATGATTGTAGGAGGGTGATGGATTATTCAAATTCTGTATTCTCATGTCTGTGTGATGGATTATGCAGATTCTGTACTTTCATGTCTATGTGATGTATTATTCAGATTCTGTATTCTCATGTCTATGTGATGTATTGTTCAGACTCTGTACTTTCATGTCTGTGTGATGGATTATTCATATTCTGTATTTTCATGTCCGTGAGATGGATTATTCAGATTCTGTATTTTCATGTCTGCTTGCAAGATATGATTTATATTTTTAGGTTATATGTAACACCCTGGCGCCAAGCGCACCGCGAATGTTACCAAAAACTCCAACTACGAACAACACATCTACGAAAAGACTGAAACTGAATTTAATCAGTAAACTCTTAACTGTCCTAAAAAACTAAGTCACCGAAATTTACAAAATTTCGGCATGACCTCTCTAAAAATAGGACATCCACTCGTGAAGAGAAAACATTTGCAGTTATGATATCATTCTAGCAGATCCTTAGTTAATCAATCGCACAACCAACATAAATTAATAAACTCCACCACAACGGCAACACATTACAACCACAATAATTACAACCAGTCTTAATGAATCAATTAAATCGATTGTTGAAGTCTGAAGTCGTGCACGTGTACTACTCCCAACCCGACGAACCAGCTTCAAGGTACCTAAAACAGGAAGCAAACAAGCGTGAGTCCAAGACTCAGCAAAGTGCAACAAATAAGAACCGCAATCGAATCCAACGAAATACCAAAACTTTGAAAAGTAACATAATCAAATACTTGGTGAACTTGGTAAATAAATGAGCCAAAACGATTCCAAATACCACAACCAACTCAGGAATTATTTAAAGCGTACTCATACCTCGAAAGCCACCTTTTGATGAGTCCACGACTCAATCCGCAATCTATAAATGCCATTAGCTCCACGATTTACCATTTACGCTTTCTATTTGTTTGCCTTCATGCTCAAGTACACAAAACATACAAAAGAAGAATCTCATATCCATACCTCACCATCCACTCACTAAACACGATTCATTATTATTAGTGCAATGCGGATGCAAATATGCCATACCAAAAGAAGAATTCATATCCATACACCACAAAGGAAGAATCTCTTATCTATACATCACAATCAATGCATAAAACATGATTCATCATTGACAATGCAATGCAGATTGCACCTATGCCATACCAAAAGAAGAATTCATATCCATACACCACAAAAAGAAGAATCTCTTATTTATACATCACAATCAATGCATAAAACATGATTCATCATTGACAATGCAATGCAGATTGCACCTATGCCATACCAAAAGAAGAATTCATATCCATACACCACAAAAAGAAGAATCTCTTATTTATACATCACAATCAATGCATAAAACATGATTCATCATCGACAATGCAATGCAAATTGCACCATTTCCATGCATATGATGCATCATGCATGCTCATCTCCTCTTTTAGCGCTATCTGGGGTATGGCGAGTGCACACCGTCGGTGTGCACCTCTCATTCCCTTCCACCCCGTGGTGGAGGGTGCCTACTCTTCTTGACTCGCTCCCCATACAACCACGTATATGGGACTACGAGGTAGGACTTTCGCTTACTACATGTAAGCAAAGAGGCCCTTGTCGAATGGGTCGCCTCTTCCATCATGAATGCACACATGCAATTGACATAAACCAGGTTTGCAAACTACACTCTTTTCTCACATTTGCATAACCCTAGCCAAATACATAAACATCAGCCACTCACATCCATAAATTACCATTCACATCCTCAACACTCATAATCTCATTCGCAACACTCAATAATCACATTTTCAACCCTCGTAATCACCTCCTCAACAATTCGTATTCATTCTCACATCACCATTACTCGAGTAATTACTGACTCCATCTATCTTGATTATAAATAAATCCATTTTCGCAATCCAATTCCATACATTCAGTCTTCCCACTAGCCTATCAAACTAGTGAATGTAAATATGAAAATAAGCTTTAGCAAGACGTCATCACGGCATCTAGACAGAATTCATTAAACATCGCACATAACATTCAATCCAGGGATGCAGCATAAATTCATGATAGCAAGACATATAAAGTTCATCAAACAAATCATAACACGTCCAAACAACGATGCACTTTAATCGATTACTTACCCTTTTCATCAAAGGACAATTACCTTACTAGACGAGCTTATAAACACGAGTGCAACCATAGGGTCAGCATATACGTAACACAAGCAATGAACTAAATACCCTGCAAGAGATATACGGGTTGCACTTGCCTTTACCGATGCGAGAACCTGACGGCCCATTGCAGCGCTAGAAACCACCAACCCTAAAGAGCAGCAACCCAAAATAGGGCAAGGCACGAATGTCACATTCACCAAATTACATGCACAGCAGACCAGACATAAAAGAAATACTCTACAATCTGGAATTAAAACTTGAACTTTGAATCGAAGCAGTAATTCAAGTTGTACTCATAAGGTTTTAAGAGTTATGATTTGTACTTAAGCTTTTATTTACATCTACTCAAATGATGATTAATCATTGCGAGAAAACAACACGGACCCTTTTCTAAGTCTCAAAGAACAAACAATGGATACACAAAATTCCCTGAATCTAATCATCATTGGAGTAAAGCATCTATACATATGAGTCGGGTTCTGAATTCTCCAAACCAAACCACACATTAAAGCGAGAACCCAATAATATAAGCATTTCTTACTATCTCTATCCAATCTACATACTATATATTATATATCTATATATATATATATATATATATATATATATATATATATATATATATATATATATATATATATATATATATATATATATATATATATATATATATATATATATATGCCTCGAGATCTCAAGGCACAGAACAACTTGGGCTTTATGCCATGCAAGCACAAAAGAATGAAAAACACAAGCGTCCTTGCATATCTCAACTAATACCAACACGGGCATTCTTCAAGTTATCATGTAGACAACAATAGGTTGGTAAATGAATTGATTTTTAATCCATGTCTAGGATTGACCACAGTGTCAAATAAAGCCTTAAAACATTTGGATCCTTATTCATAAGCGTAATAGATGAGCTAATACCATTAGTAAGGGAAGCATCTTTTGCCGAGAACAAACCACCCATACCTATATGCGTAACATTTTGATTCCAACAAATCATTATATCATCATATTTATAATACATAACCATGCAGCAATTCCATATCAAAAGGTAGACCACAACCATACTCTCTAGAAAAACAAATCAAGAAGAAAAGAGACCATCACTTCATCCTCATGGAAACCTAGCTAAGCATTTCATCAAACACTTGGCATGCATACTAGAAATCAAGCATTTCAATGGGATCTAACATTGGCATGCATACTAGAGTTGAACCTCACAATGGGAAGAGTTGAACCTCACAAGAAGAAGAGGCACTTGGGAGGGAAGGAAGGTCGCCGGAGGGAGGAGGGTCGCCACTTTGCCACCGCTGACACCACCTCTGCAGTGCCACCGCCACCTGCCTCTCTGATGGAAGGCTGCTGCTTCTTGTCATTCTTCTTGGCCGACAAGGAGAGGAGGGCGCCAGGTGGAGAGCTCGGTTGGGAGCAGCGGGGAGGAGGGCGCCGTGGTGGCCGGAGGAGGTCGCCGGGAGCGGGGCGCCAGAGGAGGCCTTGGTAGGGCGGTGGTCTTGCTCTCCTATTCTTCTTCTTGATTCTTGGCACCGATTGGGAGATGCAACCTGACCGGGGAGGAAGGGCCGGGAGGAAGTCGCCAGGAGGGGAGCAGCTAGAGGTCGGGCGACGCCTTGAGAAGATCACCGGGGCGCATGGCTGGGGTAGACGCTTGAGCAAGGTGGGGTGTCGGCCAGGGAACTCACTGGGAGAAAAATCTTGTCCCTGAGAAGGAATAACAGCCACAAGCTGCAAAGAGGGAGAGGAGAAATCCCAAAAATACCCCTCCCCAAACTTAAATCTTTAACCCTAACCTTTACTAAACTTTTTAATTTGCGAGGCGACAAAACTTTTCTTCAGAATAAACCTCGAATCAAGAAAATGAGAACATCGCCGGCCAAAATTTTTTGGAAAAGCGATTTGCAGTATTACATTATATATTATGCTTCATTGTCATGGAGTTGTAAACTCCATCAAAGATGAGCATGGGGTTGGTTTTGGAGAATTAATGGTGATACTTCTGTTTTATCTGCTTGCTGTACTTATGTAAGGAGGGGTGTTATGCTCTTAAGTAGGACAATGCAATTGATTAGGACTTTATTCTTTGTTGTACTTCGCTGAGTCATCGACTCACGCTTGTTGTTTGTATTGTTGCAGGTACCTTGAAACCGGCATGCATGGATGGGGGTAGTAGCACAATCACGTTTTGCATCATCACCTTTCCATCACGTCGACTTATAGTTCTGATCGTAAATAGCTCATGAAAATTCTTGTAAAGGGTCATCTGCGGTTATGTTTAATAAGTTCCAGTTCTGTAATAATTATGTGGTGGAGTTTATTAATTTCCATGGGATGTGTGATTGGTTAACTAAGGACCTGCTAGAATGATATCATAACTGCATATGTTTTCTGTCTGCTGAGTGGATGCCCCTCTTTCTAGAGGGGTCATGCGAAATTTTGTAAATTTCGGTGGCTTAATTTTAAACCGGTTTTAGGAGATCAGAAGGTTGGTAGCATCCGTGGCACGTTTGGTGTCGGGGTGTTACATGTTCTTCGTGTGTGTTGTTTTGCTATTCACCTTCTTCTTGAAGATATAGCCAATCTCTCTCTTGTCGTGCATGACCCTTTACTTGCTTAAGATATCGTCGAGGATGGCCTTCCCTTTGTTTTACTTCTTCAAGTTATTTTCTAACTTTATGACTTGAGTCTTGAGCTTGATATTTTCCTCTAAAAGATTAGTCTCTAAACACATAGAGTAACTTGAAGCAATTTTATTAGAGCAACAAGGCTTATCAATTAAATCCTCACGGGATGGACATTTCTATCTTAGATGAACTACAAGAGTTAGAGTTTATGCATGGCATTCCATCAATTAAATCACAAGTAATGCCTATATCCACCCTCGACCTAATGATTTCCTTGAGAAAAAGGGATTCATGATTTTCTTTAAGCACGTTATAATCATTTTGAAGTGAGTCATGCTCAAGCTTCAAAATTTTATATTTTTCTTTCTTCTTCCCAAGATATTCATTAAGCTCCTCTAACATATATATAAGTTCATCATAAGAGGGCTCATCATCGTTATCATCATTTACCTCAATTTTACCTTAAATTAGTCATGAAGCAACGAGTTAGAGAAGATAGCATTGGATACTCATCATTGCTTGAGGTGGAGGTTGTGTTTTCTTCGTCACTTGAGGTAGAAGTGGAGGATTCTTCTAAAAAAATGCATTCATCAAAACAATCTTCATTGGTTGATGTGGATTAATCATATGCTTCTTGAAGTTTGACTCACATCTCTTGAGCGCTCTTGAGATTACAAATTTTGTTGAATACATCTACGCTCACAATGCTAAATAAAACGTTAGTATCTTGAGCATCGAGATGTAGGCATTTCTATTCTCCTTTAGTTGGAGCAAATTCATTCAATAAAAAAAAGCCCACATCTATGATCCATCATATTTGGGGTTCATGGATTTAAAATAAGAAATCATAAATAATTTCTATGAAAAATAATTGAGCCATCAAAAATATGTGAATCGGTGTAGCGCACTAAACCACTAGTCGTCATCCTTACTTTATAGGCGGTAAAGCCTAATAAATGAGAGAACAAGCTTAGATACCACTTGTAATATCAAGGATGCCGATTAGAGAGGGGGTGAATAAGCGTCTATAAAAATTTCTTCTACGATTAATTAAAATCTCACATAAGTACCCTTATGTCACAACCTAAAAGATAATTGATGTGGAAGCGATAAACTAAGGTTTTGAAAAATTAAAACCTAAATTAACTAGGCTCACTAAGTGCACTAATTAATTATGTCTACAATAAATTGCAATCCTAAAGACAAGTAAGTAATTTAATTCTAGGAATATAAATTGCAATAATGTAAATAGAGAATAGCAAGCATATACAAGAAGACACGATACTTTTTATCATGGTGTTCGGAGACTTACCGGTCTCTCGTAATCCATGTTGAGGCAAGTCCAAACCAATTTGGACTGGCTCCATGAATTGAGCACCCACCTCGATTCCACTAGTGCTAGCTCTTTCCCTCTCCGGGTAGGTGAGCTCCAACATTCACAACTTTGCCAGGCCTTCTAACAATCTCCTTGAGAAAGTCACTACGCACGACGCCTCCACACGCTATCTAGGTGTCGGCAAACACTAAGAGTAATAAGTCAAGCCCTCTAACTTGAACTCCTCTAAGTACAATACATGTACAATGGTGATCACAAAGTGCAACACATGCACAAGAATCTCCTCAGGTGCCATACATGCACAATACTCTCCTCTAAGTGCAACACATGCATAAAGAGCACTCAACCTACTTCTAATTGCAACACATGCAAATTAGAATCGCTCTTAGCTTAAAAACCAAATTGGAGAGTGCAATACATGTACAACTCAATCACAAAGAGCAATGAACTCTCTAATACCACAACAATACCAAATGCCAACCTTCAAGGCTCCTTTTATAGCCTCCTCAAAGAAAACTAAACGTTAGGAGGTAACATGAGCATTAAATGCACTGAAACTAGCAGTTACTACAGTATCCCGGCACTACCTCCCATGTAGGACCGGTAATACAGGCCTTTAAACTCAAAAATACCTTCTCTGATAAATAACTACTGCAAAATTGAGGGGCGGCACCACCACATTTTCTGCAAAAAAAATATCACGACTTTTTACTCTAAACTCCGATTTACGTGATCTTATACCCTGTGCGAAGCTTATCAAGAGGGCTATAATTTCTACCCCTTTTCACAATTTAAGAAATTATAAATATTTTAAAATATCATAAAAACTCCAATGTAGCCACTCAAGTCTAAAATCTGATTTTCTCGAAATCCTTCACATAGACTTGATCAAGAGCATAACAACAAGCCTACAAGGGTCAATAAGATCAAATATTGAGTTATGTGATGATCAACTCATGATCAAAACAATTTTTGCAAAGCACATATGCAAATTCTAATCACATACTTTGAGATCAAATACATGAATTGTAATGTCACAGATGAAATAAATCGTCGCAGATGAATTTTTTTTCGTCACAGATGAAAATTTCCCCTTTTTCCCCTCCCCACCTGGTTCCCTCCCCACCCGAATGCCCCCTTCCTCCCCCTCTACTTTTCTTTCCTTGTGCAGCTCCACTTCCAGGTTTCTCCTCCTCCCCTCATGGCGCCACCTCCTCCCCTCCCATGGCAGCAAGCCCCTCCCTTGGTGCCCTTCTTCCCCTTGGAGCTTCCCCAAGCCGGCCTCCTCCTCCTCCTCCCTGCAGTGGCAGCAGCAGCTTCCTCCTTTTCCTCTTGGTGAGCAATGGAGGTGAGGGTTTTTGGTTTCTAGGTTTTGTGTGCTGCTCTTAAGGACGGAGTTCCTGGTTTTTGGGTGCTCTAGGGTTCATAGATTTGGGGATTTTGGGGGGGAAAAGTGGCTCTAGGTTTTGGAGGGAAAATTTCAGTTTTCGGGTTGTATTGTTCTTGCTGTTAGGGCTGTGTTTCTAGCTGGTTAAAAATATTTCCTGAATATTTAGCTATAGAGGAAGTTGTAGCTCGTCGAATCCCCTTTAATCTGAGACAAGAACACTAAATTTTGATCAGCCAATCAAAAGTTGTAGTCTTTTTAGTGCTGGCTGTCCTGATTGTGCTCATGTTGGTAGCTAAAATGTTAAACTACTGTTTAGAGCTAGTTGCAGGCCGAATTAGAATTTTTCATTGCCTAGAGAAAGTTAGGAAATTTCCTGTAGATTAATAAAATATCCTTTTTTACTTGATTTGGATTCAAGAATCAATAGTTATGCTATTTTGAAATATGCTGTCCTGAAATCTGAAACTGCTGACGGTTCAGATTTCAGTCTGTGATTCAGAGTGCTATTTGAGGACTTTAAATGCATTTTCTAAATGAATGGCTATATGATAATTGTATATTATACTCTTGTGGTCATCTGGAACCTAAGAATGCAAGTTTTTGCTTAGCCAATTAAAATTTATGCTCATTTTAGTACCTGTTATTCAGAACTATTATCAATGCATATAACCTCTTTTCATATCTAATCTGGGAATTATTTATGCATCTCCTGAATGAATGGCTATGTGATAATTGTATATTATCCTCTTGTAGTCATTTGGAACCTAAGAATGCAAGTTTTTGCTTAGCCAATTAAAAGTTATGCTCATTTTAGTACCTGCTATTTAGAACTACTGTCAATGCATATAACCTCTGTTCATATCTAAGCTGGGAATTATTTATGCATCTCCTGAATGAATGGCTGTATGATAATTGTAGATTATCCTCTTTTGGTCATTTGGAGCCCAAGAATGAAAATTTTTACTTAGCCAATTGAAAGTTATGCTCATTTTTATGCCTACTGTCCTGAACTTGTTTACAATAGTAGATATTGTTTTAATCTGTTGATTGAGTCTAGTTGAAGCAGAATTAGACTTTCTCTTTGCCTAGAAAAAGTTGGAAAATTTTGTGTAGATATTGAAAATGTCTTCATTTAATTGATTTGGACCTGTCTATCAATTTTTATGCCTTGTTGAACCCTCTGCCCAGAAACCTGTTTTTCTGAAGTAAAATTCAGAAATGGACAGAGTTTGGAGTCGTATTTAGATTATATTTTAAGGACTTTAAACTCAATTCCTGAGGGGTCGGATGTTGAGAAAATTGAGCGTGGATGTCTAATGTTTAATTAGAGATAAAGAATGCAATTTTTGGATGAACCATTTAAAAGATATAATGATTTTAGTGCCTACTGTCCAAATTGGGGATAATGTGATTTTTTTTCAGGTTGAATTGAGTGTATTGATTCGAGTAATATCTAGTAGTCTTTTTAATTGAAAGCTAATGAGTTTATTGTTGGCATGTTAGTGTAGATTTTATTTGTATTGAGTCAACCTTAAATTGGGGCTTTTGAGATTGTAGTTTGGGGCGTAGAGCGTTGTTTAAAGGGGTTATTAGTGAAGCATTTTACGATGTTTGTTTTAGGTGGAGTAGCTTCGGGAGTGACCTCAGCCTCGCGCCACTCCGCTCCTTCCGGTAAAAGGCAAGTACAATGTGTGCATGGAAATGAGGTGTTCCACAGTAGATGTGTAAAATGCTAATTCTATTTAATTGTTGCAAGTATTAGTAAATATTGGTGCTTGTTATTAAGAGGACGTGAATGGATTCTTCTAAGAGTGATCTCTTGGTAAGACATAATCCCGGTAAGTATATCGTAAGGAAATAATATTGCAATGAGTTGAATGAGTGGGGTAAGTGGATTACTTGTTGTTAATTTATGAGTATTGTACTTGACTGTGTCCCTTTGGAGAAGTTGTTTCTGGCATAGATACTTGGAGTATTTAGAATGCCTCTTTTAAAGTGAGTGGATTGATTTCACTAGCTGAGTTGAGTATGTGGTTGCAATGATTAACTGAGAAATGTTATGCATACTTTGCATTCATGGCATGCATGAGATCGAGCCAGGTCGGTGAGAAAGTCATATGAGGACATATGACTAATCTGGTGAGCTCCTGAGAAGTCCCACCTTGTAGTCCCATCCATTGAGATGGATGGGAGCGAGTCATTAAGAGTAGGGCCCTCCACTGGGATGGAAGGGAATGAGAGATGGCGACACCGACGGGTGTGCACTCGAGTATACCGGTATAAATGATGAAAAGGTGCATTTTGAGCATGAAAGAATATCGCATTGCATAGTATGATCAATGTGGATTTATGGATAAAGTGAGGAAAGATTGTGACGTGGACTCAATTAGAGTGGGGAATTTAGATTAAAGTGTTATATGTCTATATCATTCTCACTTATGCGCCGATATGAATTAAGTTAAAGATTATTGTCAAGTAAAGTATCGTTGGTGTTAAATGGTTTTATTATCAGGTTAATATCTTGGTTGTGGTAAATAATGGTATTGTCAAATTATTGCTTTAAATGGGTATATCGGTGTCATTGTCCGAGTGTTGTTTTGTTTGTACTAAATGATCCTATTATCAAGCTTTTACCTTACTTATGTTATTTAGAATTGCTACTGTTTTGATGTACTTTGCTGAGTTTAAAAACTCACGCTTGTTTGTTGTTGTTGTTTTAGGTACTTTGAAGACGTCTTGTTGGGATGGGACTTAGCTTCACCTTCACTCACTATCATGCCATGATAAAGGAATAGTTTGGAATAATGTTTCACAATGATAATTAGTAGAGAATTATTGTGATATTATGTTGTAGTTTTGATTATTGTAAGCCTCGTCGTGTAGTTAAATTTAATAGTTGCTAATTGTTGTTATTAGTTTTCTTGCTTGTGTTGTTACGTTTATTATCTACCTTGTTTGCTGAGTGGATTTCCGTGTTTTAGGGGAGGTGTTGCCGAAATTTTTTTTAGTTAAGTTCAGCAAACCTACTAGTATGTTAGCTTGCTTTACTAGCATTTCATGGAAATTTGTAGTATTGGTGCTTGAGGGTGTAACATTCAGTGTACGTGGGGTACCGGGGTGTTACATCAATACTAATATTTTGCAAAACACATTTGCAAATATAAACTTGCAAACGAGGGCAATCAAAATCATATATTTGAGCCATATGATGATTAACACATAATCAAACTAATTTGCGAAACACATTTGCAAACTCTAGTCACATGCTTCAAAGAATTACACAAATATTAACTTGTTTGCAAAACACATTTGCACAACAATATCAAACATGAGCTTCTCCTATTTGCAAAACACATTTGCAAATCAACGCTACATGCAAAGAACACATCAACAAAGTTGCAAGCATGAGCTACAACTACTTGCAAAACACACGCGCAAATACTTGCTCCATGCAAAAACCAAATAAAAAAGTGTGAGCTAGAGCAGGAGGGATTGAGCCATCAACACATAATAAGACTCAAGCTATAAGACTCGACCACTCTTAATAGTACAACAACCTATACTAACAACTCAGTCTCTCATCCAAACACTGAGACCGGTAAAAGACTAAAAACACATCCTTAGCCCTAACTAGTTATACTTTTGCCTCTCGCAACCACTTGGAGCTTTCATGATGACCGATTATCTTCTGTCCAAGTCAGGATCTTCATCTTGTTCATCAACACATAATGAACTCCCCTTGTCTTAGCTTCGGGATCCTCTCTTGACGCTCATCAACACATGATGATATACTTGTTCCGTTTATCCATCTCAACCTTGGACTTAACCTATTTCAAACTCATTAAAAGTGTTAGTCCAGAACACATGGTTGTCACAATCATCAGTGCACTCCATTAACACATAATGGATGCTCTCAAGATCCTTTGATCATTTCTTTTGATGATTGACCATAACCCAAAGATAATTGATTGAAGGATTAATTGTGTCTTGAGTATACTAATGCAACTAATACTTTTATATACTCAAGAACTTTCGATTGCCCTAGGATCAATAACGTGAACCATCAACACATGATTAGTCCTTTGTTGATTGAATGGCAATTGAACACAATTTAAATTGAATTTAAATTTTCATGAGTATATATTAATTACACAAGTTTCATATGCTCAATTCGATAGAATCTAAAAGTAATGATCCAATTTACATGGAGTGGTGGAAAAGGATCAATACTCTTAAGACTATTAATTATAGAATAAACTCTGTTAAATGTGTGCATACAAATAATTGAACTTGAATCAATATGCGCATATTCAATTTTTGAATGCTTTGGAGTTTATCTTATATTGCCATGAGTATACTACAACTACATAAATTAAATATACACAAGGGGTTGTTTCAAAGTAATAATCGTTGATATAGAAAGATGAATTAGATCAATACTATTGAGACATTAAAGTAAAATATGAAATCCCCTTAAATGTATGCATTCATGTATATATGGAATTGAAACATTAATGCACATCTTGAGGTCTAAATAATGGTAGAGCTCATCTTTTAACTTAAATCCAGAACATGCATTAAGATATCATAAAATGAATACGAGTGCATACCTTGGGTTTCTTTATTTTTCAATGAGATGAGACTAATTAACGATATACTCAATAAAATAGTTAGTCTCATATTTTGATTTATCAATATAATAATGACTATTGTATCTAAGGAATACAACAAGATATGATAATATGAACTCTAATGCATACCTTTGATATTTCCATCTTTTTTACCCAAAAGAGACTAATAAAAGTTAAGCTCAACAAAAGAGTTAGTCTCATAAAAAGATTTGTTATTAATTAACAATTGAGACTAATTAATATTATAATTATCAAAAGAGTTAGTCTCAACATTAGTTTTGTCATTAACACCCAAACCAGCTTAATGGAACTTGAACTTTCAACAGTACCATCATGCCAAATACCAGAAGTATTATGAGCTTATCTACACTGTGCTAGAAGTAGAGAAGCGCAATAAACTTGTCAACGTTTGTTGTTGGCAATAATGAAAATGGGGCAAATCACTGGATCTAAACTCGATGGTAGCACAAGACTCAAGAATTATACAGGTTCGGGCTCTCGTAGAGGAGATAATACCCTAGTCCTGTGCTCTGGGATTATGTATATCTAGCTTATTGTTGATGATCTGATCGTGATGTTTACCCGCCCCCCTTTATATAGCAGAGGGGTGCGGTTACAAGAGAGAGTCCTGATCGGTTACAAGATGGAGATTCTATCACTATCCTTATCTACTAAACATGGTAACGGCTAGGATTACAATCGTATCCTACCTAATCAAGGTTGGTTACTATCTTTTGGGTTTCCTTGTTGCGCACGTAGGAAGCAGTCTAGGTAATATCCATCCTTATGCAGTCGGCTCGGCCCATCCCCTCCTAGGTGGTCCTCACGGCCTACCCTGCGGATACCCAGTGTCCATGTACTCCACAGTAGCCCCCGAGTGCTTTGCGATCGAGTTGTCGCCCTCCTGGTCGCATCTCAGTTGTCATGCTTCACGTCGAGTGCTTCCAGTTCTTGGCATGATCTCCCGACTAGTTCCTTCTCCATGCTAAGTGCCGTGCTGCAGGCAAAGAGATCGCAGGGAACTCAATAGAGCTCTACGCTTGATTTTTCCAAATGGTACCCATCCCAATTATTGAGAAACTGGCAGTCAGCCCATCTTGGGGCATACCCTTGTTTAAGTTGGTTTTAACCGAGTGGTACCCGTGCCCACTTGCCATGGCGCACAGCTATCGGCCCATCATGGGACGTACCATGGATTGGCCGAGTAGTACCTGCACCCGATTATCACGGTATACAGCTGGCGGCCCGTCATGGGGGGTACCCTTGGAATCCTTGTCCTGAATCAACTTGTAATATCTGATTCCGTCTTGTGCGGTAACCAGTAATCGACCTAACATGAGGCATATCACAAGAAGGCATTTCAACTTGGTTTGGAAGGTACCCAAATCCCGTTTGATATGGTTATTGGTGATTGACCCATCATGAGGCATACCATATCCCAAACTAGATTCGGCCTGAGAGTACATGTGCACGACAGTTGTGGCGCACAGCTGGCGGCCCATCTTAGGGCGTACCCTTGGTCAGGTCCAGACAAAATATGGAAGACGGAACGCCTTTTCCCGCTCAGGGCAAAATTCAGCGTCGCTTCCTATAAATACAAGGCTTGGTGCGAGGAAAGAGGCTTTCTCCGCACAGCGCACACCTGCCCCTTCATCTTCTAAATTTTGGCATTTTCGTAGCAATCTCCGCCGCTAGGGTTAACCACCGCCGCATTCCCAATCTTGCGCCACTGCTAAGCCCATTCGAAGATGCCTTCTTCCTCCTCCCAAGATACCTCTGCACCACCCCCATCCAAGGATTGGGCCACTTCGGTGACAACGAAGAAACGTTTAGAGGAGATAGTCATCTCCAGAGTTCTTCTAGCTTTGGAGTTGATCTGCGCGCATCCAGCCGCAAGTGAATCCTCTCCTACTCTGCGATCTGATGAGATTGTCATTTTTTAGTCCTTTTTCCATCATGGATTTAGCCTCCCTGGCAGCGCTTTCTTTCGCGGTCTCCTCCATTTCTACGGCATTGAGCTGATCAATCTGAACCCCAACTCCATTCTTTAAATTTCCATCTTTGTTCATCTATGCGAGGCGTTTCTCAGAATTCACCCACATTTCAATCTTTTCCGCCACCTTTTTCTTCTCAAGCCCTACCCGAACAAGAGCGCCCCTAAGGCCATTGGGGGTGCCAGCTTCTAGCTACGAGATGGGCTAAAAAAGTCTTATTTTTCTATCCCCTTCAAATCTTTTAACAAGGGTTGGCACCGAGAGTGGTTCTACTGCACCAATCTCGATCTCTTTCTCCCTCCTTTCACCGGGCTTCCACCCACATTTTCGCCTTCTTGGGTCGCAACTCCTTCGAGTAATGGGATGGACCAGGTCGAAGAA
Organism: Guadua angustifolia; assembly: GCA_036346375.1. Taxonomy (NCBI): domain Eukaryota; kingdom Viridiplantae; phylum Streptophyta; class Magnoliopsida; order Poales; family Poaceae; genus Guadua; species Guadua angustifolia. Next base: position 50,272,348 of record CM070502.1, on the reverse strand, counting down.
TTCATGGAACTAATTAGTAAGCTGAAGGAAATGGGTCTGACCGGGGTTGACATTGCTGTCAGCTTCACCCACCGCCGAATATAGCCTCTCAAGGAATGAGTCCACCTGGTATTCGAGTACAGGGGGAGAGCGATCATACTCGGGAGGCGCCCAAGGCCATCCCAAGAAGCGTGCTGACCGACTGGATGAGCGATTTCTACACCTCAAGCACCCAGGTCCCCCTCAGGGGACGCCCGAAGCCCTTCGCCTTGACGCGCCCTCCTCCTGAGGTGAGCATTTTGTCCAGTGATGACTGATCATGTACTTATGGATGAATGTTGTCTGATTCTGCACTTGTCGCTGCTTACAGGAGCGAGCAGCTTACTTTTCTGATGCTCCCCTCCCTAACATTCCCCAACATAAGAGTGCCAGGCATAAACAGCCAGCTAGCCCTTCTACCGAGGAGCCGAGTGCCAAAAGGGGGAAGAAACTAGCTGCCGAGGAGACTCCAGCGTCTTTTTGCCCGACTAGGGGTCCAACAATTAGGGAGCCCTCGGCATCGCAGACGGTAGGAATGGCATCGCACACGGCGGGGTCGGCGCCACACACGCCGCCACCAAAGCCTAGCATGAAACCAGATCAACCTTCGAGCAGTTCAGCTACTCAGAAAGGGCCTAACGATCCCAAGGGGCCAAGCGCCGAGAAGGGAAAGGAGCCGGCAGCCGAGGAGACTCAAAAACTATTCCGCCAGACTGGAGGCCCAGTGGTCCGGGATCCTACAGCTCAACATTCAGCTCAGTCGGCTTCTCCGCCTCCCATGTCAAGCACAAAACCGGACCCCCCTCCGAGTGGTTCAGCCACCCAAAAAGTGTTCGGGGTGAGAATAAAAAAGTCCGACAGGTTAGCCCCCCTATCGACTCTTACTCTGCTAGGTAGTGTTCTGATTTCCTTTTTTGCAGGGTGTCGTCAGACGAAGTTCCTGTAGATGCGCTGACTGAAAAACCCTAGGAGGCTAGGGACGAGAGTGTTGTGGACCAGGCGAGGATGGACTCATTGATCAACACCACTCCCAGGAGCGCCGAAGCGGCACTAGATCAGGCTGAGACTGCTTTGCCGACTACCGGATCGAAACCTAGGGGTGTCAGTGCGACCTCTGAATCGAAGTCACCTTCACCACCACTGAGCACTCTACCCAAGCTAACCGCAAGGCTGATGGCCCTGGAACTCACCACCTGCTCCTCTCCTCTGGTGGAGGAAATTCCTCGAGCCCCCGCAACTTCCCCCCCCCCCCGGCCTCCAGTGCGAATCATACTTCGCAATGAGGAGGACGAATGGGAAGCTTTTGGCAACGAAGATGAGGGGAAGATGAGGGAGGAGCTTTATGAGCACGCCATCGAGAGTGCCTGATTGGTCTGGGTGAGCTATTAGCCCCTTCTTTCTCTTTGCCCACAGTAGGCTGCGCATCTTCATTAATCTTCTTCTTGTAATCTTCAAGCCCTAGGAGAGTACTCCGAGAAGAGAGATGCCATTCTCCGGGAGGTACTTTCGAAGCTCAAGCTACGGTGGGACTACGAAGCCGACCTCGAGCGGGGTTCATGCCGAGGGCAGGGCCGTGGTCGAGCAGGTTAGGAACGAGGGCCAAGTTGAGCTTCGAAAGGTCGTGGCCCAAGTTCAAGCCGTGGAAGAGGAGAAATTGAGCTTGGTAGGCTCCCTTCGATGCAAGTGTCTTTAGTCATCCTGTTACAGAATTTTGATTGCTTGTCTTCTAACTCTTTTCCCTGTTCCAGCTCGGGACTTAACTGTCGCTGGTCTTCAGGAGGAACTTAAGTCGTCTGAGGAGTAGCTCAAGGCACTGAAAAACTCTGAATTCCAGGCTCGAACCAACTCAGAGAAGCTAGGGCGGTAGATGGAAGGTATGTTTCCCGACCCGGCTTTGCCTTCCTTCATATTTGTAGTGCCTTTGGTGATAACCTGAATTGCTCGCAGAATACCAGAGAAAGACACAGGAACAATTCTACGTTCTCGGTGAGAGGATCAAGTACGTAGAAGTATTACGCGCCAAGCACCACGAAGCCTCCGAGGTGATGGTGAAGTTCTTGAGCCCTAGAGAGGCAGGGCCGAGCAGTGAAGATGAAATCATCCTGCGGCTAACAGAAGGGCCCGGGAAGCTCTGGACCCAAATTCGGGAACAGCGACCACGAGTGCTAGCCAAGCTCTTGCAATTGTGAAGTCCTTGTATCCCCGAGTGGATCTCAAAGCTGTCAAGGAGGGCTTCATTGGCACCGTCGATGATGATCAAGTTGTTGCCCTCTTTGATGAAGTTAAGGACATGTCTGCCTCTTTAGTAGAAAATTTAGACTTGAGCCCCGTGTAATGCATATGCAAAACTTGGCTGTAATTACTTCACCGTATCTCAAGGAATTAACTTTTGACCATAATGGCTTTGTTGTTTCCCAAGAGATCTTTTCGTTAATGCTTGCGTGCTTATTCGCGTCTGGTTCGGCTTCCCATGCTGACACAAAACCGTTTCGGCTTCCCGTGCCAGCATATCTTCGAAACCGTTCAGCTTCCTCGCTCTGGATATATAAGGGTGTCACCGCTATGGGAGCGATCACCCACTTCCAAGTCTTCGTTTATCCGGCAATCTTCGACTTCTTCTACAAGTCTTTGATGGCTTCTCTGTCCCGTTCCTCTGTGCTGGCCGATGAGGTCCCGCCTCCTCCACCTCCGGCGAAGGAGCTGGTCTTCGACTTCGGGGACGATGCTTCGCCAGTGCCCACCGACAAAGATGCCCTTATCGCCGAGCTTTGGGCCGATTTCGAGCTCGCCATGGCCGAGCTCGCGGAACAGGAGGCCGTTGCTCGTGTCATTGCCGCGCTTATGTTTAGCTGCCTTAGAATAACATATATGTAAAATTTAAGCAATGTAAAAACATATTTGCTCAGACATAATGTTCGATTTTATATATGATTTTAATGCCATTTGCCCTTTTGTCCTTATCGACTTTTGAATTCGTCTGAGTGGTTTATCTCTTTTCGTTTAAGCACTTTGCCCGACTAGTCTAGCCCCCGGGCATCGGGAGTCGGCTCATGGCCCTTTTTCCCTAGCACGCACTGAGTGACTAGAGTTCGCCGTTTATGGGGTCAGAGTTTCACTACTCGAAGTTAACGTACTCGGACTCAATCGCAATCGTTAGGGAAAAGAAGCAAAAACAACTCGGAAGAAGGTTTGCGCATGCGCAACACTATTAGGTGTAGCCCCCGACTTACTGCTTAGTTGAGCATTAACTAAGTAGCAAGTCAAGAAAAACTTTATTCATAATAACATGATCAAGTACAAGGTTCAAGTGTAAAAGCCACGTAGCTGCTCTATGTTCCATGTATTGCTGATAAGCACGCCGTCTTCACGCTTGAGTCTGTAAGCCCCCGGGTGCATCACTTCATCGACGATGTAGGGGCCTTTCCAGCTTGGAGAGAGTTTATGCTCGCTTTTCTGATTCTTTCTTAGAACCAGATCTCCTTTAGAGAAAGCACGACCTCGAACTTTCCGATCGTGATAGTGACGCAAGCCCTGAAGGTACTTGGCCGACTGGATTGCTACAACATCCCTTGCTTCCTCCAGTCGGTCGAGATCTTCCAACCTGTTTTCTTCTGACTTGGCTTCCTTGTAGCTCCGAACCTGCGGGGATCCGAATGCCAACTCGGTAGGTAAGACCAGCTCTGAACCATATACTAGGAAAAAAGGTGACTGCCCGGTTGCTTTGCTGGGGGTAGTTCTCAACCCCTAGAGCACCGAAGGCAATTCTTTGATCCACCGCATAGCATATGGTTTGAGACGATCAAATATCCTTGCCTTCAGGCCTTGGAGCACCATGCCATTGGCCCGCTCGACCTACCCATTACTTCGGGGATGTCCCATGGAAGCAAAGCAGATTTTGATGCCAAGTTCATCACACCAATCTTGAAATTCTTCGCCTCGAAACTGAGTGCCATTATCAGTGATAATTCTATTCGGCACGCCAAATCTAACCACAATTTCTTAGAAGAATTCCTTGGCCTTGGCCGTCGTGATCGTGGCGACAGGCTTAGCCTCAATCCACTTCGTAAATTTGTCGATGGCAATGAAGAGATGAGTGAAACCACCTTGAGCCTTCTTCAGGGGTCCAACCTTGTCGAGCCCCCAGACTACGAATGGCCAGGTGATCGGAATAGTCTATAGCTCCTACGTTGGCATGTGAATCTACCGAGTGAAAAACTGACAGCCCTCGCACGTGCAGATGATATCTTCTATATCTGATACAGCAGTCGGCCAGAAGAAACCTTGTCGATAGGCTTTACCCACTAGGGTGCTTGATGCTGCATGATGCCCGCAAATTCCCGAGTGGATTTCTCTCAGGAGATTCTTCCCTTCTAGCTCTAATATGCAGCACCTTAGGACTCCAAAGGCACTCTTCCAAAAGAGCTCCTCACTGACCACCATATAGCTTTTGCTTCGGCGCGTGATGCGCTCTACCTGTACGCGATCTTCGGGGAGGTTGTCTTTCAACAGATAATCCAAATAAGGAGTTGTCCAGTCGGGGTTGACGACCAAAACTTCCGCCTCGGCCGGCTTTTCCTCTGACTTGCTTGACTCCTGTTGTCAGCTTACCGTAGGTTTATGGAGCTCTTCGACAAATAAGCCAGCCGGAACTGTTGCCCGACTGGAGCCTAATCTTGCAAGCTCGTCTGTTGCTTCATTATCTCAGCGGAGCACATGGATGAGCTCCAACCTGTCAAATTTATCCTCTAGCTTGCGCACTTCCTGGCAATACGCAGCCATATTGTCGTCGATGCACGACCAGCCCTTCTGCACCTAATTGATCACCAACTACGAGTCTTCGCGAACCATCAATCATCGATATCGAGTGATATGGCGATACGGAGCCCGTGGATGAGTGCCTCATATTCGGTGGCGTTGTTTGATGCTGGAAAGGGATTTGAAGAATGTACTTCAACCGTTCCCCTGTCGGAGAGATGAGCACTACGCCAGTCCCCACGCCGTTGAGCATGAGGGAACCATCAAAGTACATTGTCCAATACTCGAGCTCCTCAATGGCTATGGGATTCTGCAATTCTACCCACTCGACGGTGAAGTCGGTGAGTACTTGAGATTTAATGGCAGTTCGCGACTTGAAGGAGATTTCAAAAGCTCCGAGCTTGACTGCCCACTTCGCGATTCTCCCAGTGACTTCTCGATTGTGAAGTATGTCCCTAATCAGAAAAGAGGTAACCACCGAAATCGAATGCTCTTGAAAGTAGTGCTTAAGCTTGCGAGAGGTAAGTAGTACGGCATACAATAGCTTCTGCACTTGAGGGTACCATACCTTGGACTCGCTCAGTACCTCGTTGATGAAATAAACTGGACGTTGAACCTTCTACAAGTGTCCTGCCTCCTCCCGCTCCACAACAATTGCAGCGCTAACTACATGAGTCGTTGCTGCTATGTAGAGCAAAAGGGGTTCTTCGGGCATCGGTGAGACCAATGTCGGCGGTGTGGCTAGGAATGCCTTGAGATCCTCGAAAGCCTATTGCACTTTGGGAGTCCACTGGAAGTTGCCCTGCTTCTTCAGGAGCTTGGAAAACGACATCCCCCGCATCCCTAAGCGGGAAATGAATCTACCAAGTGTCACCATGCATCCTGTAAGCTTCTGGACATCCTTCTGGCAAGTCAGGGGCTTCATCTTTAGGATGGTGTTGATCTTCTCCGGGTTTACCTCGATACCGCGATGTGATACGATAAATCCGAGTAGCTTTCCCGAAGGGACTCTGAAGACACACTTCTCGGGGTTGAGCTTCATCTTGTAGGCTCTCAGGCTCTCAAATGTCTCGGCCAAATTAGATATGAGGTCCTCCTTTACACGGGATTTGAAAATGACATCATCCACGTATGCCTCCACGTTGCGTCCGAGTTGAGTATGAAAACACCGCTGTATCGCGCGCTGATAGGTTGCGCCAGTGTTTTTCAACCCGAATGGCATTGTGACATAGTAGAAAGCCCCAAACGAGGTGATGAATGAGGTCTTAATACAGTCTTCCTCTTTCAACCTGATTTGGTTTTACCCCGAGTAGGCATCTAAAAAACTCAAGAGCTCACAACCGGTGGTGGAATCCACCACCTGATCGATGCGAGGCAACCCAAATGGATCTTTTGGGCATGCCTTATTGAGATCGGTATAATCAACGCACATGCACCAACTTTTATTCTTTTTGCGAACAAGAACTGGGTTTGCTAACCAGTCGAGATGATACACTTCTTTTATGAATCCTACAGCTAAAAGCTTAGTGATTTCTTCCCTGATGGCGTCACGGCGATCTTGCGCAAACCGCCGAAGCCACTGCTTGATAGGCTTTGCCTTCTCATCGACATTAAGAGAGTGCTCAATCACCTCCCTAGGGACACCATGCATATCCGATGGCTTCCAAGCAGAGATGTCCCGGTTCACCTAAAGGAAAGTGACGAGCGCGTCTTCCTATTTGTGATCGAGCCCTGTCCCAACTAGAGCCGTTTGGGCCGAGTTAGACGGGTCAAGTATCACCTTCTTGACTCCTTCGTCAAGCTTCATACCTGACTTGGCTTGCTTCCTAGCTGGGACCTCTCCTTCGTCTTGTTGGAGCGCAGCCGCCAGTTGGATCTTCTCCCTGCCAGCCGCTGCCTCCTGCATCTTAGCCATGTCGCAGCTTTCTCTATCGCACATGAAGGACTGCTTGACATCACCACGAACTGTGATAATGCCTTTCGGCCCTGGCATCTTCAGCGCAAGGTATGTGTAGTGGGGCACAGCCATGAATCTGGCTAGGCCCGGCCTTCCCAAGATGGCATAGTATGCCGTCTCAAAATCATCCACCTCAAAGTTGAGGTACTCGGTCCAGTAGTTCTCCTTGGTCCCGAACATGACCGGTAGGGTGATCTGCCCGACTGGTACCGTCGAGGCCCCGGGGATTACCCCATGGATGGCAATGATCCACGCTTCAGCTCAGAGCGAGGAATCTTCATGTCATCAAAAGTTTTGGAGAAAAGGATGTTGAGTCCGCTTGCTCTGTCAACCAGCACCCTCTTGGGCTTGACGCTGCGAATGACAGGGTCTAGTACTAGAGGATATCTACCTGAATAAGGAATATGGTCGGGGTGATCCGAGTGGTCAAATGTGATTAGGACCTCGGGTCACCTCAGGTACTAGGGGGTAGGGATGGCAACGGGTCCGGGTACCTCCAGGTCCAGCCTCCGTGGACCTGGACACGAGACCAAGTTTGGACCGGACCGGACCGAAGTCGATCACGGTCCAAACTCGAACCTGACCGGACCCGATGGGTACCCGGACCCGTTACCAATGCGGTCCGTCGTTTAGTTCCGTTGTTCCATTTGATTCATATAATCTCAACAATAAATTTTTGGAATGTAATGATCGATCAATCAGCAAGCTCACGGCGTGTTTTGTTTGTTCATACATAGAGTTACATACGTACGTACGTATACCATGCATGCATACGGTGATGCACCCTGTCCAGAACAAACAAAACCTGCCGCGCGGTTATGTAGCCACCTCCCCACTCCCAACCGGCTCAACTAAGTGATGCGGTACTACTAAACATCACGCCTGCCATGCGGCCGCCGTTCGAGCATGTTCGATGCATGGGCTGGTTTTCTTTCCACGGCCCATGAGAATAGCTCGCGAGGTCCAACCGCTAGACTTTTTTCCATGCATGCATGCTGAGTTGCTGACTTAACGGGTCCGGGTCTGGGTACCCACGGGTCCAAAATGAGACCCGGACCAACCTGCACCGGACCGAACCGAAATAATATATACCTGTGGGTCCAAATTTGGACCCGAACCCATCGGGTCAGGTACCCGCGGGTACCCGGACCCATGGGTATTTTTGCCATCCCTACTAGGGGGTTTCTAGCGTGACCATGTTGGCCTCCCGAGCGGTAAGTTTCTGCTTCTGCTTGGACTCATACACAGCCGAGCCACCGAATATGTAATTGAGATCGCGCTCGGTCGCCTGGTAGTTGCCTCCATCATTCTCGGGAGGGTCCTACTTTTTGCCTGCCTCACCTTTATCTTGGCCTGCTTGCTTATTGTTTTCTTTCGTGAACCTTTTAAGAGTGAAGTAATCTTTGGCTGTGTGCTTCCCCTTTGGATGAAAAGGATAGATCGCATCCATCACCTTGTCGTAGTCATCTGTGTGCGGTGCTCGGGGCCGACCGTGTTCAGCTACCGCGACCAACTCCTTACCCTTCCGCTTCCTGTCCCTATGCTTGGAGGACTCGGTGTGATCTTTTTTGTCCTTTTGCCACGGTCGATCATCTTGGCGCTCGGCCAGATCTTTGAACATCTCCTTCAAAGTGGCCGGCTTCGGGACATCTTCTTGATCAAGTCGGGTCTTGACTCCCTTCTAAGCCGCTATGACGCTTCGAGACATCATGGAATTCTTCTTCAGTGAAGCACGGATGAACTCCCAGAGACTCATCTTCTTGATGAAGTTGATACAAGTCCCACGGTTCTTCGAGGTGCCGAAATTCCTCACAAAGATTTCCCAGAATCTATAGAATTCTCTAGAAGTCCCGTGAGCCAAGATTGAGCCGATGGAGTGAGCGTGACCAGCAAATAGTTCGCCATCACATTGTGGTGACCTCCTGCCGCTTTGACTGCGAGGGCGTAAACCTGCAGCCAAGCTTCTAGGTCCCTCTCTCCATCGAATTTGACAATGCCCTTAGGATTGAAACCTTCAGGCCAAACCACTCGGCGAAGCCAAGCGGTGAAAGCGCGGACCCCATCGATGGGTCCGTCATTGCGCTAGTGCAGAGATCGACGTGGTGGCGTTCTAACTCGGCACTCCTCCTCGTCACTCCGGCCACGGCGTGGTGATCTCTGTGATCGTCGCGGTTGTTGCGCCGGTCATCACAATCGTCCCGGCCATCATGGTCGATGCTGAAACGCTCGTAGTCATCCTCGCGCCAGCGCCGTTCATCATCTTCCTGCTCACGCCACCTGGCGTTAAGGTCCAAGCGGAGATCGTGGTTGATGCTCCGGCGAGCGTCCTAGCCTCGACAAAGCTCTTGTCGACTGCGCATGGACCGACTGCGGGTGGAATGGCTGCTAGTAGTCTGAGTGCCCATGCAGGCGTGGGAGTACGTCTTCTCCGCTGGTTATTCCTGGTTGTGTTGAATCACTGCCGCCGTCACTATGGCCTTAACTTGGGCCACGATCGGGGCAGCTGGACTGTCGGGACCGAGCATTGGTCCCAAGGTGTCAAGTAGCATCTTGGAGACGACGATGTTCTACTGAGGCATATGGAAAACCAATTGGTCCCCCATCTTTGCCTGCAGAATGTCCTCATTGACATTGCGGCCTTTGGCCTGGAGAGACTTCGCGTGCTTCCTGGGCCTCACGACGAAGGCAATCTGCCTCCACGACGTCCGTGGCATCCTTTTGGCGTAGGGACTCAGTACGCTAGTCTTCGATTATGTAGATGCCACGAAAACCTTGGCAACTTCCTGCGCTGCTCTCTGAGTCAGAAGAGTAAGAAGGAGACAGATCAAGCTGATCTTCGAATCCGAGTGGTTTGGTGCTGATGACGCCTACCACCCGAGACTCATCCTTGATCGGAGCCTTACCGTATGCGAATCAGGGAGAAAGCCCCCAGCTTACTGCTCCTGAGTAGATGGCTGTGGCATTCCCTGACCCGAGTGGAAGTCCAGATGAAAGAGCAATGGCGTCTCTTCCAGATTGGATCTAGTCTGAGTCCGAAAGAGCGAGCCTGCAGAGATTGTTGGTAACGAAGTCCAGGCTCCCTAAGCAGAAGGCCTGGCTGGGCACGAAGGTGACAACGACTCTGCTAGTGATTGCCATCGAGCTTGATGAGATTGATCTTAACGCAGCCCCTACCTGGCACGCCAACTATCGACGTTTGTTGTCAGCAATAGTGAAAAGAGGGCAAGGCGCTGGATCTAAACTCGATGGTAGCACAAGACTCAGGAATTATACAGGTTCGGGCTCTCACGAAGGAGATAATACCCTAGTCCTGTGCTCTGGAATTATGTGTATCTAGCTTACTGCTGATGATCAGATCGTGATGTTTACCCGCCCCCCTTTATATAGCAGAGGGGTGCGGTTACAAGAGAGAGTCTTGATCGGTTACAAGATGGAGATTCTATCTCTATGCTTATCCGCTGAACATGGTAACGGCCAGGATTAGAATCGTATCCTACCTAATCAAGGTTGGTTACTATCTTCTGGGTTTGCTTGTTGCGCACGTAGGAAGCAGCCTAGGTGATATCCGTCCTTATGCAGTTGGCTTGGCCTATCCCCTCATGGGTGGTCCTCACGACCTGCCCTGCGGATACCCAGGGTCTATGTACTCCACAAAACTCCTAATGAAGAATCATCATATTTTTCCTAATAGAACAAGGCAATACCCGAAACACATACCAATGCTGAGTAAGCTAGCAAAAACTATGATTGTGGAAAATACCAAAGGTATTAAGGGGAATAGAAGAATGATGAGATACAGAAGGAAATAAGCAAGTACCAGCGAAGAGGTGAAGGTAACAGGTTAGCGAGTTTCCATAAGCAAGACTCAACCAACATGATTGCTTAGCCTGCACAACCTTGCTTTTGGTGTGGATGCACTGATCGTTGATCATGCAACTGCCATACCCCCAAGCATCTGGTGGACCTTTACATGCAATCCACTGAAAATGTAAAAAACAGGGGAACAATGTTGAGGCACACTTCACCGCTCAACTTGTTGTTGTCAAGGACGCTTTGAAGAGTGATGATATGGTTCTTGATCCTAAGAAGTTCCAAAAGGACCTTCTAGGATATGGAAATAATTCCATGAATGAAGATAACCTTCTTGGGTCTAAGCTCGAGGAGTCCCAAAATGACACTTACAACTTTTATAGAGATTGGAACTAGTATCCTAAATATTTCTTCATTTTGCTAATCGATGTCACATATTCCTTATGAGCCTCCTAAAGAGTCTCTTTATTAATTTAGTTTTAGTTCCTAAATGAACATTGGTTTACACTTCTGTTAAGTGATTATGATTTAAATCAAATAAAATATTATTTCCATTGATATTTGATTCATTTATTATGCTATGTTCATTCTATATTTTACAATATGCTTCTGATGCAACAATTGTTCATTTAAGCATGGCATTTCATCAATTAAATTACATGTGATTCCCATATCCACCTTAGGCTTATGAATTTCTTTAAGAAGGAGGGATTCATGATTTTCTTGAAGCATATTAAAATCATTTTGAAGTAATTCATGTTCAAGCTTCAAACTTTTATATTTCTTTTTCTCCCTCCCAAGACATTCATTTAGCTCCTTTAACATATTCATAAACTCTTCACAAGAGAGCTCATCATCATCATCATCATCACTTACCTCGTTCTTACCTTTCGCCATGAAGCAACGGATTCGAGATGTGAGTGAATCTTCATCGTCACTTGAGGCGGAGGTTGAGGTTGATGGAGATGTCGGTTCTTCATCACTTGAGCTTGAGATGGAGCTTGAGGTTTCATCTCCCGACATCTCTTCCTTAATGCAATCCTCAATTGAAGACGTGGATGATTCAAATAGTTCTTGAAGCATTATCCACATCTCATGGGCACTCTTGAGATTGCATATGCTATCAAAAATTTCATCGCTCACAACCCAAAATAAAATGTTAGTAGCTTGAGCGTCAAGATGTAGGCATTTCGTCTCTCCTTCAGTTGGATCAACTTCTTTCAATGGAGACGAAAAGCCAACATCTACGATCCACCATATTTGGGGGCTCATGGATTTAAAATGAGAAGTCATAACTAATTTCCAATTAGCATAATTTGAGCCATCTAGCACAAGTGGATCATGTGAGTGCTCTAATCCTCTAGTCGACATCCTTTACTCTCTAGACGGTTAAGTCTAATAAAATGAGAGACCAAGCTCTGATACCAATTGAAAGGACAGGGGATGTCGCCTAGAGGGGGGGTGAATAGGCGAATTAAAATTTAAAACTAAATCGCAGCAGAAATTAATAGTTCGGAATATCCAAAATTTACTTCGGACTGTCCGAGTTGTTCGGATAGTCTAGGGTAATATTCGGATAGTCCGAGGATTGGTTCGGATATTTCGAATGCTCTAGAGCACACAGCTCGCAAAAAGGATCTAGGCTATTTGGGGAATATTAAATACACTAAATTAAACTAGTTAGCCCAGAATACTTGAGACAAATAGAGATCTAGCCGAAAACTCACTAGAAAAGTAGATCGGGCAATTTCAAGATTCAAAATCAAATATAAAGCAAGAGTAAGAAGCAAACTTGGAGACGATGATTTTTCACCCGAAGTTCGGATCCTTGAGGGGATCCTACGTCTCCGTTGAGGAGGCTCGGTCACACTTGAGCCGGGGTCTCTTTCAACCCTTTTCCTCCCGGTGTTGCACAAATGCACTCGCCGGTGCGGCTCGGTCACACTTGAGCCGGGGGTCTCTTTCAACCCTCTTCCTCCCGGTGTTGCACAAATGCACTCGCCGGACTTCACTTCTTTGATTCCTTCCCTTGCGGAGGCGGAATCGGCCTTCACAAACTCCCACGGCCAACCACACAAAGCTTCGGTGGCTCGTAGGCAACCTCCTAGCCATCTAGGAGTCCTCAACCTCCAAGAGTAACAAATGCTCACGAAGAACAAACTTGGAGATGACCTCAAGTGCTCAAACAACTCAAATCTTACTCAACACACTCCTCTTCCAACTCTCCTCAACACACAGCTCTTCCAACTCTTCTCAACCCTTCTCACTAAGGGGATCACTTAGATCTAAGAGTAGAGAGGGATTTGGGGCTCAAGAATGAAGGGAATAGCACCTCTAAACAATAGGGTAAGAGCCCTCTCAAAATGGGGAAGGATGGGGCTATAAATAGAGCCCATAAAAACTAGCCGTTTTTCTCAACGTTCAGGTCAGCTCGGACAGTCCGAGCTCAAGTTCGGATAGTCCGAACGCATCAAACTCGAAGAAACAGAGAATTCACTTCGGATAGTCCGAAAATATGTTCGGATAGTCCAAAATTTTTGGATAGTCCGAACTAGCACTGAGCAGCCCGACGAAAACGAGCATAACTTTTGACTCCGGACTTCGATTTTAGTGATTTTGGACTCTATTGAAAGCTAAGAATAAGGGCCACACAACTAACAAGGTCTCACTACCCAAATCTCGAAAGATAAATCCAGATTTCATAAAGAATCCAAGAGAGACCTACAATTCTCACTTTCCGGCACCACCAACACTACTCTTTCTCTAAGTTTCACAAGGATGGATCATTTGAGCACTTGACACATCTAAAATCATTCGACGTCAGATCCTCTTAATAGTACGGCAATCCTTAGACTCAAATTCAAACGAGAAATCTAAGTCTTACATTCAATCCGCATGCCGTCTTCTCTCGTGGATGCAATGCGCATGATGTCTTTTACCAAATGGTTGATGACATCTTCACCTTGTCCAACTTGACTCGATTCACCTCATGAGACTCTCGTCCTATCGACCTTGACTTGATCATCCTCTCCGACGATCTCCACGCCAAGTCGATCTTGACTTTGTCCTCAACTCTTGGTGACACCGCCGTCTTGTTGACCTCGGCTTAATGATCATCCTCCCGGATACCTTGGTCATCATACACATACGGGACCTAATTCTTTCCAAACCACTCATGAAAGACATTAGTCCCAAAAGCTCAGTAGATGTGAATAAATTGATATTTGTGGGCAAATAAGTACCACACGTGTTTCATATAAAGAAGCATAATATAATTGGAAACACTTGACATAAGAGATATTCTCTACTAAGTACATCATGATGAATATGTAATTGATCTATATGCACTAGAGAGATAATTGCGATATGATGAATCAATTAAATCATGGCAAGGATCACAGTCTTTACTTAAATGAAGCACATGATAGAATATACACGAATTGTACATGTGCGACTAATATTTAGAATAAGAGTAAATATGTGATCCAACTCTAGATTAAACTTCACTAAGAGAAGTGCATGAGAAGATACACAACTAAGACATGCATGCACCAAGTCAATCTATAGCAATGTGAAGTATAACTCTAGTTATTACATGCATACTAAAAGCAAAGCACATAATGAACTCAAATGAACATATGTGCACAAATAAATATGACATGAACCAATGTGCATATATACAATCAACATACTACTTGGAGTTCACTATGCATTTGCACAAAAGGAATGCAATAACAAATATGGAAGGGATACGAGATTGCATACCTTATCTTTGCTTAACCATTCACTTGATTTTCCTCTAAATAGATGAGACTAATACTCAACTAGGCAATAAACATGTTAGTCTCATAGCAATATGATCATATTAGAGGTTTGTCATTTGTTAAGCACTAAGTTAAGCATTTACACAATTACATAGATTGTCATTATATGCGTTTGTCATTAATCACCAAAATAATATAAGTGCCTAGATGCACTTTCAATCTCCCCCTTTTTTGTGATTTATGACAAACCTATTATCAATTGTACCAAATGACAATATTAAGATATTTATCATTAAAACAAGTATGAAGAAACAATAAGAGATCATTCTTACAAGTCATTCCTTTTTGACAATCGATTAGGGGACAATTGATAAATCCATAAATTCTCCCCCTTTTGTCATTAATCCCAAAAAAGTGCTTAAAAAAATCCTTATTGTTTATTCAATAAAATCTATTCTCCCCCTTAATTGCACACTCAATAAAAAGATTAGGGAGAACAAAATAAAAATAAGGAGCTAGGAATAGGGCAATGATATTAAGCTCCCCTAAATCTAGGCAAGATATAATACCAATTATATCCAAGATTTAGGTAATGGGTGTTTCTAATGATACCAATTTAAATGTAGTCATGATTCACAAGATGTAAATGGTGCTTAAACATGACACATGAATATGATTCCACATAGAGAAGATTTATTCTTAAACATCAAGATCTTATAACAAATTTATATAATTTAAGCACATGCTCACGATCAAATTAAATTCTAACAATCAAGATCATATAGAGAAGATTACACAATAAGGAATTGCTTATATGATCACAAGATGTATACAAGATCATGAATCAAAATTGTATAAGAAAGATGCGCTTTCATGATCAAAAATTTCACAAACTTATCAAGGGCATACCTCTTTGCAATGTGTCACCCATATGTACCTTTTAATTCTTGATAATGCCAAATGCAAGTTAGATGACACCTCAAAACAATTTAGGATTAGAGGATACCTCTTGAAGGATACCAATTAATGATAGCAATTGAAAGGTACAACACTATTTAAAATAAGACAATTGAGCATAATGGTGTGCAAAGACATTATTGAATATGGTCAAAAAGAAACACGTCCCTTTGTCGGTTCTTGTCCATCGCATGTTCGAATCGGTCATGATCACCGCGCCCAGCCTTAGATCCCTCGGACTATGGAGCTCCTCTCCATTTCCTTCATCCCACCGTCGAAGATGACCCCTTTTCCAATACCTTGAATATCAATAGACAAGCACACGATTTCCGGGAGCAAATATCTTTCAACTTGACCCAAGTTAGTTAGATAATGTCTAAGTACAACATGCACGATATGGATGATAAGCATGATAATACCACTTGCACGCAATTTGAAAAATTCAATTAGATACCAATTGAAGATTTCATTATACCAATTTACAATAAAAATATTTGAAACTCATTCAAATTTAATCTTGACATCCACTTGTAAGAGAGACAATGGATAAAACACATTCAAACTCACTCTTGAACTTACAAGGGAAATTTTCTCTTTTCTGTAATTAACTCCGAGTTATGCAAGAGAGGAAACATTTTGAGGCTAAGATACAATTAAATCCAATTTCCAGAAGAACTTAGCCAAATGATGCACTTTCATTGGAATGAAAACTTGAATAGATATGCTCCACTTTGAAGCTTGGAGCAATGAATAAGTTCAATTAGTTTTCATCTTGAAAGGCTTGCCAAGATTCCAATTTAAAACTCTCAAAATCTCAAAAGATTCAAATAGCAGCACAAAATCGATTATAGCTTTTAAACCATTGCTCAAATGCAAAAATCATCAACGCGGAAGAGATCAGTCTCGAAATTCTCTTCGAGGGCTATGAAGACCGAAAATTCATTTGAGAAAAGGAAAACCTCGAAAATTTGAAAATAGTGAATGTTGAATCGAAGATTTCGGGAAAAGAAATCTCGCTTTGAAATGGTCCTGAGGATGAAAACAATAGCAAATGAGCTCCCAAATAATTTTAGATGAATCATGGAGCAATAAATTGAGTTACTTTAGTTTTCATCACAAGGAAATACTCAAATCAACTTAAAGGTAGGCAAGATTTCAAAAGTGCAATGTGCTGAAAAATTCAGTTTTGGCATTCCATTTAAGCTTTTTGACAGGGCTGAAAGAAGGTTCAAACAAGATTCATAAATTCTGAAAAAAATAGACAATGAAGTCCAACTATAGAGAATCAAAACATGTCATAAGACTTTCCTCTGATTATGAACCCATTTGGAGATACAAAAATTACAAAACAGCCCCACAATCAGCCTAAACCTCGGAATGTCCGAGCTTTACCTCGGAATGTCCGAGTAGACCCTCTCTGTTGGAACTAGAAAATTTCCATTCGGAATGTCCGAATAAATCTTGAGTATCAAGTACTTGGATCGTCCAATGCATTTTCGGACTGTCCGAGCTCCAATTGAGCATTTTGAAATTGGGTCAAATCTTGATCAAATGAAGTCCAATAGCCATAAGATTTTGCAAAAATGTTCCATAGACATCCAAGAGACTTCCCCAAAAAGAATTTCTCAAATATCACCCTCCATTCAAAAATTAGGCCATTAAAAGTATTGGAGGTTTAGTTTTGACACTAAGTCAAATAAGGTTAACAATCTTGCAAATGAGTTCAAATAAATTTAAGAATTTTCAGATATGAACTCCATATACGAGAGAAGGTTTTCCAATAAAAATTTTCAATAAATAAATTTTATTTTGAGAAATATGGTGAAAGATGTATTTGAACCACATAAAGAATTAAGATTTTCACCAAATCCTCAAAATGGAACCAAATGAGTTTTGAATAGAAATATGCACTTATATGGCTTCATATGAGTTAGAGATATGTTTATAAGACTATTACCAATTTGAAGCCACTTTCAAAACATGAAAACCACAAAGAGTTCACAAACTGAAATTTCAGGTTTTCAGATTTTGACATTTCATTTAGGCTTCAAAAGATAGCTGAAAAACTGCTCATATGATGTCTAAAAAATTTGATAAAATTTTACATAGTAGACTAACTATTGAGGATCAAATCTTACAAAGGTGATCCCCTTAAATTATGATTTAATTTGGAGATACAAAATTCACAAATCAGCTCAAAAACATGCAAAAGTCTGAATTTTTAGCCTTTTGATCAAAGAGAGAAAAAGCCATAACTTTTTCAAATGAAGTTAAAATTATTTGAAATTGTGCATAAACATACTTTAAACTCATAAGAAGTTTTTCCAAGAATAATTTTCCAAAAAGGAGTCTCCAATCAAAAGATATGTCAAATTTTGCTTTGTGTGCATGATTTTTAATCAAAGAGAAGAAAAGTCAAAACTTTTCCAAATAAATTCAAAATGATTTGAAAATTTTCAGAAATGAACTTTGAACTATTTAGAAGGTTTTTCAAAAAGAATTTCCTCAAAAGGAATTTTCTTTCAAAAGATATGGCAGAATGCGCGTTGTAGGCAAAAATAGAAGTTCAATTTGCACCGAAAACTCAAAATGCAATCCGATTTGAATTTCATGGTGATCTGAACTTTCATGGCTTTATATGAGTTAGAAATACTATTTCAAGTCAAGAAGCACAAAGAAATCCATCTCAAATATCAAACCTACAATATGTAAGAATGGGTCATTTTGGGTCAAATGAAGAATTTTGGCCAAATTCAAATAGCTATAACTTTTGAACGGTTGGTCGTTTGAAAAAACTTTGAACTAAAGAAATGCTTGAAATGACCAACCCTACGAGTTTTGTATTGACCACTTTTTCAAAAACTCAATAGATTTTAATATATGAAAATATTTCATTTAATCCAAAATCAAGATCCTATAAGATCCATTTGAGGCCAAATTTGCTATTTTGTTTCCAAAATAAAAATTTTTACTCCGAAAGCATTGTAAAACATTTGAAATACATATTTGAGAACTTTTATAAAGATTTTCACAAATATTGGCCTTTTTGAATACATTTTTGACTTTTTGACCAAAATAGTCTTTTTGAAGAAACAAAAGAGAAACAAGGCCAAATTCAACAACACAAAAATTCAAATGAAGCAAGGGATAACATATTGAGATTTGAATTTTGTGTATGAGTTTAAAATACCATTTTGAACCAAGATACTACACAAGATCCGGTCCAAACTGAGAAACTCACTAAGTGCAATAATATGACCAGTATGAGTCAATTATAGTTTTTTTTCGATGAGTTTCAAAATCAAATAACTTTTGTTAGGTTGGTCTTTTGAAAATCTTTTGAACACAAGAATTGTTAAGAATGACCAACTCTAGGATTTTCGTTTTGGAATTACTTTCAAAATAATTTTACATTTAATTCTATGAAAATTATAAGTTTAAATCCAAAACAAGATACTAATATCTAGATTTTGGGGCATGAAACTCATTTTCTTTTCAAAATAGATTTTGTAAGGCCAAAACCTATGAAGAACGTTTCAAATACATTTGTATACATTTTGCAATTAGTTTTTCACAAGAATGCTAATAGTATACAAAATTTTGACTTTTGGCTAAATGCTTGATTTTGAAGATATATATTAGCACTTATATAAATATGGGCACATGTAGGGATGTGATACACATGAATATGAATTAACACTCCCCCTAAATGTGCCACTATCCCAAAGTTGTTCAAGATTGCAATCAAAACAACTAATAAGCATGAGCAAGCATATAACAAGCAATCTAAATTGATTTTCATGAATAATGCAATATAACCTACACAAGGCTATATGCTATAAGAATCAATTTAAATACTTGTTACCCGAGATGGCATTGGCTCAAGATTGAAGTGATCATCCTCATGCTTGGCTCTATTTTGCAAATGATTAAGTCCTCTTCCCTTTTGAAGATGCCAAACGTCCAATCCATCTCATATTACCTAAAAATCTTTTAGGCGGTTTTTGGTACCCAATCCTTGTTGGGTCCAATAATGTTAGTCACAATAGATTTAGAAACCCAAATGGCCCTAATTTGGATATTATTGAATTGACTAACACAATTAGAAATAGGTTTACAATAATTATTCCTCCTAGGCAAATGATTGGCATTTTTATGAAAAGGCTTAGGAGGACAATGATACTTTGCAAAACTATTTCTAGTTTGATCTATTCTAAGCATATGATTATTAAAACTATGCATTGGCTTAGAGGATCTAGTATATCTAGCAAATGTTTTGCTATTGTTATTTTTCTTAAGCACATGGTCAACATGATTTTTCATAGTCTTAGAAAATTTAGCATTATGAGCAAACACATTTCTAGATTTATTTCTCCTAAGCAAATGATTGTCACTATTATGCATAGACTTAGAAGAATCGACAAATTTGGCAAACACATTACCATTTTTGTCCTTCCTAAGCAAATAATCATTGAAATGATGAGTAGGCTTAGGGATTAAACCTTTGGGACAATCCTTACCGATATGCCCCTTTTCCCGACAATTGTAGCAAGTATGCTTTGAACGTCTCCTTTTCTTGACTTGCTCTTTGTCGGTTTGCTTCATGGTTGATGGTTGTGGCTTGATCTCCACTTTGTTAGGGCACACGGAGGTGAAGTGGCCCTTCTTGTTGCAAGCGAAGCACACAATCGTCTTCATTCTTCCTCGCTTATCTTGAGGCGCCCTTGGCTTGCTCAAGATCTCGTCGAGGATGACTTTTCCCTTTACGCATTTCTTCAAGTCATTTTCCAATCTAATGACTTGGGCCTTGAGCTCTTTATTTTCCTCTACAAGATTAGCATCCAAAGACATAGAGGAACTAGAAGAAATTTTATTAGAGCAACAAGATGTATCAATTAAAACTTCACAAGAGGTAGACATATCAATTTTTGATGAAATATTTGAGTTGACATTTAAGCATGGCATTTCATCAATTAAATTACATGTGATTCCCATATCCACCTTAGGCTTATGAATTTCTTTAAGAAGGAGGGATTCATGATTTTCTTGAAGCATATTAAAATCATTTTGAAGTAATTCATGTTCAAGCTTCAAACTTTTATATTTCTTTTTCTCCCTCCCAAGACATTCATTTAGCTCCTTTAACATATTCATAAACTCTTCACAAGAGAGCTCATCATCATCATCATCACTTACCTCATTCTTACCTTTCGCCATGAAGCAACGGATTCGAGATGTGAGTGAATCTTCATCGTCACTTGAGGTGGAGGTTGAGGTTGATGGAGATGTCGGTTCTTCATCACTTGAGTTTGAGATGGAGCTTGAGGTTTCATCTCCCGACATCTCTTCCTTAATGCAATCCTCAATTGAAGACGTGGATGATTCAAATAGTTCTTGAAGCTTTATCCACATCTCATGGGCACTCTTGAGATTGCATATACTATCAAAAATTTCATCGCTCACAACCCAAAATAAAACGTTAGTAGCTTGAGCGTCAAGATGTAGGCATTCCGTCTCTCCTTCAGTTGGATCAACTTCATTCAATGGAGACGAAAAGCCAACATCTACGATCCACCATATTTGGGGGCTCATGGATTTAAAATGAGAAGTCATAACTAATTTCCAATTAGCATAATTTGTGCCATCTAGCACAAGTGGATCATGTGAGTGCTCTAATCCTCTAGTCGACATCCTTTACTCTCTAGACGGTTAAGTCTAATAAAATGAGAGACCAAGCTCTGATACCAATTGAAAGGACAGGGGATGTCGCCTAGAGGGGGGGTGAATAGGCGAATTAAAATTTAAAACTAAATCGCAGCAGAAATTAATAGTTCGGAATATCCAAAATTTACTTCGGACTGTCCGAGTTGTTCGGATAGTCCGGGGTAATATTCGGATAGTCCGAGGATTGGTTCGGATATTCCGAATGCTGCAGAGCACACAGCTCGCAAAAAGGATCTAGGCTATTTGGGGAATATTAAATACACCAAATTAAACTAGTTAGCCTAGAATACTTGAGACAAATAGAGATCTAGCCGAAAACTCACTAGAAAAGTAGATCGGGCAATTTCAAGATTCAAAATCAAATACTAAAGCAAGAGTAAGAAGCAAACTTGGAGACGATGATTTTTCACCCGAAGTTTGGATCCTTGAGGGGATCCTACGTCTCCGTTGAGGCGGCTCGGTCACACTTGAGCCGGGGTCTCTTTCAACCCTTTTCCTCCTGGTGTTGCACAAATGCACTCGCCGGTGCGGCTCGGTCACACTTGAGCCGGGGGTCTCTTTCAACCCTCTTCCACCCAGTGTTGAACAAATGCACTCGCCGGACTTCACTTCTTTGATTCCTTCCCTTGCGGAGGCGGAATCGGCCTTCACAAACTCCCACGGCCAACCACACAAAGCTTCGGTGGCTCGTAGGCGACCTCCTAGCCGTCTAGGAGTCCTCAACCTCCAAGAGTAACAAATGCTCACGAAGAACAAACTTGGAGATGACCTCAAGTGCTCAAACAACTCAAATCTTACTCAACACACTCCTCTTCCAACTCTCCTCAACACACACCTCTTCCAACTCTTCTCAACCCTTCTCACTAAGGGGATCACTTAGATCTAAGAGTAGAGAGGGATTTGGGGCTCAAGAATGAAGGGAATAGCACCTCTAAACAATAGGGTAAGAGCCCTCTCAAAATGGGGAAGGATGGGGCTATAAATAGAGCCCATCAAAAACTAGCCGTTTTTCTCAACGTTCAGGTCAGTTCGGACAGTCCGAGCTCAAGTTCGGATAGTCCGAACGCATCAAACTCGAAGAAACAGACAATTCACTTCGGATAGTCCGAAAATATGTTCGGATAGTCTGAAATTTTCGGATAGTCCGAACTAGCACTGAGCAGCCCGACGAAAATGAGCATAACTTTTGACTCCGGACTCCGATTTTAGTGATTTTGGACTCTATTGAAAGCTAAGAATAAGGGCTACACAACTAATAAGGTCTTACTACACAAATCTCAAAAGATAAATCCAGATTTCATAAAGAATCCAAGAGAGACCTACAATTCTCACTTTCCGGCACCACCAACACTACTCTTTCTCTAAGTTTCACAAGGATGGATCATTTGAGCACTTGACACATCTAAAAGTCATTCAACGTCGCATCCCTCTTAATAATACGGCAATCCTTAGACTCAAATTCAAACGAGAAATCTAAGTCTTACATTCAATCCGCATGCCGTCTTCTCCGTGGATGCAATGCGCATGATGTCTTTTACCAAATAGTTGATGACATCTTCACCTTGTCCAACTTGACTCGATTCACCTCATGAGACTCTCGTCCTATCGACCTTGACTTGATCATCTTCTCCGACGATCTCCACGCCAAGTCAATCTTGACTTAGTCCTCAACTGTTGGTGACACCGCCGTCTTGTTGACCTCGGCTTAATGATCATCCTCCCGGATACCTTGGTTATCATACACATACGGGACCTAATTCTTTCCAAACCACTCATGAAAGATATTAGTCCCAAAAGCTCAGTAGATGTGAATAAATTGATATTTGTGGGCAATTAAGTACCACAAGTATTTCATATAAAGAAGCATAATATAACTGGAAACACTTGACATAAGAGATATTCTCTACTAAGTACATCATGATGAATATGTAATTAATCTATATGCACTAGAGAGATAATTGCGATATGATGAATCAATTAAATCATGGCAAGGATCACAGTCTTTACTTAAATGAAGCACATGATAGAATATACACGAATTGTATATGTGCGACTAATATTTAGAATAAGAGTAAATATGTGATCCAACTCTAGATTAAACTTCACTAAGAGAAGTGCATGAGAAGATACACAACTAAGACATGCATGCACCAAGTCAATCTATAGCAATGTGAAGTTTAACTCTAGTTATTACATGCATACTAAAAGCAAAGCACATAATGAACTCAAATGAACATATGTGCACAAATAAATATGACATGAACCAATGTGCATATATACAATCAACATACTACTTGGAGTTCACTATGCATTTGCACAAAAGGAATGCAATAACAAATATGGAAGGGATACCGAGATTGCATACCTTATCTTTGCTTAACCATTCACTTGATTTTCCTCTAAATAGATGAGACTAATACTCAACTAGGCAATAAACATGTTAGTCTCATAGCAATATGATCATATTAGAGGTTTGTCATTTGTTAAGCACTAAGTTAAGCATTTACACAATTACATAGATTGTCATTATATGCGTTTGTCATTAATCACCAAAATAACATAAGTGCCTAGATGCACTTTCATAGACACAATGTCCATGCCAAGTCTGCCGCGGACATGGATCTCATCTCTTATGCCACACAAGTACCAAGGTACTATAAAGGTGAGCACAAGACCACCTCGAAGCCCTCAACCCAAAAATCCTAACCTTAATCGCCATGGGACACTACTGCTTTACTAGGATCTAAAGTTCTTCAAGAGCACCATCGTGGGAGAAAAAGCTTGGATTCATTGTTGTTAGTGAGATTTTGTACCCTTGGTCAATGCCATCATTTTCACCGCATCATGTTCTACCCGATGCTTGCATCATCTCGTCGGGGGTATGCTTGTTCGCCGCCATTGCCATAGGAGCTGTGATGCAGTAGCTTTTCTTATGTGTAGTGTCAAGACATGAATATGCAAATCCGAGTCCTCTATGTATATCACACTAGTCAAGGATTATGCTAGTGTACACGATGGCACCATATGTGAATATCACAATCATACATAGTGGAAGTATAATAAAAGATTTTATTTATTAAATATAAGACAGTTGAATGACCTTATGGTTGACTTTACATGACTATGCCACACAGAGCTTAAACAATAATAGATAAAACTATAGTAGAAACTAAACTTGTAGATAAACCCCTCAGTATGCCACAAGCAACTAGCAAGGCTCACACCCTATACATTCGCTTTCTTTCGAAACTCCTCCAGCATAGGTATAGATTCCTCCTCCACTAATGATCAAAGGTGAGTACAAAAAGCACTCAACAAGTTATACATAGAATGCAAGTTTAATATAACTATATGCAAGGCTTATTCCAAATGAATGGCAAACATGGCTATTTTGCAATAAAGCATCATTTACAAATAAATATAATAAGTAGATTGAAATGATAATAAAACAAATAATAATAAATAAATAAATTTTGGGTAATTCTCATAGGTAAACTTTGGCACACTGCCCTGAACATCTTTCAATACTCTCAATAGCACACAGCTTCCCTTCCCAAGTTTTGTTTCACAAAATCTAACCCTTGACTGAAATTCCCGAGCATTGTCTATGACCGAGAGCATGGCTATCTGAATAAATTTATACTCTACAAAGGCTATACACTTTACCCATAAGATATGATCATCTCTTATTACCAAGCTATTAACACACTTCCTTTTATGCACGGTAGAGATATCATGATAAAACCTTTCGAAAACTTCATCTTAACACTAACCCTCCCAGTAAATTTGAACTCGCTATTCCTTTCCTCACACTGAGTAAGAGAATATGAGGGACATATCATTGGATAGATATGAGGCCATTGCACGCATACTTCCCCTTAATCGCATACCTAGTTTGATTATCCTCCTGAGTCATCAAATGTCAAGACTCGGTAACTTAGTTAGGTCTGTCCTATTACAGAAATGTGGTTGCATAATTAGCCTAGTTCAATGGCTTGCATAGTTAAGTCCTTAATTGGTCGAGACAAGACTTCCAACAATTTACTCATAGAAACCACCTCACATTAACTAATATATCATCATGTCAACCCAAAGCCACACAGACCCACCACGGCTCATAGGCCCACAGCTCATAGCCCGTTGCCACTTGCCCTAGTCTAAATCATTTACCACCCCAGTTGATTATTATGCAACGCATACCATCAACAATTCAACATCATTGTGTGACAATATATGACACCATTTTATAAATATGTTTCATATTCCATTAATCAAGTTAAATTTGCACTTTCAAAGAACATGAGTTATATGTGCCATGGCTAAGCAAACTAAACACATTCTAACCAATCCACATTGGTATCTAATAGCAACCAACCAATAATGAACAATCCTAGGGTGACAAATACTGATGGCATAAAAATGACAAGGTAGGTATAATCCAATTAGGTAGAATTTCTAGATGCCAAACTATTTGAAAATAGTTCTAAATATAAAATATCATACAATAATTTAAATCAATATAGCATTTGCAAAACTAGGTTCAACATGATCAAAGTATAACTTACCATAAAAAGGTCTTGAGCTTGATCTTGAGTCAACGATTCACCCTCGAGTTGGTTGAGCACCTCAAAGTCTACGCAAATCGAAAGGGAATACCAAATAAATACTAAACTAGAGAGAAAACAAAATCTAAAAATCAAATAAAATTCACCATTAAGTAGATCTCAATTTTATAAATTTTTAGAATCTTGAATCGCCTCAATTGAAGCTCGTATGAAAAAGAACGGCTCTTAAAAGATTCAAATAAAAGAGAAAATTAGGAAAAAGATAAATTCATATTTCCCAAATTATCTTTCTACTGAAAATCTGATTAATAACATCAGTTGATGTCAACATTGAATTAATTAAAACTGAAAAACTCTTATTACACCGACACATGAGACCCATTGGTCTATGGACCCAGTCCACGTTGCAGTGCAAGACCATAGTGAACTCGGTGCATAAGAGTAGAACGACCGACATGTGGGCCCCACCCTAACTGATGTGGCATGCTAACTGATCGCCCACACATGCAGCTAATCGAGCACCACAACAATGCACTCGTTGACATGGCTGTAACACCCCAGCACCCCATGTGCCCTGAATGCCACACATCATACTATATTGCTAAGTTTTAATCACTTTAGATATAAATTTTAGCAACACATTATTAAACATTTAATTGCTAAATAACCACTAAAGGATAGTTTCTAGATATAACTAGAAGACACAAACAATCTCAAGTTACATAACATTGAAAATAACACTAGGTAAGCTGTCGACGATCAGGATTGCCTGATTGCAGAAGTAAAGAGGGGTGAGTCGTGTATGCGGGACCCAAAACGAGCTTCACTCACCGAAGGAATGCGTTCGCTACTTCGTTGGTCGAGTCAAAAGGAAAACGAGCAAGACGCGGGGAGTTATACTGGTTCGAGCCCCTGTGAAGGTAAAAGCTCTACTCTGGTCTTGCCTTGAGGCAAGGATGTTCACTATGCTTGAGTACAAGTGTTTGTTTTACAGCTCGAGCTCTGGGGAGTTCTACGCTGGTTGTGTCTACTATCTTGTAGCTTTGATTGCCTACCCTGAGCGTGTTCGCCTCAAGGGGTTTTATACCTCTCCTGGCCGTTTCCAGAAACGGTCGAGAGATTCCTGAGTAGTGGCGGATCTTGAAGGTGGGTCATGTCGCTCTGCATCTCATGCCACGTTACGCCTTAACTCCGGCATTCAAGGTCTTGGTAACTATCGAGTAAGCGCATGTCTTGAAACCAAAGTCGATGTCGTGCGGGAGTTGAATCCTTGCCCCCCAAGCTCGAGGTCGCGTGGGAACCGTGCAGCCCAAGTCGTGGTCGGAGACCCTTGTAGCTCAACCCCGAGCTAGGGGCCCCGTTGACTGTGCGTTGACCTGTCAGAGATTTCTCAGTCCTCGACATAAGCATTTTAGAGAATAATTTCAGCATGGCACCTAAACAAATAATACTACTTCTAGACCACCAATAACAAAAAAAGAAGATTTGGAACCACGCACACAAGCACGCCCAAGCTGTCGAGCTTACATACAAAGGACAATATTAATTAAACAACATATTAACTATCCATACTTCTTTATTAATCAATTACAATCGACTAGGTCCACATACCCCTAATGCGACTATGTGGCTCCATCATCTAATTAAAGTTAAGCGCTATCTTATTCATGGGTGAACCCTAAACTAGATCACGATGAAGACGATGTGACAAGTGACACAATGACGCTAATCCCTTCCCATATATGTCACCTTCAATTATCACCTAAAACATTTAAAGAAAGCAAGAGTGAGTCCATGACTCAGGAAGTATATAACAAAAAAATAACATAACCTTTTTTCGCATTTAAAATCAACAAGGGTGAGTCCACAATGCAACCGGTACATAATAAAGTAATGTCATACCAGTTGTTATCTTTAACAACGCTTTATTCATCTTTGGATGAGTCCATGACTCAATCTCATAACCATGTATCACAATCATCTCATTAAATATGATTCATCATTAGCAATGCACTGCACTGCAGAATGCCTTATGCTCATTGCCATCTCATAGGTTAACAACACCTGATTCATCTTTGGAGGAGTCCACAACTCAATCTCATAACCATGTATCACAGTCATCTCATTAAACATGATTCATTATTAGCAATGCAATGCAATGCAGAATGCCTTATGCTCATTGCCATCTCATAGCTCATACCGGTATAGCTGAGTACACACCCGTCGGTGTGCACCCTCTCATTTCCATCCATCCCATGGAGGAGCCTACCGAAGTAGGTCTTTTATGCCCACCACAAGTGAGACATAGAGGCCTATACAGGTCACCTCTTCCATCATGAATGTGCATATGCAAATGACATAGATTATTTGTAGGATACATATTTCCATTGATACATAAACATAAGCATAATCAGCATATAAACAGTAATGTTATGGCATATCAAACATTTAGGACAGCTAGGCAATAATTATCCATTCACAACTCAGATTTATTGACATTCAACCTCATATACAATACACTTACCTTAACCACAAGGAGCGAGGTGGCGCGGGGTTGAGGCCACTCCTGAAGTCTTACCACATGAGAATAAGTTACATGCAACTCAACATACAATTCCAGCATAAGCAATAAAATTTAGCAACATCAAACCTACGCCCTATCGCAATTCTAATAACTTTCTCACTCAGCGAACAAAACCGCCCATCTGTTGTCCCGGTGGTTTAAAGGTAATAAGTTCCATCCTTATAACCCAAACCTCAGGGGTCAAGAACTTTATGAAACTAATAAAAATTACCCACATATTACACAATAATCAATTCTATCAAATAAAACATTTAGCCTTTCATATTTAGCCCTGAAACCCAATCTGCTACCACATTGGACAGCAGACTTCAAAATAGTATAGCTAATTTTATTCAATTCCAAATGAAGTAAAGGATGATATTTCTGAAATCTACAGAAAATTTTCTAACTTAATCTAGTTAGTAGAAAATTTAATTCAACTTCTATATATCCCTACTCTGCAGTTTTCCGCAACTGTTGCCAGCAAAGATAGATTCTGGACAGCAGTCAAACAAACAACCATAACTTTTAAACTACCCAACAAAATTTCATGATCTTGGTCTCTAAATAAACTTAATACAAAGATATACAACTTTTGTACAGCCAACCCCTCTGTGATTAAGTCTAAGGTCCCCGAAATCCAGCCCTAATAGAGAGATCTGCACTGCCCGAACCCAGATTTCGCCCAGCACAAAGATTTCCCCCAGTTTCTACTATCATAGCACTAAAGCAAGGCATTATAATGAATCAAATCGCTAATTTCAGAGCTCTAGATACCCAAAAAAATATAATAGGAGTAACATATCTTCATGAGGAACATGAGATCGATGACGAACACGAGAGGGAGTGGCGGTTATGGGGGAGAGGGGAGGGAGAGGAGGGGAGGGGTGGCTGGTAGGGCAAGGAGGCTGGTGTAACACCCCGGCACCAACTGCACCGCGAATGCTACCAAAAGACCCTAAACCTTATACCTCTACTAAAAGATTGAACCAACCTTGAAACTCCCCAAACCAGATTAAAACTAAGTCACCGAAATTTAGAAAATTTCGGCATGACCTCTCTAGAAAACAGGACATCCACTCAGCAGACAGAAAACATTTGCAGTAGGATATTATTCTAGCAGGTCCTTAGTTAACCAATCACAAAACCAATAGAATTTAATACACTCCACCACGACGCATAACACATTACAAACTTATTAGATACATCAAGATAGATGAATCGGTTAAGCGAATTGTTGGAGACCAAGTCGTAATGCGTGTTACTACTCCCAACCCAACGAGCCAGCTTCAAAGTACCTAAAACAAGAGAACAAACAAGCGTGAGTCCAAGACTCAGCAAAGCGCAATCAGGCATAAAAATAATGAACTCGACTAGAATATAAATGCTACAAGACATAAAGTAAAAGTTCCTTTAATTGATATCCGTAAATAAAAGAAACAGTTTAAATTCATATACAACCAAACATAAGAGCACAACTACTTCATCTTTTGACCTAACCACTACTTAATTGAAAATCATCCAGTAAAAGAAGCAGTATCTATCCCCATTTACCACATACAACTCGGAAACGTAACTAAACCATACTCACGCCTCAATAATCGTTCCAGGATGAGTCCACGACTAAATCCTCAACTTGACGTTTCCCCTTCTCATCAATTAACATTTACCATTTGCAACACATAATGCAATGCTTTTATGCTCTCATCCCTTTTTCTCATGAATCAAAACAATGAATGCACCATGCATGCTCATAATGCACATTGTCATAGCGTATACCGGTATAGCTGAGTGCACACCCGTCGGTGTGCACCCTCAATCCCAACCATCCCGTGGCGGGGCCTACTCTTACTGACTCGCTCCCATTCACCTCGATGAATGGGACTACGAGGTAGGACTTTCATGCTCACTACGGGTGAGCACCGAGGCCCGCATCAACATGGGACGCCTCGTCCATCATGAATGCAATTATGCAATTGACGTGAATGCATTTCATCCCTCATCCATTTTCACCACACATAGCCATAACCAATATGGAAGTACCAATTTACTTGCTATTTCCCCAGTGTGATTCATTCGAGAGTAAATAAAGTCATGAATAAAATTCAGGGAAAGGCATCACATAATTTCTGTAAGGTAGATTAAATTTACAGATATTACTAACTAGGTGATTATAGTGCAAGCTTGTCCCTACACTTGCATTAACATAACCATACCCATTCGTACAATTTCGTAATGCAATGCAATAAATGGGAATTGAATAACTTACTTACCATTTTGCTAACATTCATCCATCCTCATCACCATACTAAAAACAACTTCTAGACATGCTATTAAACATAACCACATCATTAGAAGTTTCATAATCTTATCGCAAACAAAGCATTTAACACCCTAATAACACTCTAGGGGTTGCACTTGCCTTTAACCTCGGCGAGGAACAGACGGCCCATTGCAGCGCTAGCAACCACCAACCCTAGAGGACAGAAATCCAAGATAGGGCAAGGCACGATTGTCACATTCACGAACTTATCGGAAATTAAGGAAGCAAGGTTACATAAGAGTATAATAGCCCACTACTCGATATGGGACTTTATACAATTCAAAATTTAACTATGGCATTAATAACTCTAGGTCCTTCACCATTTTAAGCGTAATCATACAAAATCTTTAGCTATGAACACCACTTTCAACCTCTAGGATACAAAATAGCAGTAAAAGTATCCTTATTAACACATCACACATGAGCTAGGCAAATGCCATGTAATGACAAGAATTTATGTTGCCAACAGGCAATTAATATTATAACCGATAGACAGCCGTTGGGAATTTGGAAGAGCTCACTAAATCAAAACAAGAACAACCATTAACAAGCAAAGATATACCAAAAGTAAATCAAATTAGTAAAGTAAGCAATTTGACCTAAGCACACTGCTCATCTACCTCCTTTCACTTCAAAACATTCGCCAACTTAATAACCGGGCATTCCAATTCAACTTTTCATGCAAGAGAAATATATGACATATGCAAAATCAACAATCGCATCGCACTCGATCCAAGAAGATACTACAATACAGCAAACAATCACAAAAGCTCTTTAAGGCAACATTAGCATTCCTAAATTTTCTTGTTAGCACCAACATAATTACCCCTTCTAAAGATCAATCAATCCACCGTCTCGAATCGGTCCAAGCAAGAACCACTACACATGCATATACCTCACAGCCATTTCATCGAACACCTGACATGCATACCAAAAAGCAACATCTCAGCACAATCTTGGCTTAGAGTCCTCACCACAGGAAGGGGCAGGAGGGGGCCCTACAGCCGGAGGGGAGGGAAGGTCGCCGGAGGGAGGTCGGGTGGCGCGGAACCCGGGGGGAGGCATCGCCGATCTGCAAACGCTTCCACTC
The DNA here is from genome assembly GCA_036346375.1 of Guadua angustifolia. Taxonomy (NCBI): domain Eukaryota; kingdom Viridiplantae; phylum Streptophyta; class Magnoliopsida; order Poales; family Poaceae; genus Guadua; species Guadua angustifolia. The sequence continues at coordinate 50,240,822 of CM070502.1, read as the reverse complement.
GCTTGCTACTCTGCCGTGGCTGCCTTTTCTTCTTCTGCCGGGCTGCTCTGCTTCTTTCGACTTCTTCTTTGCCATTCTTCTTGGCAAGGGAGAGGAGAGGGCGCCAACCAAGGAAACTCGCCGACCAGGAGGAGGAGGCAGGCGCGGCCGGGAGGATGGCTGAGGGAGCCGGCAGGGCTGGAGGCGCAGGGAAGGGTCGAAGCCTGGGCTGGAGGCACTGGGGAAGCACCGGCAGGGGAGGGTTCGGCCAGGGGAGCATCGGCAGGGGAAGGGACGGTGGCTGTCGGAGTCGGCTGGAAACTTGGGGAGAAAAGAAAATATCTTGGCCACATGGAGAGATGACAGCCACAAGAATGAAAGGAGGAGAGAGATTATGTGATGGAGGGAGGAAAATTCCTAAAAACCCCTCCAAACCAAAGCCAACTTTAAACCATTACCGTGTACCAATAAATTTCAATACTTGGCGTGAAATGACAAATAATCAAGAAAAACAAACCTGCCGCCAAACTAAACAGAAGAAGTCCAAAACTTTTAATAACATCTTGAAACTTCGCGACAACGTAACTTAACTCCCACCGGAATAACTCCAAAAATTAAGAAAACGAAAACAATACCGGCAAAAAAAACTGGAAAAACGCTTTGCAGTATTACACTCTTCCCCCCTTTAACAGAATTCGACCTCGAATTCTAACTATCACAAGAACACCAGCAAGAACAACGAAAACAACTACAAAACAAGGATACTCGAGACAACAAATCTGGTTATTCCTCACGCAAGAGAAACTCCAAAATTCGATCCACTTCTCTTCCCAATATAAGAAACAAGAACTTAACTTATTTCATCCCTTTTCGAATCAACACTCACGCTTCCTCCTTAATTTGGCATGGCACAAGACTCGAAGTCCAGGTCTTACTCAAAGACCAAGGCTAAACCAAATCTACTTTGCGTTCTCACCTCCAAATGGCTCTTCCTAAACCAGGAATTTCACAAGCACTACCAGACAACTCAGACAGACTCTTCTTTAACGCTTCAATACACAACCTCCAACCAACGATTCTTCTAGGAAGATCATAATACTAGTTCCCAACTCAATTCTAATTTCCCTATTCAATTTCATTCACCCAACTTTCTCCTCTCTCTCAACCTCTACCTCACAGGTAATCAAACTCAAGATGACATGATTAACACAAGCCACAACACTCTATTACGCATCGAAGGAATTATCACCAAATCACCAAGGCTATCCGATTGAACGGCTAGGTTCTAAACTCGAATCCCCCTAAGAACCACGAGAACATTGATTCCCATCTCTCCTCATGGATTAACCTTTATAACCAATTCGGAACATATCCCTATTTCCAACCACTTAGACATTTATGGTTCCACACCAGAATCCTCCAGGAACCAAATCACAACTCTTACCTTTTCAACAGATGCCTTTGGGACAAAAGGGTCCTGTCCAACCTTACTATTAACACGATTAGCCCAATAGGGCACAAATCCCATTTCCTCACCATACAAAATCATACTTGTCCTTTCATACCTGTCTCGATCAAGGAGACAATCACTCGAAGAAAAGGTTCATAACTGAATCCTCCATTTCAGACTAACCAAACCTTGACTCCAACCCACGAAACCAAGGGTTCCAACATACTTAGAATAAGTAATGCATTTATCGCCCGATTCCACAATCCACCAACACATTAATCCTGCTCAACCATGGGACAACGGGACCCGACAATCCTCCCACCAAGGTTTAGACCAAGTCCTGCCACACTGTTCATTACCCTCCACTCTGAATCCATTTACAATCCACGCCTAACCCCGGCTAGAATTGGGGTTACCACTAACCCACGCTTAATCTTCCTTCCAAGAAGATCTCACCTTACAACCATCCCCCGACAAATAATTCCAAGGAGTATAATCTATATTATACTACACCAAAAACTCATGACCCAACATTTCCTTGTGTCACACTAGAGAACAAAGAAAATTCTCGATTAAACAACAAGCTAATCACTTTCCTCAACTTGAAACCAATGTAATAAAATCGCATCGAAGAGGATCTCAACTTAGAAGAGAAACACCGCGAAACTCTTTTTCGAAAGCAGATACAAAAACTAAGGAAAACTGCTTTCCCCTTACTACAAAATTCATTTCCAACATCTTGGGATCCAAGGTGTACAACTTCACATCAACGAAACACACGAATAGGAAACAACACATCCCGAGACTTTTGTCGCACCACAACCAACCTTTCTCATAAGAAAAGGAAAACTCTCATCTTCTAGCCGACAACCACCTTCGACATCAACTAAGGATTGAACCTTTTTGAACAATCAAAAAAATCATTCTTATTTTATTTGAGTCCAACTCCAATCAAACTACTGATACCTTTTCTTTTCACTCAAAAACTTCCAACACTTTTCGTTACCTCTACCTTTTTCCTTTAGATAACAAATCCAAAGACAGCAAATTCTAAGACTAAAAGGCACAATCCACTCATACACTCTTAGTGTAAATTCCGTATTCATATCTTGAGCCAATAATTAACCATGACCACGGAGTGGCGTAATTCAATGAACTGGAGTAGTCCAGAACTATCATCACACCAAATCATGATTAAGCACTATTTCTTCCTCATAATCTTTCATCCATTGATTACATTCACGCTTGAAAAGGTTATTACCTACGTTGAACAAATTCTCCCCCTAGGATGTTTATCAAGGGGAAACAGGTTAAGATTTTATCCGCAATCAACCTAACCATCAACACCACTGCTTAATCTATTTCCAAGACATCGCTGTTCAAAGTAACCTTTTAGTAAGATTAACCTGCCCTCATATTTCCTATTTGACAAAAATAGAACGAGCACATTAGAGCAACTATTCAAGTCCCCAATAATTTAGACAATGTCTCCCCGAGACATAAATCGCCAAAATGGCTCTAAGGCCATCCGTCGCTAAAGAGCAAACCAAGCTCCAAAATATTTAATCCCATAGTTCTCCGCATTTTATTTACAATCTTGACTTAGGTTATACTAACCACACCTTATAAAACTTATTATTACTCCACACAATCCAACCACTGAGAACACCTCGAAACAATTTAATCCCATCACCCTAGTAAAACAGGTTCCGCAGCCAAACTTGTTATTCCTTCATCAACATCACTACTTTTAATCGTGGATCACCATGACCAACATAAAATTTCTTGTCACCTATCACCATAGGGTCAACCACCCTAACAACTCAATCGTTTTACTAATCTCATATGGGAAGATCTTCAATCAACCTACAACTTACTCTAACTGTCGCATTTTCCTTTTCAGAAAAGCCAACCAAACTTCCAAACAAGCTCAACTCTCAAAAGACTTAGAAAATGACAGGACTCAAGCCTTGGCATTCAACAACTCTCCAAACCAAACCTCAAACTCCAAAATTCCACGAAGGACATGAGTTACACAAATAATTTCACGGAAAGGAAAAGCGAATCGGTCGAATAACACTTTTTCCTTTAAAGCCCCAAATCCAAAACTTCAACTCGGAAAACGACAACCCGAAGAAATCCATGTCTTTCCCCGCCATCAACCAATGGGACGCAACACCACAGCCCTCTTCTTTGACTTAAACCCAAAAAGACCAAATAAGATAAAACCCAAAACGAATTCCATCAACTCTCAAATTTATGACAAAGGAACAATGGCTCTCCTCACACGAGGTTATGAGTGATATGGACTAGGCGTCCCGATCTTTCGATGAGAATAGGTAGCGTCGATTTGGTGGAGGACGAAGTTGGCGGCCCGACTACAACGAACCGACGTTATGCTTAGCGACGGTACACCACCCTCCTCGGGTTATTGATCTCGCGGAAGCGCGACCAACCTGACCACGAAGGTCTTTGTTCCTGCAAGCAATCGAAGAACCAGCAAGAACAAGAGATCACAAGCAACTCAATTGTGAATATGAATGTAGATTGATTCTGGAATAAGAACACTCGAAGTTGGGGTTCCGATAATCAAGTAGACGGGCGGCCTAGTCGGCACGCGCGAGTACAAGCGGTAGCAATGGCTAACCTAATCAAACAAAACCCAAACCCTAATTATGGTGGCGGCTGGCTATTTATAGTCCAAGGGCATGCTTTACCAGGCCTTAACATGGGCCTAACTAATACAACTCGGATTAGGAGACCCGCAGCCAAACTGACTCGGACAGGAAAAGTAGTCTCCATTGTTTTGCAGTTTCCCGTTGACTCAGAAGGAATTTGAAGGTGATTTTGGATCCGTTTGAAAGAGGACGAGCAGATCTTTTAATCCTGTACTCGTGAGCCTCCAGAAGTGCTCTGGATCAAAAGTTATGAATGTTTGAAGTTGATGCTGTCTGCGAGTCCGAATCTGACTTGGAGTTCCTTCAAGCCTCCGACTTGGATTCGAGTCTCTTTGCACTTGGTGGTTCTTCTCCCTGATTCCTAATAAGAATAACATGATCACAAGAATTAAATAGCATTCCATTCACTAAGTCATTAGTAGGAACACTTAGGAACGACTTCACCTGATAATTTAATTTGCGTGCACGAGCTCGAGTGAGTGGTCCTTGTACATTTTGGTGAGATGAATTAGCGCTGGTTGTATCCGTTGTAGAGATGTCCTCATCAATGAGACCTCCGGTGCCAGCTCAAACTGTCACACCGACCAACGAGGCCTTAACAAGGCCCAAATGAGTAAACCAAATCCTTCGGCACAAAAAAAATCCCAAAAGATTCCACTAGTCAAACCAATAACTTCATAAACTTAGCAACAATATATGCTATCAAGCCTCAGTAGGACTAGCATATAATATAGCATCACGCATCAACATAGCATCAATCACAAAATAAGCATTGTAGCACAACGCAATGATAACCCATCCCTTCCTACTGTGCATCAGAGTGTGTCAAGTTTTAACTTAATTAACCATTCTATCTCAAGTTTTAAGGTTATTGCCCTAGGGCCACATTTTAAAGGTTCAACATAAACCATGTTTCTACTTTCATACAGCAAAATTTTAATTCATTCTAGAATTACTCACTTTATTCAAGCACTACGGACCTAAAGCCCGCTCTGATACCAACTGTAACACCCCGGCGCCAACTGCACCGCGAATGCTACTAAAAGACCCTAAACCTTATACCTCTACTAAAAGATTGAACCAACCTTGAAACTCCCCAAACCAGATTAAAACTAAGTCACCGAAATTTAGAAAATTTCGGCATGACCTCTCTAGAAAACAAGACATCCACTCGTGCAGACGAGAAAACATTTGCGAGGGATATTATTCTAGCAGGTCCTTAGTTAATCAATCACAAAACCAATAGAATTTAATACACTCCACCACGACGCATAACACATTACAAACTTATTAGATACATCAAGACCGATCAATCGGTTAAACGAATTGTTGGAGACCAAAGTCGGTAATGCGTGTTACTACTCCCAACCCAACGAGCCACTTCAAAGTACCTAAAACAAGAGAACAAACAAGCGTGAGTCCAAGACTCAAAGAAAGCGCAATCGAGCATAAAAATAATGAACTCGACTAGAATATAAATGCTACAAGACATAAAGTAAAAGTTCCTTTAATTGATATCCGTAAATAAAAGAAACAGTTTAAATTCATATACAACCAAACATAAGAGCACAACTACTTCATCTTTTGACCTAACCACTACTAATTGAAAATCATCCAAAGAAAAGAAGCGAGATCTATCCCCATTTACCACATACAACTCGGAAACGTAACTAAACCATACTCACGCCTCAATAATCGTTCCAGGATGAGTCCACGACTAAATCCTCAACTTGACGTTTCCCCTTCTCATCAATTAACATTTACCATTTGCAACACATAATGCAATGCTTTTATGCTCTCATCCCTTTTTCTCATGAATCAAAACAATGAATGCACCATGCATGCTCATAATGCACATTGTCATAGCGTATACCGGTATAGCTGAGTGCACACCCGTCGGTGTGCACCCTCAATCCCAACCATCCCGTGGCGGGGCCTACTCTTACTGACTCGCTCCCATTCACCTCGATGAATGGGACTACGAGGTAGGACTTTCATGCTCACTACGGGTGAGCACCGAGGCCCCGGATCAACATGGGACGCCTCGTCCATCATGAATGCAATTATGCAATTGACGTGAATGCATTTCATCCTCATCCATTTTCACCACACATAGCCATAACCAATATGGAAGTACCAATTTACTTGCTATTTCCCGGTGTGATTCATTCGAGAGTAAATAAAGTCATGAATAAAATTCAGGGAAAGGCATCACATAATTTCAGAAGGTAGATTAAATTTACGAGATATTACTAACTAGGTGATTATAGTGCAAGCTTGTCCCTACACTTGCATTAACATAACCATACCCATTCGTACAATTTCGTAATGCAATGCAATAAATGGGAATTGAATAACTTACTTACCATTTTGCTAACATTCATCCATCCTCATCACCATACTAAAAACAACTTCTAGACATACTATTAAACATAACCACATCATTAGAAGTTTCATAATCTTATCGCAAACAAAGCATTTAACACCCTAATAACACTCTAGGGTTGCACTTGCCTTTAACCTCGGCGAGAACAGACGGCCCATTGCGCCGCTTAGCAACCACCAACCCTAGAGGATGTAAATCCAAGATAGGGCAAGGCACGATTGTCACATTCATGAACTTATCGGAAATTAAGGAAGCAAGGTTACATAAGAGTATAATAGCCCACTACTCGATATGGGACTTTATACAATTCAAAATTTAACTATGGCATTAACAACTCTAGGTCCTTCACCATTTTAAGCATAATCATACAAAATCTTTAGCTATGAACACCACTTTCAACCTCTAGGATACAAAATAGCAGTAAAAGTATCCTTATTAACACATCACACATGAGCTAGGCAAATGCCATGTAATGACAAGAATTTAAGTTGCCAACAGGCAATTAATATTATAACCGATAGACAGCCGTTGGGAATTTGGAAGAGCTCACTAAATCAAAACAAGAACAACCATTAACAAGCAAAGATATACCAAAAGTAAATCAAATCAGAAAAGTAAGCAATTTGACCTAAGCACACTGCTCATCTACCTCCTTTCACTTCAAAACATTCGCCAACTTAATAACCGGGCATTCCAATTCAACTTTTCATGCAAGAGAAATATATGACATGCAAAATCAACAATCGCATCGCACTCGATCCAAGAAGATACTACAATACATCAAACAATCACAAAAGCTCTTTAAGGCAACATTAGCATTCCTAAATTTTCTTGTTAACACCAACATAATTACCCCTTCTAAAGATCAATCAATCCACCGTCTCGAATCGGTCCAAGCAAGAACCACTACACGTGCATATACCTCACAGCCATTTCATCGAACACCTGACATGCATACTAAAAACCAACATCTCAGCACAATCTTGGCTTAGAGTCCTCACCACAGGAAGGGGCAGGAGGGGGCCCTACGGCCGGAGGGGAGGGAAGGTCGCCGGAGGGAGGTCGGGGTGGCGCTGGAACCGGCCAGAGGGGAGGCATCGCCGATCTGCAAACGCCGCTACCTGCTTGTTTCTATCGCCACTGGTCGCTCCTTTTCTTCTTTGCTGCTTGCTCTTCTGCTTTCTACTCTTCTTTGCCCATTCTTCTTTGGCAAGGAGAGGAGAGGGCGCCAACCAAGGAAACTCGCCGACCAGGGAGGAGGCGCAGGGTGGCGCCGGTCGGGAGGAAGGCCGAGGAGCGGCAGGCCGGAGGCGCAGGGAGGTCAAGCTCGGGCCGAGGCGCCTGGGAAGCACCGGCAGGGGAGGGTTCGACCAGGGGAGCATCGGCAGGGGAAGGGAAGAGGCGCCAGCACCTGGGCGAGCCGGCCAGGACGCCGGCAGGAGTCACTGAAACTTGGGGAGAAAAGAAAATATCTTGGCCACATGGAGAGATGACAGCCACAAGAATGAAAGGAGGAGAGAGATTATGTGATGGAGGGAGGAAAATTCCTAAAAACCCCTCCAAACCAAAGCCAACTTTAAACCATTACCGTGTACCAATAAATTTCAATACTTGGCGCGAAATGACAAATAATCAAGAAAAACAAACCTACCGCCAAACTAAACAGAAGAAGTCCAAAACTTTTAATAACATCTAGAAACTTCGCGACAACGTAACTTAACTCCCACCGGAATAACTCTGAAAATTAAGAAAACGAAAACAATACCGGCAAAAAAAACTGGAAAAACGCTTTGCAGTATTACAGCTGGTAGAGGGGAGGGCTAGGGTTAGGGAAAACTCCCTCCTACATGGGCCAAGGCTAGCCCAAGATGGCCCACGAACAGCCCAACACAGGAAACTAGCCCCTAAAAGCCCACAGAAGTTCAAATCATACAATTTTTTAGATATTACAGTGTCATTGACCTAGCTACTACTAGCATACACGTGTCACAAACTAAGATGTGTCACCTCGACCAGCGGTGCATGAAGCCCTATGGTCGGCAGCGATGACGAAGGTGAGCACCACTAGGTAGATCTCGACAGCGTGGTTCTAATGCTTGGCTTACGTCCCTCACTGGTGCACTGGAACAATGACTACAAGCTCTTCCTCTCTAGCGGCGATGGGTTCCCCGATGATCCACTGCTCCAGTAACACTCTGGCCTTCCAAGCACATGCACTCGAAGCTCCACACGATGGTGAACCTCACGGTGCAGAATGTCCTGAATAGACCTTCATCTGTAGCGAGTCATCAAAATCTTGCTCACGATGGTGCTAGCACAATAATCTCAGATTGTGGCGAAAACATGGCATGAACGGGCTAATTGACCTAGGGCTTTGATTGCTTAGGTCCTTGCTGTCCCCATGCACCCCTATTTATCCCCTAAAAGTCCATGCTCTAGCCAACAATCTTCTGAGTTGGTGACCTAGATAGCGGTGCAGTGAGGAGTTCTCATCAGAGACACTAACCAAGAGACTGATACATGGTGAGATCCAATGGCCACTAACGCTTCGGATGCAGCGCAATCTCGGCCATCCACGCGACCTCGATCCAACGGTCACCATGCAGTAGGGTTTTAGTTCACAATGGGCCGGATCAGGGTCGGTCGAACTAATTAGAAAAAGATTGGGTTAATAAATTAAAAATTTTAAAAATTAACACTATTCAACAAATTAAAAAATTTCTAATAAAAATAATTCTAGTAATTCCTTCAATTCAAAATAAATAAAAAATATTAGAAAAATTCTAGAAATATATTAAAACATCTAGAACTCAAATAAAATATTTTTGATAAAAGTCTATACGAATTTTTCATAAATTTAAATAATCTTCACAATAGGCCTAATTCAAAAATATTGATAAAAATCCAAATAAATTCCCAAAATTCATAAATAATAATATTACTTCAATAAAAGCTAAAATTTGGGATGATACACGTCGACATCGCCGCTAGTCATCATTGGCCATGGCACCCATGTCACCAGGTTCGCTGTGTCGAGATCTCTTAGTTGGCATGATTCAAAGGTTGCCAGAGTCCACCTTTGCTCATCATCAATGACCTTAGGTTCCCGCACTCAGCCGCTGATGTGGAGTGACACATTATACTAAGTCAGCAACCATGCAATTGTGTAGATCTGTGTGTAGATTAAGTTCTTTGTGAGTTATGTCTCCGATGTGTGGGGCCCACATATCAATGAGACGGGCCATAAAACAGGTCCATTGTGGACTAGGCTTAAGGGTTCGTGGACTCAATCCATGGGCTAGTGGCCCATATTTAGCCTCTATTTTTTAAATCTAGAAAATCATTTTTTATAAAAAAAATAGCCAAGCTTGCTTGTCACTCGTAGGAGATAATATTCTATTTCTCTCTCTTCTCAGGATTTAATTGTTAGGTGAATCTTTCGAAAGTTTGCTCTTCTTCATACAAAGTCTAATTGAACCTATGTATTTTATTTGATTTTTAGAGTTTGTTTGGTATTTATTTTTTATTTGTTTTGGTTTTTGTTGTTCGTTTTGCTTAAACATTGAAGTGGTGGAGTGTTGGAAGGTGAAGAGTTGATCAAGGACCAAGATCATGAGTTGTTTCAAGGCATATTGTGTTTTGATCATGTCGAACCTAGTTTTACAAATACTATTTTGTTTCAATCTATTGTATGATATTTCAAGTTATATATATTTTCAAATAGTTTGGGCATAGTTATTCAACTCATTTGAATTATACCTACCTTGTCATTTGTTATTCCATGATTATTTGTCACCGTTTGACAGATAATTATTAGTTGCTTGCTAATATTTGCCAACATAGGTTGGTTAGATCATGTTTAGTTTGCTTAGCCTCGCAAGGAATAACTGGTATCTTTTGAGAGTGCAAATTCAAACTTAACAAATGGTATGTGGAACATGTTTTATGAAAAGGATATGTCATGTGTTATTATATAATGATGTTGATGGCATGTGTTGTACGATAATCAACATGAGTGGTAAATAATTTAGACTAAGGTAAATGGAAAGAGGTTGTGTGCTAGGGTGGGTCTATATGACATTAGGTTGGAGATTCTGTGTCAATCATTTAATACAGTTACTGAGATTTAATTATAAATCTTGGCTCAATCAATTATCTATTTAACTTTGTAAGCCATTGAACTAGACTAATCATACATGTAGGATCGAAATATACTAATGTAGCAATCAGAGGGGGGTGAATAATTGCGCGGAAGCTAAAATCAAATTTTCAAACTTTTCAAACACCCCAATTGAAAGTCAATTTGCGTGGAAATCAGTTTATGCAGTTGGGAAACCAATAGACCAGTCTGGGCGACCGGTAGATCACTTGGGCAACCAGTTTGGGCACTTAGGCGACCAGTAGAATAGTCCGGGCGACCAGTAGGACACTTGGGCGACCAGTTTGGCACTTGGGCAACCAGTTTGGGCGAGCAGGCGAGCAGGTTGGGCGACCACGTTATCAACCGGGCGACCAGTTTAGAAAAACTAAAATTCCTAGAGATCCAATTGTTGGATTGATGTGAAATTTTAACTGTAGAAATTAGACTCCATTCTACAGCTAACATAAAAAAAATCAGGTCAATCGGATCTACGGATCTAAAGTTATGTCCTTCGCAAGATGACTGAATCCGGGTGACCATGCGAGCAGTCGGGCGAGCAGGATATCAATCTGGGTGACCACAAATTACCAAAGATCTAACCATTGGATTGATGTGAAATTTTAATTGTAGAAAGTAGATTCAATTATGAATCAAACCCAATAAGAATCAATCCGATCGGATCTACGGATCAAAAGATATTACCTTCGCAAGATGATACCTTTGTAAAGAACCGAACTCCGTGATGAACTTCGTGACTGCTGTGATGAACAAAACTTCAAGCGATCGATCAACTATGTCGAAGCCAAGAGCAAATCACAATCGCAAGATGTAGCTCTCTGGAAGATTGATTTTTATTTCATTGTCTAAAGTACTCCAACACAAGAGTACAAACCCTAATACCTGAACGCTCTCTGTCCCCCAAATAAACAGGGGACATCTCCCCCTATTTATACAGAGCAAACATAACGAGATTGAATACAACTCCACTTCCAACATGGAAAGAGTTTGTATCTATCTCCACTTGGTCCAACATGGCCAAAACCAAAACCTTGCACGCATGAACAGCCCACCTGTTGCGCATACGTGACTAACCAGCCTTCATGTGCATGTTCTCTAGCCCGAACGTCCCGCATGACATCCTCGACCACCAAGACCTCGATTCCTCTCTGAATCTAGTCTCGAACCTCAGTTCCGGTCCCGTCATCAACCACGTTCGCCCTCGAGCAACACCTGCACATGAATAAACACAGAAACCGTGCACGAGCACAAGTCCACGACTTGACTCAAGGTCAATCCATGCAACCACTCACACGAGTGCATTGCATCAAGCAGAATCCATCATGCTATCACCAGCATAATAATCATCTCAACATGGCACATGCACAAGCACCACACATGCTATAATCAAAGTCACTTTACAATGCCAATTTCACCATTCAACCAATTTTTCATCAGATGATCTCACAATCTCCCCCTTGATAAAAACATTGGCCACACCATTTGGACCTGAACATGGGCATTAACCTCACAAGAAAAGATTTTAAGAAATTTCATTTTAAAACAGAAAGCAAAGTGATCAAAAAGCAAAGTGAAAAATCTCCCCCTAAAAGGAAACCAAATTGTGTGTGAACTCCAAAATTTCTCCCTTTTGACAATAAAATATTTTACTTCTCCCTCTGAATGTAAGATTTCTTCTCCCCCTTTGACAATGATTTTAGCAAGGAAAAACAAATGAGTGCCAAGACAAGAACCAATGAGCTTCCTTGATCATATAACCTTATAGATCACATAATAAGCATAATACATGAACTTAATATTATTTCACAAGTTAGGGAGTGACATGCATCTCAACCTCAATTTAATCAACTATAGCCTAGTACTAAGCAAAATCTTGGCAGAAAAGCTAGGCCAAAAAATGAAGCAACTAACAACTCAGGGCAAGCAAGTAGTTTCAACTCCAATCTAGTAGACCAAATTAATCTTGATAACAGTAAACTGCATGTGGCATGCTTGAAGCATACTTCTTTTATTTTCAATGAATGGCATGCTTGAAACATACATCTTATCTTTTAGGGAATGGCATGCTTGTAGCATACATCTTATCTTTTAGGGAATGGCATGCTTGAAGCATACATCTTGAAGCTTTTGCTTATTTTGATAATTTTGACAAGCTTCTTGCAGATTTGAGTCCCCTTTTTTTCATTGTAAACATGCAAAGAGATTAAATGGTCTATGAAAGAGTAAAGCTGAAAAACACACATGCTTCATAGCCCAACTTTGTCAAGAAGATTCAATATCAGACCTATAACACCAAGATATCACAGAGCATGCGCTATAGACAATTAAACTAAGGAATTCCACAATGTCACTTTTAGTTCAAGTAGCACAATTTAGATTATCATATATAAGCTGAAATACATAATATATAAAGCAATATGATAAGGTAAGCTCATTAAGTAATAGACTTGGCATAAAACTCCCCCTCAAAACAAGCTCATGGAATGCACAACGCCCAGCTCTCCTCTCAAAAAGGCAAATCGAGAAGCATCAAGTGGTTTTGTGAAAATATCAGCAATTTGCAATTCAGAATCAACAAAATGCAACACAACATCTCCCTTTTCCACATGATCTCGAAGGAAATGATAGCGAATGTCAATATGCTTGGTTCGAGAATGTTGCACTGGATTTTTAGCAATATTAATAGCACTAGTGTTATCACAGAAAAGGGGAACACTATCTAAGTTTAATCCAAAATCCTTTAAAGTTGATATCATTCAAAGCACTTGAGCACAACATGCGGCAGCAGTAACATATTCAGATTCAGCAGTTGAGAGAGCAACAGAAACTTGTTTTCTAGATGGCCAAGCTACTAAAGATGTACCAATAAAATGACATGTTCCAGAGGTACTTTTCCTGTTAATTCTACAACCCGCAAAATCAGCATCAGAGTAGGCTCTAAGTGATAAACATGATGATGAGGAGTACCATAAGCCAAACTCTAAAGTGGATTGTAAATAGCGAAGAATTCGTTTTACCGCTTGTCGATGGGAAGCACGTGGGAAAGCTTGAAAACGAGCACACAAACACACCGCAAAGTGTATATCCGGCCTTGAAGTAGTGAGATAAAGAAGTGATCCAATCATGCTTCGATACTCCTTTTGATTAACCGGTTCTCCTTCTTCATCCGGATCCAAAATAGTTGTTGTGCCAATAGGTGTGGAAATTTGTTTGCATGTTTCCATCTCAAAACGTCGAAGGAGATCTTTTGTGTACTTCGTTTGGTGAATAAAGATACCTTGCCTTGTTTGCTTGACTTGTAAACCCAGAAAGTATGTGAGCTCACCCATCATACTCATCTCAAATTCTCTGCTCATAAAAATCAACTATGTCGAAGCCAAGAGCAAATCACAACCGCAAGATGTAGCTCTCTGGAAGATTGATTTTTATTTTATTGTCTAAAGTACTCCAACACAAGAGTACAAACCCTAATACCTGAACGCTCTCTGTCCCCCAAATAAACAGGGGACATCTCCCCCTATTTATACAGAGCAAACATAACGAGATTGAATACAACTCCACTTCCAACATGGAAAGAGTTCGTATCTATCTCTACTTGGCCCAACATGGCCAAAACCAAAACGCACGCATGAACAGCCCACCTGTTGCGCATACGTGACTAACCAGCCTTCATGTGCATGTTCTCTAGCCCGAACGTCCCACATGACATCCTCGACCACCAAGACCTCGATTCCTCTCTGAATCTAGTATCGACCACGTTCGCCCTCGAGCAACACCTGCACATGAATAAACATAGAAACCGTGCACGAGCACAAGTCCACGATTTGACTCAAGGTCAATCCATGCAACCACTCACACGAGTGCATTGCATCAAGCAGAATCCATCATGCTATCACCAGCATAATAATCATCTCAACATGGCACATGCACAAGCACCACACATGCTATAATCAAAGTCACTTTACAATGCCAATTTCACCATTCAACCAATTTTTCATCACATGATCTCGCAATACAACCACATCATTTATGGTCTAGACCTAGCTCAGTAAGTTACCGAGTCGTGACATATGATATATTAGGTGGATAACCAAGCTGTGTACGCGGTTGGAGAAGGTGTGCGTTTTAGTGGCTCCACATCTTGAACAATAATTTTTTCCTACTCCAACTTTTAGAACCTCTTATTCTTCTCCTTTATGTGGGGAAGGAATAGTGAGATCTGCTTAATCAGGAGTGTCTATGTTCGGATAAAGTATTTAAAAGGTTTTGTGTAATACTGCAAATCATTTTTCCTGGATTTTTGGCCGGAATTGTTTTTGTCCTCTTAAATCCAAGGATTTATTCGGAAGGGCACAAGTTTGGCTGCCTCGCAGTTTTAAGAATATTTTTTTTCCTTTCGCCGTGAGTTCGAAGTGTCAGTCTTTGGAGTTGGTTGCTTTGTGGTTTCTAGATGTGGTGTAGTTTATATTTTTCCCCTAATCCTAAAAGCCCACCAACCACAAGACAAAAGGGGAGCCAGCCAATTGTTTTTTTCTCCCGACCCCCAGCGCTGACTCCCTCTGGTCTCCTCTGCGCCTCCAGGTTTCTTCCCCCCCCCGACTCCAATCTTGGCGCCGCCCCTGGCCCCTCCCCTGTCGGCGCCTCTCCCCTGCATCCTTCCTTCCGGTCGAGCGCCGCCCTG
This sequence comes from Guadua angustifolia, assembly GCA_036346375.1. Classification (NCBI taxonomy): domain Eukaryota; kingdom Viridiplantae; phylum Streptophyta; class Magnoliopsida; order Poales; family Poaceae; genus Guadua; species Guadua angustifolia. Next base: position 50,225,489 of record CM070502.1, on the reverse strand, counting down.
GACTCCCTCTGGCAAGCGCCCCTTTCCTCCCTCTCCCCCCTGCCGAAGCAATGGCAGCAACTGCCGAAGCAGAAGCAGCAGCTCCGGTGAGCCTCCCTTTGGCTGCTCCGGTGAGCCTCCCTCCGGCCGGCAGCGAGCCCTCAAGATAGCCCTGCCTTGGCTTCTCCACCCCCCCTTTCCTCCATGAGTAAGGTTTGAGGTAAAAACCCTAGGAATTTGGGGGTGTAATTCCTTGCATGTAAGGTGTTTGTGCTAATGCTTAGCTAGAATTCAGGATTTTGAGTTGTTGGGGGTTGGGGAATGGAGAGACTAGAGTAATTTGGAATTTTCTGTTTTGGACAGATTTTTGTCCACTGTTAGAGCTGCTGTTTGAAAATTCTGCAAGCATTTCCTGGGGGTCTGGATATGGCAACAGTTGTAGATAATCGAATTACCTTTCAATAGAGACTGAAATCACTAAATTTCGTTAAGCCGTTTGAAAGTTATGGCTATTTTACCGAGTGCTGTCCAATTCTTATCGCGATTGGTACAGTCTATGTTCATCTTCGATCTGGGAACTGTGGGTGCATTGGCTGAGTGAATGGCTGTAATATATATGTATTTTGTCTCCTCACGGTCGTTTTGAGTACAAGAACTCAAAAATCCGTTGAGCCAATCAAAAGTTACGCTATTTGGAAATTTCTGTCCCGAAGCTGGGAATTTCAGCGAGCTCAGTTTTTGTGGCTGAACTTTAGTGTGTGTTTTGGTGGCCTTCGTGGCATCTCTCGCTTGAGTGGCTGTGTCGTAGCTGTAGGTTAGCCTTTTATGGTTAAGTAGAGGTAAAGATCCCTTTTTCGGTTAAACCAATTATGAGTTAGGCTCTTTAGAGTGCGTGCTGTCCGAATTTCCTTTCGTCGGGTTTTTGGGACTATGTTGCGCTAAGGTGTAGCAGGGTTGCGTTTATCGTCGATGTGAACTATTTAGACTCGGGAATTTGAGTTTGCAATGTTATTTCCAGGGGGAGTTGCGTCGGGAGAGGCTTCAACTTCTCGCCACCCTCCTCCTCGCGGTTGAAGGCAAGTGTAACATTGTAAAATGGAATGTCATGTGAGATTAATCTTGGAAATTCTGCGATATCCTTATAACATGAAAGTTGCAAGTGATAATAACCATGTCTATGCTTATGTTTATGTTATTGGTCATGGTTAAGAGAACGTGATTATGATGACATGTATAGACTGTTTAATCGCATCAATTGCTAGTGCATTCCCTAGTTCGTGGCTAGGGAGTTTATATATTTGTTTGTTTTCATCGATTGGAAATGCTAATGAAAACGCAATCAATAAGCTTTATTATGAGCATATCTAAGTTTGTTCTTCGATTGATAAAAGGGTGTTGAGCTAGTTATTTATATTAAGGTTATGAAAATGATGACTTATGTTTTTGAGCATGCCAAGGGTTGCTCCCGTCATTGATGCAAATGTTAAATTAATATGAAATATTGCATGGACTGAATTGATTTGTGTTCCATTCCATTAAGGATGAGAATGGAGTCGTGTCACGCATGATCATTTGGTAAGGTTGATTCATGGCGAACGCTATGTGAGTAATTATGTTGCATCTCCTGCATTCATAACATGCATAGATTCAGGCCAGGTCGGTGAGAAAGTCATAACTAATCCGGTGAGGTCGGTGAGAAAGTTATGACTAATCCGGAGTGCCATTTGGAAGTCCTACCTCGTAGTCCCATCCACAGGGTTGGCCGGGAGCGAGACAGTAAGAGTAAGCCCCGCCACGGGATGGTCGGGATTGAGAGGGTGCACATGGACGGGTGTGCACTCAGCTATACCGGTATAGGCTAAAAGGTTGCATTATGAGCATGATAGCATAAAAGCATTTCATCGCATTGTGTATTGCAATTTATAAATGTTGATTGATGATAATGGAAAGAACAGGTTGAGGTTTGAGTCGTGGGCTCATCCATTGTCGAGGCATGGGTAAGGTTTTGTTACGTTTTCGAGTTGGTTGAGGTAAGTGGAGTTGTTACTGCTTCTGTTGTTGGATGTTTTCAGTTAAATAATGGTTGTGTTAAATGATGAAGTAATCGTGCTCCTACGTTTTGGATCTTTTATGAATTCAACTGTTTCCTTTATTTACGGATGTCAATTAAAGGAACTGTTACTTTATGTCTTAAAGTAGTTGTATTTTAGTCTAACGCCTTACTTTTCCTACTTGTTGCACTTTGCCGAGTCTTGGACTCACGCTTGTTTGCTTCCTATTTTAGGTACCTTGAAGCTGGCTCGTCTGGTTGGGAGTAGTATCATGTGCACAACTTCGGTCTCATACAATTTACTTAACCAAATCATTAATTCTGGATGTAATTAGTGTGGTTGTAATGTGTTGCTATCGTGGTGAAGTTTATTAATTTCTATTGGATGTGTGATTGATTATCTAAGGACCTGCTAGAATGATATCATATAACTGCTATTGTTCTTTTGTCTGCTGAGTGGATGTCCTCTGTTCTAGAGAGGTCATGCCGAAATTTTGTAAATTTCGGTGGCTTAGTTTTAAGCCGGTTTGAGAGTTTAGAGATTGAATTCAGTTTCGGTCTTTGCGTAGGGGTGTCATTCGTTATTTAGGGTTTTTTGGTAGCATCCGTGGCGCGTTTGGCTACGGGGTGTTATAGTTGGTATCAGAGCGGGTTTCAGGTCCGTGGTGTTTGAATGTAGTGAGTAATTCTAGAATGAATGAAAATTTTGCTTTGTGAAAGTAGAAACATGGTTTAGGTTGAACCTTTAAAATGTGTCCCTAGGGCAATAACCTTAAAACTTGAAGTAGAATGGTTAAATAATTTCAAACTTGACACACTCTGATGCACAGTAAGAATGGGATGGGTTCTCGTTGCAGTATGCTGCATTGCTTATTTTGCTATGTTGATACTTGTGGGTATGTTACTTGTTGGTAGGTTTTATGTTAGTCTTGATGAGGCTATGGTATTATTGATGGCTATGATTTTGAAGTGGTGTTTTGTTTTGTGGGCTCCGGTGGGACTCTTTGTGCCGAAGGTATGTCGGCCCTGTCATGTAGCCGTGTTGGTCGGTGTGGCAGTTAAGAGCCAACACCGGAGGATTGATAACCTCGGGGGAGGAGAGTTCTTGTTATTTTGTTGTAGATCGGAGAGTTGATGGAGTACGTTATTTGGGTATTGCCTTCTTTGGTCTTCTTGGATTTTGGTCAAAGAAAAGAGTATTCTATTGCTCCTTTTTGGTTGCTTTGTAGAGAAAGTTTTGGATTTCCTTCTTGTGTTGGTCGTTCTCCCAGTTTAAAAGGAGTTGTTGTACTTCTGCTGTAGATGGGAGAATTGATTGAGTAAGTTTCCGGGCTTTGACTCATCTGGTCTTTTTGGGTTTAAGTCAAAGAAGAGGGGTGTGGTGTTGTCATTCTCCGAGTTGAAGATTTGGATTTGGGGCTTTAAAGGAAAAAAGGTGTTATTTGATCGATTCGCTTTTCCTTTCCGTGATTTGCCTTGTGTAACTCCTTTTCTTCGTGGAATTTTGGAGTTTGATGATTGGTTTGAAGACCTGTTGAATGGCAAGGCGTGAGTCCTGGCATTTCCTAAGTCTGTTGAGAGTTGAGCTTCTTTGGGAGATTTGGTTGGCTTTTCGGAGAGAAAAAAATGCGACAATCAGAGTAAGTTGTGGGTGATTGAAGATCTTCCCGTAGAGGATTAGCAGAATGTTTGTGTTGCTGGGTTAAGGTGGTCGACCCTAATTGATTAGATGGCAAGAAGTATTTTGTGGGTCAGGGTGATCCATGGTTATAAGTGGAGATCTAGAAGTGATGTTTGCGTAAGATTATAAATGATTGTGTCAAAAAAGTAATAACAAGTTTGGTTGAGGAACTTGTTAAATAAGTTGATGGGGTTCAATTGTCTAAATCATTGGAAACTTAGATAATTGATCTTTGTGTTCGTCATATGGTTGACGGATAGGAATTTTGGATGGTACGTTAATTTGGGATAAAAGTTTAACATGTTCTTTCTTTGGTGAGTTTATGGGGGAGAATTTGTTTAATGTTGGTGATAACATTTCCGAGCATGGATGTAATTAGTTGAAAGGATAAATTCTGGAGATAGTGATCCAAGGAAGAGTGGTTATAAAATTCTTGCTAAGGCTTGTTGGGCTTCTCAAAGGTGCTAAGTGTGAACATTGAAACCTTTATTGTTAAAGGTGCAAGAATTTTAGAGATAATGGGATGTAAGATGAGCTTAGGTTTAAATACCTATGGAATTGGGTTGTCAGTGTAATCATTTGGATGTATGCCTTTTGTTTAAGGCGTTCTGATTGGTGTGCAACTGAAAATTTCCATATGAATTGTGTTTCGCCAAGTGGTGGAGTTAGTGGATGAAAGATTATGAGGAAGAAAGAATGCATACTTATGGAATGGTGTGATGATAGTCTTTGGACTTGCCATTTAAAGGAAATAAATAGATGTAATGAAAAATGTTGGAAGTTCTTGAATGGGAGCTATTGGAATCTTAGTTCGGTTGGGGTTGGGCTTGAATAAAAAGGGATTGATCTTGATGAGTGTCTCTAAAAGGTGAAGCTTATGATTAAGTCATAAGTGATGTCGGCTAGTGAGGTGGTCTCTGTTGGGAATGAGTTTCCCCTCTTCTCTTTGAGAGATTGTGTGGTGATTGTGGGTTCGGATGTCGAGTTTGAGAATCGATTTTCTCTTCCAAAGTGTTGATTTTGGTGAATTGAGCAGTTTTGCTTTGATGACAGCAAGTTAAGTTGTTTTTTTTGTTTTTGAGAGCTTCTGTCAAAGAGTTGCGTGGAGTCTCTCTTTTATCTTGAATACTCCCCGATGTAAATTTTATCGCATTGATTTGAAAATGATAAAAGTGGTTCTTGAGGTGTACGAGATTTGAATTTGCCTTTGCGATTTGGCTTAGGAAAGGAAATAGAGCGATCATGGGTTTTTGTTGAATTTTTCTCCAAGGTGATGTATGTGGTTTATTGGTTTAAAGAGAATTGTATCTCTTTTGCATTCTAGCTGGAGTTAAAGATTATGACTGTTCGTGGTATCGTGTTGAGTATAGTAAGGATTTATACTCTTAGGTTTGATTATGTGAGTGAAAGAATGTGAGAGCGAGACCCTCTTAAGAAAAGAACCGAGTGTAGATTGGTATTGATTTGTGGTCCTAGCATGAGCTAGGCGTTGACCTCAAGTAGTTTAAAGGTGGATTATGATGGAGCCTTGTGATGTCGATTCAGATTCTTTTGGGGGAATCGTTGATTGTACAGAAGGTGATAGCAAGTTGTTGTAAAGTGTTCCTTGTCGTGGTTCCGACCTTTATGGGAGGAGCATTTTGATTGTGTTGCCCTTGGGTTGTGTGGGACCTTGTTGTTGGTGGGCTAGGTGGAATCAGTCGCTAAATGCGTAATTTCCTTAAGTTGACAGAACCCTCGGTTTCATGAGTTAGACTCAATGTTGGTCAGTTGGAAATGGATGGTTCAGTTATGAACCTTTTATTTGAGTGGTAGAAATAGTGGTATGTTCAGATTTGGTTAGAAGCTTGTTGGATTGAAAAGTCTTGTGTGGCTCCGTGGTTCAAACTAAATGACCCATGGTATAACTATGATATGGTGGGCTAACTCGTTCGATGATATGGCTTGATAATAGTCATGTGGTTATAAAGGTTAATCATTGAGGAGAGATGTGAATCAGGATTTTCTTGGTTCTTAAGGGATTTGAGTTTAGAACCCCAACTGTTCAATTGAATAGAATTCTATGATTCGGTGAAAATTGGTTGGATGCTTATTAGAGTGTTGCGACTTGCGGTAATTGTATCATCATGACTTGATGATTTGTGGTATAAATTGGGAATTTAGCTGCCTGCCCGGCTCCAATAGCGCCTCCGTGTGTGAGATGTGAATTCTCAAGTTGAAAAGAGAAGTGATTCGAGTTTTGGAGTCTTGTGCGTGAGAAGTACCCAACCTTATTCTTTTTGGGTGTTTTCGCTTTGTCAGTCTGTTTCCGTTGTTCTTGTTGGTGTTCTTGTGGTGTTCAGAATTCGAGGTCGAATTTTGTTAAAGGGGGGAAGAGTGTAATACTGCAAATCGTTTTTCCTGGGTTTTTGGCCGAATTGTTTTTGTCCTCTTAAATCCAAGGATTTATTCGGAAGGGCACAAGTTTGGTTGCCTCGCAGTTTTAAGAATATTTTTTTTCCTTTCGCCGTGAGTTCGAAGTGTCAGTCTTTGGAGTTGGTTGCTTTGTGGTTTCTAGATGTGGTGTAGTTTATATTTTTCCCCTAATCCTAAAAGCCCACCAACCACAAGACAAAAGGGGAGCCAGCCAATTGTTTTTTTCTCTTGACCCCCAGCGCTGACTCCCTCTGGTCACCTCTGCGCCTCCAGCTTTCTTCCCCGACTCAGATCTTGGCGCCGCCTGCCCCACCCTGGGCGCCTCTCCTGCATCCTTCCTCCGGTCGGCCACCTGGACTCCTCTCGGCAGCGCCCATTCCTCCTTTTCTCCCCCCTGTCGAAGCAATGGCAGCAGCTGCCGAAGCAGCAGTAGCAGCTCCGGCGAGCCTCCCTCCGGCCGGCAGCGAGCCCTCAAGACAGCCCTGCCTCGGCTTCTCCACCCCCCTTTCCTCCATGAGTAAGGTTTGAGGTAAAAACCCTAGGAATTTGGGGGTGTAATTCCTTGCATGTAAGGTGTTTGTGCTAATGCTTAGCTAGGATTCATGATTTTGAGTTGTTGGGGGTTGGGGAATGGAGAGACTAGAGTAATTTGGAATTTTCTGTTTTGGACAGATTTTTGTCCACTGTTAGAGCTGCTGTTTGAAAATTCTGCAAGCATTTCCTGGGGGTCTGGCTATGGCAACAGTTGTAGATAATCGAATTACCTTTCAGTAGAGACTGAAATCACTAAATTTCGTTCAGCCGTTTGAAAGTTATGGCTATTTTACCGAGTTCTGCCCAATTCTTGTCGCGATTGGTACAGTCTGTGTTCATCTTCGATCTGAGAACTGTGGGTGCGTTGGCTGAGTGAATGGCTGTAATATATATGTAGTTTGTCTCCTCACGGTCGTTTTGAGTACAAGAACTCGAAAATCCGTTGAGCCAATCAAAAGTTACGCTATTTGGAAGTTTCTATCCCGAAGCTGGGAATTTCAGCGAGCTCAGTTTTTGTGGCTGAACTTTAGTGTGTGTTTTGGTGGCCTTCGTGGCATCTCTCGCTTGAGTGGCTGTGTCGTAGCTGTAGGTTAGCCTTTTATGGTTAAGTAGAGGTAAAGATCCCTTTTTCGGTTAAACCAATTATGAGTTAGGCTCTTTAGAGCGCGTGCTGTCCGAATTTCCTTTCGTCGGGTTTTTGGGACTATGTTGCGCTAAGGTGTAGCAGGGTTGCGTTTATCGTCGATGTGAACTATTTAGACTCGGGAATTTGAGTTTGCAATGTTATTTCCAGGGGGAGTTGCGTCGAGAGAGGCTTCAATTTCTCGCCACCCTCCTCCTCGCGGTTGAAGGCAAGTGTAACATTGTAAAATGGAATGTCATGTGAGATTAATCTTGGAAATTCTGCGATATCCTTATAACATGAAAGTTGCAAGTGATAATAACCATGTCTATGCTTATGTTTATGTTATTGGTCATGGTTAAGAGAACGTGATTATGATGACATGTATAGACTGTTTAATCGCATCAATTGCTAGTGCATTCCATAGTTTGTGGCTAGGGAGTTTATATATTTGTTTGTTTTCATCGATTGGAAATGCTAATGAAAACGCGATCAATAAGCTTTGTTATGAGCATATCTAAGTTTGTTCTTCGATTGATAAAAGGGTGTTGAGCTTGTTATTTATATTAAGGTTATGAAAATGATGACTTATGTTTTTGAGCATGCCAAGGGTTGCTCCCGTCATTGATGCAAATGTTAAATTAATATGAAATATTGCATGGACTGAATTGATTTGTGTTTCATTCCATTAAGGATGAGAATGGAGTCGTGTCGCGCTTGATCATCTGGTAAGGTTGATTCATGGCGAACGCTATGTGAGTAATTATGTTGCATCTCCTGTATTCATAACATGCATAGATTCAGGCCAGGTCGGTGAGAAAGTCATAACTAATCCGGTGAGATCGGTGAGAAAGTTATGACTAATCTAGAGTGCCATTTGGAAGTCTTACCTCGTAGTCCCATTGTCGGTGTTTCGTAAACCGGTAAGTAAATTTGTAAGTCAAGGGGTCGCGCGCTCCCGCTTCCTTGAATGGTTAGACTACAGGAGCCCAAGGTTTATACTGGTTCGGGCTGAATGTCCCTACGTCCAGTTCGTGTGGTGGTATTGTATTGATGGGGGCGCAGAAGACTGCGTTGGATTACAACTCGGACGGTTCCGAGGGAGTTCTGATACTACTGTGATGGCTTGGATGTGTGGGCGATCCCCCCCTTGGGGTCCCGCTCCTCCTTTTATAGACACCGGGAAGGCGGGTTACACGGGAGTTCGGAGGATATGCAAAAACAAGGAAAGGGGTGCCTAACGGCTAGGCGTTGCACCCTATGCTGAGGTGTCGAGTCTTCGGCCTTGAAGTTTGTTCCAAGGTTCTGGCATTCGTCCGCCAACTGCCTTCGCCATATCGGGTGGGTAGACATACGGAGTTGGTGCGGGTGTCCCGTTCCTCCGGGAAACGGCGTACCGGCCCCCTGTGCGCATGCCCAATGCTGACGTCTGGGCGACCGGTCTCGGGGCTTGCCTCGGGAGGGTGCGTGTCTCTTTACGGTACGTGACCGCGTGATGGGACAGCTGCTTGACTTTGGCATCCTCTGGGATTGCCTCGGGACGGACCCACCTGCTCCTGGCGAGGGCGTTGTGTTCGTGAGACAGGTGTTTACCCCGTGGCTAGATGGCGTTGCGGTGGAGGCCCCGATTTGAAGCTCGTCGAGGGCTGCATCGGGGAACCTGGTCGGAGCGTCCGAGCTGATCCCTGGCCGGGGGCTTTGCGGCCGTCCGACCTGGGATCTTGGTCGGAGCCTTCGGGGGGCTCCGACTATCGTTCGAGGCCTGTGGCTTCGGTGAAGGCCCACAGCTCCTTTCCGCCCATGAGAGTCCCTGTTTCTCAGGTGGGCCTGAATTGGCCCACCTGAGCTTCTGATTGCTTCGGATGATAATCCCTCTTTGTAAAGAAGAAGTCCAGGCTGTGGGGTACCCCAGGTATAAGTATTCGTCACCCATCCACGGGGTTGGCCGGGAGCGAGTCAGTAAGAGTAGGCCCCACCACAGGATGGTCGAGATTGAGATGGTGCACACCGACGGGTGTGCACTCAGCTATACTGGTATAGGCTAAAAGGTTGCATTATGAGCATGATAGCATAAAAGCATTTCATCGCATTGTGTATTGCAATTTATAAATGTTGATTAATGAGAATGGAAAGAACATGTTGAGGTTTGAGTCGTGGGCTCATCCAGAAATGATTGTCGAGGCATGGGTAAGGTTTTGTTACGTTTTCGAGTTGTTTGAGGTAAGTGGAGTTGTTACTGCTTCTGTTGCTGGATGTTTTCAGTTAAATAATGGTTGTATTAAATTATGAAGTAATCGTGCTCCTACGTTTTGGTTCTTTTATGAATTCAACTGTTTCCTTTATTTACGGATGTCAATTAAAGGAATTGTTACTTTATGTCTTGAAGTAGTTGTATTTTAGTCTAATGCCTTACTTTTCCTGCTTGTTGCACTTTGCTGAGTCTTGGACTCACGCTTGTTTGCTTCCTATTTTAGGTACCTTGAAGCTGGCTCGTCTGGTTGGGAGTAGTATCACGTGCACGACTTCGGTCTCCTACAATTTACTTAACCAAATCATTAATTCTGGATGTAATTAATGTAGTTGTAATGTGTTGTTATCGTGGTGAAGTTTATGAATTTCTATTGGATGGTTATCTAAGGACCTGCTAGAATGATATCATATAACTGCTATTGTTCTTTTGTCTGCTGAGTGGATGTCCTCTGTTCTAGAGAGGTCATGCTGAAATTTTGTAAATTTCGGTGGCTTAGTTTTAAGCCGGTTTGAGAGTTTAGAGATTGAATTCAGTTTCAGTCTTTGCGTAGGGGTGTCATTCATTATTTAGGGTTTTTTGGTAGCATCCGTGGCGCGTTTGGCTATGGGGTGTTACATTTTGTTATCATCTTCTTAGCCACACGTCGATGGGTACGTATTGTGGTCGACATTATAAGATTGATCATATCTTGTGGGGTAAAGTGTATACCCTCTATAGAGTTTATAACCTATTCAAATAGTCATATCTTCAGTATGAACAATATTTGGGAATTTCACATAAAGGTTAGATTTTATAAAACTAAACTTGAAAAAGGGAGGCTATGTACCAATGGAAGTAACCTTTATAACCTGTTCGAATAGTCATGTCTTCAGTTATGAACAATATTTGGGAATTTCACATAAAGGTTAGATTTTATAAAACTAAACTTGAAAAAGGGAGGCTATGTGCCAATGGAAGTAATGAAATTTGGATTAGGCTGTATGCTAGTTTATCTTGAGAAATATCTGGGAAATTTATTATTATTTATATTTTTACTTTGTGTTTTAATATATTTACTTGTATTCAAATGAAAATATTGTTTATTGCAAAATAGCCATATCAACCATTCATTTTTAATAAACCTTGCATGTAGTTATAATAGACTCGCATTCTATGTACATCTTGTTGAGTGCTTTATGTACTCACCCTTGCCACAAAAAATCTATCAGTTGAAGAGGAGTCTACACCTGTTATGAATGAGCAGTTTTAAGAGGAGACAGGTTATTAGGAATTGAATCTTGTCAGATGCCCATGGCATGTTAATGGGTTTCCATCGAAGTTTTCCATTATGCTAGAGCTTAATAAATGTAAAGTCTACCTTAAGATCATTCAACTATCTTTTATCCAATAAAAGAATTCCCATGCAGTCAAGCTAGAAGTCATCATTTTTCTAGTTCCATATGCAACTTTTTTTTTGCAAATATAACCCCCTTCTAAACGCAATTGCAAAAATAGCCCCATTCCCGACCACAAAAGTGCTAGTAGGTGAGCTGCGCGAGCACGGTAGATGATACATGATGCCTGCCGATACTTCAATGATAAGGAACGAGGCTATTTTTACAATTACATTCGAAAGAAGACCACATTTAAAAAAAATTATCACAAGTCTAGAAAAGTGAAGACCCTCATTGGTTACTGACAACCCAGATGGTTGTCTTCCACAGTGCAGCGCACGCCTCCCTTCGTGAGTTTGTCAAGCATCAACAGTCACGTCACATGATGCAACAAGGGTACCGCTGTTCTAAGGTTCCTCCAACTAAAAACTTTAAAAATATATTTCTAAGATGTTATGTGTCATCTTCTACGTTCATCTCCACATTTCTCTCTTCTCTCTTCGGTACTAACCTCCCCCATCTTTCTTCCTTCCCCATCTTTAACTTTAAACTTTATAAATCGGAAGTTTCAGCTTGAAATTTTAAACTCAAAAAATTTCAATTCAAATAGTTTTATCTCAAAAAAAATTAAATAAAAATTTAAATTAGAAAGTTTCAACTCAAAAAATTTCAAGTCAAAATGTTTCAACTCAAAACTTTTAAATTGACAAATTTTGAATTTGAAAGTTTCCTTTCAACTCAACAAATTTTAAATCAAAAAATTCAATTCTCAAATTAGAAAGTTTCAAATCAAAATCTTTAACTCTAAAAATTATTATTCAAACATTTGGAGAAAATTTTTTGAAAAACAAAAACTATTTTGAGTTTAAGAGGATAGAAATTGGTAGGGGGATGGAGATGAAAGGGATAGCGCTAAGTGTCGCGAGTCGCGACGAGAGGGCCATTGAAGCAAAAGGAAAGTAGAAGGAAAAGTAATAAAGTATTGCTACTTATCACAACATGATAGTGTTCTTATTAAAGCCTTCAAATTAGCAATTCCGATAGAGCAAACCCGAATTCCCAATTCGAGGGAGACAAAACAAACTCCCACATTTTGGCAGTGCTGGCCCCACAGGTCAGCCATCAGCAAGCAGTGGAGAACTACTTGAACGCAATTCGCGGCTGTCTCAAAAAAAAGAAAAAATAAAAGCACTTCGCATCCATCCCTGCAATATTTTTAGAAATGTAGTTGATTGAACGCATTTGACTAACATGATTAGTTTGGTCATCAACAATTTTAAGGTTACATAACTGCTGTAAAGTTGCTTGAATAAAAATGTATGGTCCTATGTCTAACTCATGGCTATTATAAAGCTGGTGCCACTGTTGCCACCTTACCATCCAACCATTACTTCCTTAGCCCGTATTGTGATGTTTTCCTCTCTTTTTCTTCTTTATAACTATTGTGGGTGGCACCAGTGTTGTACAATATCTACTGTGTCATCAATATGTAATGCTCTAGTTTTTGGTGGAGTATGAAGCTCTAGGGTAATTTATAGCTACAAGTAACTATATTCGCTTTGCAGTGTATAGCAACAGGTAACTCGATCGACAAGATCAACAGGATGCACCATTTCCACTTTAGGGCTTGTTTGGATATGGGATGACCTACTACCCGATCATATCCGACCCGTTTTCACCCCTAGCCACCACTGTTGCTTCTCAGGGCAGGCTATTGTTGCTGAGCGACGCAGTGTAGAACAGGATCTGACGGTGCATCAAGCATGGATATAGTGGTGCATGTGGCTTCATGATGAGAAGACAGTGAGTTAGCGAGACATCATCGAGGTACACACTGTTCACAATGTGTGGCGTATACGCGTATGTATTCGGGTCATTGTGTTAGTGTGGAGTATATAGACCTCGGGTATCTGCATGGCAGGCCGTGAGGACCACCCAGGAGGGGATGGGCCAAGCCGACTGCATGAATATGGGTATTGCCCAGGAGGCAGGCCGCCATGCGCCGCAAGGAAACCCCGAAGATGGAAACCAACCCTGCTTAGGGAGGATACAATTGTAATCCTAGCCACTATCATGTATAACGGATAAGGAAAGAGATACAATCTCCACCTCGTATTCGAGTGGAACTCCTTTTTGTAACCGCCCTCCTCTGCTATATAAAGGGAGGGGCGGGGAGGCATAAAGAACAGAACATCTTATCGGCAATCAGCTAGCCACATATAATTCCAGAGCACAGGACTAGGGTATTATCTCCACCGTGAGAGCCCGAACCTGTATACATCGGGTGTTCTTGTGCTACCATCGAGTTTGGGTCCAGCGCGTAGCCCCCTTTTCATTATTGTCGGTAACAAACGTCGACAGTTGGCGCGCCAGGTAGGGGCTGCGCTAGGATCAATCTCAGCAAGCTCGATGGCGATCTTCGACAGTGGCGTGGGCAAGCACTTGGGCGAGGCGGCCAAGCGACGAGGCTTCAAGCCGTCGGCGTGGCACGATGCCACGATGGCTGTGCGTGGCGGCCAGCTCGACGTCGTGCGCAGCGGCGAGGTGGGTCTGGCGATTTCGAGTGCATGGTTGAGGAGGCGGCAAGCTACAGGCGCTAGCAGCCGATCGATCCGGTCGGTCTTGGTGGCAAGCTGCAGGCGCTAGCAGCCGATCGATCCGGTCGGTCATAGCGGCGCAGGAATCAAGGGCGGCGTGCTGCGTACGCGGGAGGCGAGGCGATGCATCTGGCGACGCGGACGTGGGCGCACGGAGCCAAGGCGTCAGCGGCTGGGTGCGTGGCCTGCAGCGGGCGTGAGACACCAAAGAATTCCTCCACGAGCAAAACCAGAAAAAGAATTCGCCACGGGCGTGAGACACCAAAGGGACTTCTCGGGAATCTTTTGGTCGGCAAGAAATCTTTTAGTCAAGCACTTCTAGTCGTCCGCACCGATCTTCACGAGAGCAATCGGCACAAAGCAATCGATCAGGCCTCTTTACAAAGAAATCTTCGCGGCGAGTCTTCACGGGTGTGCAGACAAGGAGGCCGGCGCAGGGAGACAGCGGGCCGAGGCATCAAGAGCAGAGCGCAAAGACCGGGCTTGGTCGGCCAATGATGGCGACTGGAGCGACGCGGCTGGGAGAACAGCGCTCGGGCGCTGCGACCGGCAGCTCGGAGGAAGCCGCGCAGAGGCCGGGCGAACCAGATCAAGAGTGATGGTCCATGCAGAGGCCACGGAAGCGGCGGCCGATCTGACGGTAAGGTCCGAGCGCCACCTTCGGCACGACCACGAGCCAACGTCTGCGCCCCGAGCGCCAACTTCGGCACGGCCACGAGCCACGCCTGCGCCCCGAGCGCCACATTCGGCACGGCCACGAGCCACGCCTGCGCCACGAGCGCCAACTTCGGCACGGCCACGAGCCACGCCGCGCCCGAAGGCCAACTTCGCACGGCTAAGAGCGAGCTGCGCCCGAAGCGCCAACTTCGCACGGCCACGAGCCACGCCGCGCCTTACAAGCGCCAACCGCACGGCCACGAGCCACGCCGCGCCCGGCGCCAACTTCGCACGGCCACGAGCCACGCCGCGCTTCGAAGCGCCAACTCGGCACGGCCAAGAGCCACGCCGCGCTTCGAAGCGCCAACCGGCACGGCCACGAGCCACGCCGCGCCGAAGCGCCACATTCGCACGCCACGAGCCACGCCGCGCTTCGAAGCGCCACATTCGCACGCCACGAAGCCGCGCTGCGCCGAACGCCACATTCGCACGCCAAGAGCTACGCTGCGCCGAAGCGCCAACCGGTATGGCTAAGAGCTACGCTGCGCTTCGAACGCCAACCGCACGGCCACGAAGCCACACTCGCGCCACGAAGCGCCAACTTCGGCGCTAAGAGCTACGCTGCGCCGAGCGCCAACTTCGTACGCTAAGAGCTACGCTGCGCTTCGAAGCGCCAATTTCGCACGGCCACGAGCCCACGCCGCGCCATTTAGCGCCAACCGGCACGCTAAGAGCCACGCCGCGCTTCGAAGCGCCAACCGGCACGCGCCACGAAGCCACGCCGCGCCACGAGCGCCATAATCGGCACGCCACGAAGTTCACGCCGCGCCGAAGCGTCACCTTCGACACGCCACGAAGCAACGCCGCGCTTCGAAGCGCCACATTCGCACGCCAAGAGCCACGCCCGTTTCGAAGCGCCACCTCGGCAAGACGCCACGAAGTTTACGCCGCGCCGAAGCGCCACATTCGCACGGCTAAGAGCCACGCCGCTTCGAAGCGCCACCTCCGGCACGGCCACGAGCCTACGCCTGCGCCCCGAGCTCCACATTCGGCACGGCCACGACACAACGCCTGCGCCCCGAGCGCCACCTTCGGCACGGCCAGGAGCCAACGCCTGCGCCCCGAGCGCCACCTTTGGCACGGCCAAGAGCCACGCCAGCGCCCCGAGCGCCACCTTCGGCACGGCCACGAGCCTACGACTGCGCCCCGAGCGTTACCTTCGGCACGGCCACGAGCCTATGCCTGCGCTACGAGCAAGGACGGCACGATCGTCAGCAACATATGGAGCATAAAGCAGCTAAGTCGCTTTTTACTCAATTATGTCATTATAAATAAAATTGTTGGCTTTCTTGACTTGCTACTTAGTTAATCCACAACTAAGCAGTAAGTCGGGGGCTACACCTAATAGTGTTGCGCATGCGCAACTCTGCTGGGAAGATTACTTGTTTCAAGAGATGCCATGTGTCAGAATTTTTATTCAATTGACTTGCTACTTAGTTAATCCACAACTAAGCAGTAAGTCGGGGGCTACACCTAATAGTGTGCGCATGCGCACATCTTTTTCTTAATGATTGCAAATAAATCCGAGTGCGTTAATTCCGAGTTGTGAAGCTCTAACCCCATGAACGGTGAACTTTAGTCACCCAAAGCGCGTGCCTGGGAAAAAGAGCCATGAGCCGACTCCCGACGCTCGGGGGCTAGACTAGTCGGGCAGAGTGCTTAAACAAAAGGAGTCAAACCACTCGGATGAATTCAAAATCAATAAGAAAAAGGAGTAAAAAACTCTAAAATTATATATAAACCAGTCGGACACCACATCCGAGTGAATTGTTTTTACATTGCCTATGTTCTGCATATACATGATTTCAGGGCTGTTAAATTTGGAGGCGACGCGTGTGGGCCAACGTTTCAACGACGACATCAACAACTTCGACGACGAATGAATTTAAAGGAGCGACGCTGAGTTTCGCCTTGAGCAGGAAAAGCGTTTTGACCTCTGCATATCGTTTGAGATACGGTATGCCTCATGATGGGCCACTGGCTGTACACCGCGACGGTCGGATATAATTCAACGCGTGGAGCTCTATTGAGTCCTTCACGATCTCTTTGCCTACAATGGGCACTCGGCTGGAAAGGAAAACAAGTTGGGAAACTACATCAAGAACTGGAAGCACTCGGCGTGAAGCGTGACTCAGTTGGGCTGCGACCAAGAAGGCGGCAATTCGATCGCAAAGCACTCGGGGGCTACTGTGGAGTATATAGACCCCGGGTATCTGCATGGCAGGCCGTGAGGACCACCCAGAGGGATGGGCCAAGCCGACTGCATGAATATGGGTATTGCCCAGGAGGCAGGCCGCCATGCGCCGCAAGGAAACCCCGAAGATGGAAACCAACCCTGCTTAGGGAGGATACAATTGTAATCCTAGCCACTATCATGTATAACGGATAAGGAAAGAGATACAATCTCCACCTCGTATCCGAGTGGAACTCCTTTTTGTAACCGCCCTCCTCTGCTATATAAAGGGAGGGGCGGGGAGGCATAAAGAACAGAACATCTTATCGGCAATCAGCTAGCCACATATAATTCCAGAGCACAGGACTAGAGTATTATCTCCACCGTGAGAGCCCGAACTTGTATACATCGGGTGTTCTTGTGCTACCATCGAGTTTGGGTCCAGCGCGTAGCCCCCTTTTCATTATTGTCGGTAACAAACGTCGACAGTTAGTATCCTATATGCGTGTGAGTACTTGTGAGTGTATGTCCAAGCGCTCGGGTAATTAAAGCTCTGGTTTGAGTCTCTGTACTATTGAAGTGTCACGAGCGGAAAGAGTCGGTGAGAAGATGTGTCAACGAAAAAGTGGAGGAGACATATCTCCTCGATACTTGATATTGGTGACCGTCGTCAACAACAGACTAACAAGTTGGCAATATGCATGTTCTCGTGTTAGTTGTATCCACGAGATATTTGAGAGATCACATGTGTTCCTGTGCAAATTGTATCCACAAGATAAATGTGTACAAGTTCATCCTAAGTGGAGTTCAGAACCTTGAGAATATATGTTCACCGTCTTAAGTAAGTAAGTTAAGTCCAAAATGTTGAGGAAGTGTGTTCGTCATCCTTTGTCGAGCATAAGTTTGGTAAGTCACAATTGAGACCGCCTCATTTAGAACTAATAGATGATATTACAAGATTAGGAGAGTGAATACTTAGGGCCTGTTTGGTAGAGCTCCCTATGATTCTGATTCTCTGTTAGAAGTGATTCTCCGAGAGAAGTGATTCTATCGCTGAAAGTGATTCTCTAACGAATCCATAGGATAAACTCTATGGAGAAACTGACTCTTTGTTGGAAGTGAATCAGGAGAAGCAGCTTTTTTCAGCTCCCAGGCCCTAGTTCATTTCGAAGAATCACTTCACGGGAATCACCCTGGGAGCGATTATCAGAAAACTGCCTAAGGGGGTGTTTGGGACAGCTCCAGCTTCACCAAAATCTGTGGAGTTGGTGGAGCAGGGTATTTCTAGCTCCAGAAATTTATGGAGTTAGAGTTGTGAGTACATTAAAAGTGTTTAGGTAGATCATCTTATTTACATGTTAGACTAAAAATATAAACTTAATTCACTTTATTTTAGCCTATAAATTTCAGATCTGAGCTGAAGCTGGGATCTGGAGCTCTTCCAAACAGGGCCTAAAGGTAATCTTGTATGAGTAGGAAACGGATTTGTTTCCGAGTAGGATTTGTTTTCGAGTAAGTTAGTTAATACTATCATTAAATAATCAAGGCATCATTTGCTTGCAAGCTTGAAAAGGAAAAAAAATAAAGAAAAGAAAAGAAAAGATGCAAAGCTACCATGACATCAGAAAAAAAAAACTCATTTTTGTATTATTCCTCGTATTCGTGTGGATGTGACGATGGTCCGAATCTAAAATCAACAGGGGCGCACAGTGCGGCGACGTGACGGGGTTTAAGAGTCGCTACTGGTTAGTGCGCGGGGAGGACGGCCCGTGCCGTGCGCGCGCACTAGCGGCCTAGCGCGCGGGACGCCCGGCTCGAGCGGCGGCTCCACGCGCACGCGCGCCTGCATGCCGTAGTGGATGGTCCTCTCACCTCTCGTCCGCGGTGTCGCACTACGTACGGGGATAGCTCCAGGACGGGCGGGCAGACGGCACGACGTCTTGTTGCCTGCATACGCACCACGCTGCACGGTCGAATCAACACCGAACTGGACCGTGCGTGCCATTCGCCGCGTGCTGCGGGTGTACTGTTTCTCAAGTACGAGTGCGCCAGCAAGAGGTACGTACGTGTATCATTCGGATCAACAATAAGCTAGATGGAACCATTCGAAGTGTTGGTTTTTTTTTTTCATCATTTCTTGTCTTTGCGCGTGTGCATGGTGATCTGATCTCAATCCGGACCACCCTAGCTACATGCTCTATCAACCTGTTTTGATGCCAGTGCGTGTACGTACGCGCTAAGCCGCTAATACGGATGAGAGGGATCCTACACAGACCACAGTTACAGAATAAGCTGAGACAGAGAGATGTAACGACGTGCCTTTGACCTCCTGGAAGATCTGAAAATAGTGGTGGAAGCATGAACACCCACCAATTAGTAGTAGCTGTGCCCCCTCTGCCATTTGGTGAACAAGAGATCGCACGCACGCCGAATCATCCTGGATCACCCGTCGTTCTAGTGAATAACTTTAAGTCGGCGTGGACGCGAACACACGTACCGCTGCACGATAGAACGTGGAGCACTTTTGGCGTCGTGGTGGCTTGCGCCGAACGCTGCAATTCTGCGCACGAATTAATGGATGGTTTAGGTAGTTTTAGAGAAGGCAACTGGTTGCGAGCAAGGACAATGGCATATGATCTACCGTCCAACTCACAAGATACGCACCAGCACAATACTCGAAAGTCGAAAATCGAAGGTTGTGGGCGTCAAAAATCAAACTCACGACATCTCTTTGCACGGATGTATATACGCTCTAAAGCTTGTGGGTACACATTATTGTTTAGCGATGGATCAAAGGTGCTTACATATGTATGGAGTCTCGATGGAGTAGAAGTGTTTATGGGCAAGGAATAAAATTCTTGCACTTTCGAAAAGCATCCTCCGTTTGGGGGCCAAACAGGTGTGTGAAGGATAATTTAGGAGATGGCAATGGCTACTGATTACTACATGCCGGAGTTCCTTGACGGAGAGTCACATCCAAGCGTCCTCACTCGCTCGAGCTAAAACCAAAATGTTGGTTGGTGCAGCCCAATACATTGCCTGATGGTGACGTTCAAGTAGTCAACTGTTGAATGAAAGCTTGGGTCAAGATTGTGACACTCAAAGCATGCAGAAAGGCCATCGAAGAATCCACCTACATATATATACTTAGCCGAAGATAATCGTTGGTCAGGGAATTTGTTAAGATAATTTTTAGTTAACCCCCTAAACATCAGCACGCAAATGGCAACTCATTCAGAAGTGCATCAAGATCAGACTAGGTGCTTGGGTACATGTTACAACTAGGGAGAGCGAGCCATGGTCATGCATAGATTATGAGCGTGATTAGGGACCTTCAAGCACGCATCAAGTTGACATCGCTAAAGCATAAGGGGGCTAATTGCTCCCCTTTTTTTCCGTGTGGGATTCGAGCACTTCGAACGAAAAGGGTTGGGGATGCTCACCAAAAGCCAGCTCGGCAGTGCCAAGCCCAACATGGACAAAGTATAAGGGCAACTCTAATCCCACCTCTATATCTCCCTCTATCCTAAAATTTTAAGGCAATTGAAAAAAACAGGCCTCCAACCCACCCCCTATTAGATGTCTCTATTCTAAGGAGACTTCCTAGAGCCCCTGCATCTGGGAGCTTCCTCCCTCCCCTATTATTCCTTAAATAATTTTTTTAATCACAAAACAATTAGATGTTCAGTTGCATCATGAATATAGTACATATATTTGGTCTTCATTAGTCTTTGTGATTCCTTGCATAACATTTTTCATGTGATATTTATGGTTTACAGTTTTATAGCGTAATAATAGAACCATCTAGATAATAATAAACTGTGATATAAGAATTGTATTTTGTTTGAACATGCCAGTGACTCACCAATAGTAATTTTAGAGTGCTCATAATCTCTAGCTCTTCTTTCAAGCTTTTCTGCTACTGGACCATGCATTGTTGCTTTGAGTGGAGAGCTTTATGTAGGACTAGTCTTGTCTCTCTTTGATGTTGTATCTTTCACTTTCGTAGCATGTTTTATAATACTAGTTCATACAACTAGCTCATGACACCATAAAAAACACGCACCATTCAAAACCATAATAATATTAAAATATAAATTCACGAATGCAAAATAATAATAAAATTTTAATAAGTAATAGGGGTGAGTAATAGGAATGGTGGATTGAAGACAAATTTAATATAAGATGTCTCTATTTTTTATATCACCTCTAAATAAATGATTTAAAGGTGAAATATAGAGTTTGTCCATAAGATGTACACTACAACACGCAGCCACGAGGGAGAAGGCGCCAATGTGCCATCATCATCGCCATCATGAGCAGCAAAGCACACATCACAATCGTAACACTGGTGTGTAAGTAACACTAGCTATGCATGCATGCACCACGGATCGAGATCAAATGGAACAAGACAAAAGAAGCAGCAGCAGCAACTAGAAAAGCAAAGCAACGAAACCACACAGCAGCTCGGCTAGCGCACAGGGGCTCCTCCTGTGGCTCACAGGGGAAAGGAGGAGCAAGCATGCACTGGGCCCACCACCAGCACTAGCAAGGCAGGGGAAGACACGGAAAGCAAGCACTGCAAGAAGAGGCAAGTGAGCAGCCATGCACGCATGCATCGCTCTGCTCCCCTGCTCCTCCTGCCCTGCACGGCCTGCTGTCTTCTCCGTCCATGCATCCATCATTTCTCTCCAGTCTCCACTACTACTGACACCCAAAGCAATGTACTAGCAGCTAGTAGTACATTCATCAATCCTTGCCCTCTCCTCTCTCTCCCTACCATGCTGTCATCATGGATGGAGCATAATAAAGCCCGTAGCCAAAAGTGGAGTGCACAAAAAGAGTTTGGCCAGATCATGGTGCTGCAAAGAGAGCACCAACAAAGCAGCCTCGTGCCGATGCCATCGGTTATAAGGATGTTGTAGGGTTGTGTCAGTAGTACTCGATCAGTGGCAGTGCTGCGTTTTTTCTGCCGGTGTTGGCCCCCCGTGATGTCATGCATCAGCTGTCCGAGCCGCGCACGCCGAGCTTCTTGACCTCCACCTTGAGCGACTTGAGGTATCTCACGGCCTCGTCGAGCACGGCCGGCGTGTCCATCTGGTTGCCACCGGGGATGATGCCCTTGAGCGTGCGCACCATCTTCTTCATCCGCTCCTTCTTGCGCTCGCCAGTGCGACCACCGGCGGTGCACACGGACCTCGACTTGCTGCCCCCGACGCCACCGTAACTGGACGAGCACGTGGAGTCCGGGGAGCTCCCGTCCCGATACCCCGGGGTGCGCCCCGTGCTCACCACGTCGTCCTCGTCGCCGTCCTCGGAGCTCAGCAGCGCGTCGATCTCGTCCGTGTCCTCCTTCTGCCGGACGGAGCAGCTCTCGTCGTAGGCGTTGTCCCTGTACGTGCTCTTGCCGGCCTCATGCGCGTTGTCGTACCCCGATGACCCCCCGAACTTGTGCGCCAGGGAGGGGTGGAACATGACCCGGCTCTTGGTGCACGTCTGGTCGAAGATGACGTAGTTCTTGGGGCACGTCTCCGACGGCTGGAACTCGAGCTCGTTCAGCGGCGCCGGGAGGTCGTGCGTCCTCCTCCCGGCCAGCGGGTCCTCGTACGCTGGTACCGACGGGTAGCCGTTGGGGTAATACCCGCCCGCTGAGTTGTATTCGCCGGCGTCGTAGCCATAGCCACCGTAACCGTAGCCGCTGTAGCCGTACCCCTGCGGCGGGGAGTCCCTGCCGCCGTAGTACCCGTGCTGTCCCTGCATCAAGCCCGTTTGCAGCTGCTGCTCTTCTTCTTGTCTTGCTTGTAGTATGGGCTTGAAAAAGAAACTAAACCACTTTGTGCTCTCTGTTTCCTCTGTTTTCTTACGAAGAAGTGAGGGTCATGTAATTAATGGTCAATCTACGTCACAGGCTTGAGCAGCTGACGGAAGTACTCGGTCTAAAAATCACACAACCCAAAGGAAAAATACATCAGATATTCAGAACATGGCAGCGGAAATCTAAAAGAAAAAAAAACGCAGATAAAAACACTCAGAAATCAGAATAGGCAAGGCCAATGCAAACATGTCATTCCTGTAAGTTAAGCAATTGGCGTACATGAGAGACTAAAGACTTCTGTGACTACTATCAACTTCGGCCTACCAGACAGCACAACAAGCAGGTGTGGTGGGGTATGCCTGGAAAGAACTACACAGGACTAACGGTTTTGTGAGGGTGCAAACAGGGGACAAGCACAAGAGGTCCCAAAACGAGCTGCCGCATGGAAATGCATAGTGCCCACTGCTAGTGCTAGTACCGAAATATCTAAAGGCGCACGTAGAAGACTGGTACTACCACTAGAACAGAAGCAGAAAGAGGGAAAGCGCCTAAGGGGAGTCAGAGAAGAAGGCATGCGGAGATTTGGAACGCGTGCAGCAGAAATTCACTACGCGCGTGAAACGAAATCTTGGCATGTCGTACGATCCACTCCAGAAATGGGCAGCGCAACAGGTCCAAAGTCCAAATGGAACTGATCAACACTTGGATAATGCGCTAATTTCTTTTTAGAGGATCAGGATAACAGAGGGCATAATTCTGTATGATTATTACTGAATGTGCCAAGTGACATATCGTCAAGTCAGTTCTAGCATAAGACATGGATGGCAAGTTGATTAGTGACAACAACACAAGCGAAGGAAAGAAGATAGCAGGCTCCCCTGCTTCAGCAACTAGAGGGACGCTACAAAGTACAGCAACTTGTGCGAGACTTGACGTACAGGTTGCGTCAGGGGACAAACGTGCGCCTTTTTCTACTGACATGCCAAGCATATTTCTTTACTCCGTAAGACTCTAAACAGCAACCACCACAAAGCATGCGATGGTTTAATGATGGTAGCAACAAGTACGATAGTTCACGAGCAGAAGCAGAGTAGAAATAAGTAAGCTAACTAGTACGAAAATAATGTATTAAGAGTATAACGGAAGAAGGGGAACAGAGGCAATACATGCAATGATCGAGCACCTGGCAAACCCTGGTCAGCGTGTAGTAGTACGCGATGGCACCACTTCTCATCACCGCGCCGACTGACTGACAAGGCAGTACTCACCCTGCCAAACGTGCCAACAGTTCAGCACACCCTGCGATCCCCACCTCCGGCAACGGCTGATCGACGAGCCAGCACTCACCTGCCAAGCGTGCCAACAGTTCAGCACAGTTGCAGTTCTAACAGGAGCGCAACCCAGACTAAGCATGGTGTAGAAATGGGCGTGTTGCAGTACCACTCACACGATGACGCGGAAGAAGACGACCACCCGAACGCGGAAGGCCACCCACCGCATCGTCGCCTCCTCTGCAACCCATCAGGCAAGCAGTACGTGCAGATTAAGCAACGGCCGATCAGCAAGGTAGATAAACAATTCCAATGAGGGAACAAAGCGCAAGAACATTACCGGTGATCGACCTGCCTATCCAAATGTTAGTGACGACAAAGTCTAGAGACTTGTGACCAGGCCGAACTAGATAGATACAAGGAGCAAATCGAAGGAGGGGCACAGGGTGGTATAGAGCGAGATGGGACGGATGTTGTAGTGTGCAATGGCGAGGAGGGGCACAGGGTTTATAAAAGGTCCGGTTTTTTTTCACCGGGCGTCTTTTGCCCGGCCTCACCGTGCTGTCTTTAATTTATATTCCCTTTCACTTCTTTTGAGTAGATACAGGTGCAGATACAGAGAGAGAGAGAGAGAGAGAGAGGAGGGAATCGAAGAGGGAGGAGCAAGGAAGATGAGAAGAGGGAGAGGGAGGAATTAATGAGACGAGATGATATCGAGCGTGGCTGCGTGGGCACTCGATTGGGGTGGTGGGTGCGCGTGCCTCGTGCCCCCGCCCCCTGCTCCGGAAAGCCGCGGCAACCCAGCTCACCCGGCCTCTCCGCTCCTCCGCTCCTGACGCACGGGCTCCACCGCCCACGTGTCGCCCACCTGCTCGGCTCCTGTTTGTTTTCCTTTGCTCTGGCTTGACCAGTGGATTCACCTCCGTCCACGCCGAGGTGGAGGTGGCCGTGGCCAGCGTGCGTGCGTGCGCCAGCGACTCCAACACCACTATGCCATGCCGAGATGCCACAACCGCACGCACGACTGCTGCGCCTCTGGCACCAACGAACGAAGAACAAGCGAGGAATCCGATCCTCTGACGCTCTGTAGGCCTGCCATGACCACCCGTCGATCTGAGTCGGCCGGGCCAGCAAAAGGCACACCCTCTAAGCCACATCATGCGAACTTAGCCAATTAGGCATGACCAATGTGACAGGAGCCAAGTTTGCTAGCCTACGGTCATATCACACACGGGCTAACCATGTTTTTCTTGGCGTTTAGCACATATTTTTAGGATTAAGGTGGGACCCATCATACATTGAATTAAAGTGAAAAGAATCTCCCTACAGTCCACACCCTCTTTCATCGGGCAACTATGCTTCTCCTCTCCATCTCATTTGTCTCTCTCCTTGCAACAACCGCCATCCCTTATTCTTTTCCGCCGAAGCAGAGACGAATTGGCGAGATTTAGTGGTACTTGGCGTCAATGTCCATATCAAGCAATAGATCTAGAGAGAGTGGCTTTAGAAATGACGGACTTGGTTGTCCACGGCAGTGGCAACGGCTCCAGCTAGTTGAGATCGATAAAGTGACTATGTGGGCAACAGCGTCAAGGTTGATGACAACGCGGTTGGAGGCACCGTGGATTTTGTGGTAGATGGTGGTGTGTGTTGGAGGAGGTGGTCAACGATGGCGTGACCGTGCGTGAGGAGGCATTGGCTTGGGATGGATCATGAGTTGGTCATTCTTTCAAGGAAAAAAGATCATGCATTGCTAGCTTATTATAACATCTCAATTTTTGGCTCAAAATAATTTAATATTGTAATTTTGTACATTTTGTGAATTTTAGGATTTTTAAGAATTCTTTAGAATTTATTTGGAATTTATTTCATATTTTTGAATTAGGCTTAATATGAATATTATTTAAATATTTGAAAATTTTAAATAAACTTTTGTCAAAATATTTTATTTGAGTTTCAAATATCTCAAAATATTTTTCAGAATTATTTTTACTATTTTATTTGAACTATTTTGATTTTTAAAATTATTTTAAATAAAAAATGTTTAAGAAATATTTCAGTAGTGTTGGGCTAAAACCATAGTGGGCCCAGTTTATTTCTCTATGCGGCCTAGTCTAGTTCGATCGGATGATCGTGGTCGTCAATCAATTGATCGGATGGCTGGGATATTAGGGTTTAGTTCAAAACCCTAACACATCTTAGCCGTCAGATCAAGCCAGCGTGAACGCCCTAGGATTTCATCGTATCTCACGTGTCGATTGTTCCTATTTGAGCTATTGCCAGAGTTCAAGTTCTTCTTGATTCCTCTGTCATGTCGACCAAGATCTTTGGATTGAGCATGTGTTTCGAGGCTATTTAAGGCGTGGGTCGTCATTCGAGGATCACCATCTCAAGTCGAGCGTTTGGCTTGATAAATCGTCACCAGAGGTACTATGGTGTGCTTGTGTGAGGTCAGCGGAGTTTCTGAAGTCATCGGCGTCGGTTTTTGCAAGATCACGCTGCCATCGAAGTTTCTCCACCGAAGGTGTCGCTAGATTTGGTTTCCTCGTGTCGAGATGCTTCAAATCTGTTAGTATTGTGTTGAGTTTTGTCGTCGTTCACCAGCGGCTTTGGCGAAGCTCGCTGCGGGAAATTGTTGCCAGAGTTCGCTCAATTGTGGCGATGTGGCATGGACCCGGTGCCAACAAGTGGAGGTTGGCATGCCATCCATGAAGTGCCATGTCAGATCGGTGCCCAGTTAGCATTGCTACGTCATGCAGACTCGCATGTCAGTTGAGTTGCCATAAATCCGGTTCACCATAGGCTCGAGGGGATCTCGTGGACCCTATCCACCAAGCTTGGGCTTAGATGTCAGTTGGATATGAATTTCTTTAGAATTATTTTTATTCAGGGAAAATAGGTGGATGATGTTAGTGTTGCGTAATAAATCAATTTTTTAGAAGAAAAATAAATCGAGAAATTCAGGATTTTCAATTTTCTTATTTTCTCTTTTATTTGATTATTTTGAGAGCATGTTCTTCTTCATAAAAGTTTCAATTGATGCGATTCAAGTTTCTAAAAATGTGTAAATTGAGATCTATTTAAATGGTAAATTTTATTTAATTTTTGAAGTTTGTTTGCTCTTTTGTTTGGTATTTATTTGATGTTTTCTCTCTATTCGCATAGAAGTTGATGTGCTCGGAGCGTTTAAAGGTGAGGCATTGATTCAAGAACAAGGTCAAGAGTAAAAACAAAAGCTTTTTTAAGACAAGTTGTGCTTTAGTCATATTGAACCCAGTTTTATAATTGCTACATTGTTTTAAATTACTACATGATATTTTATGCCTAGAACTATTTTTAACTAATTTGGGATCTAGTTATTCTGCCCAATTGGATTATACTTGTCATTTGTATGCCATGATTATTTGTCACTCTATGATAGTTCATTATTAGTTACGTGAGTTGGTTAGATCGTGCTTAGTTTGTTTAGCCAAGCAACGGGTAATTGATATCATTTTGAAAGTTCAAATCAATCTTGACTAATGGATATGGAATATATTTTATGAAAAGGTGTGTCATGTGTTGTCACACAATGATGTTGAGTTGTTGATGGCATATGTTACCTGATAATTAACTAGAAGGGTAAATGATTTAGACTGGAGCATGTGGCTAGGGCTGAGAGCCGTGCCTACGTGGATTGAGTTGACATGTTGTTTACGAGTGAATGTGAGGTGGTTTCTATAGGTGTATTGTTGGAAGTCTTGCATCAGTCAATTAAGAAATTAACCTTGCAAGCCATTAAACGGGGCTAATCATGCAACTACAAGTTTGGAATAGGACGGACCTAACTAAGTTACCGAATCTTAACAATTGATGCCTCAGAAGGATAACCAAACTAAGTGTGTGGTTTTAAGGAATTTGTGTGTGTTGTGCAGTGGCCTCACATTTGTCTAACGGTATGTCTACTTTGAGTGAGGGAAAGGATAGCAAGTTCAGATTTATCGGGGGGATTAGTGTTAAAACGCAGTCTCCGAAAGGTTTTATTATAATCTTCTAGTCGCACATCGATGGATACGTGTTATGACTAACAATATAGTTTAATCATACTATGTGGGTAAAGTGTGTAACCTCTGCAGAGTGTAAATCTATTCGGATAGCCATGTCCACGGTATTGGACAATGCTCTGCAATTTCAATCCAAGTTTAGATTTTGTAAAATGAAACTTGGGATGAGAGGTTATGTGCCGTTGGAAGTAATGAAATTGTTTAGGGCTGTGTGCCAAGTTTATTCTTGAGAATCATCTAGAAGTTACTTATTTTTGTTGTTTGTTTTATTGTCATTTCAATCTGTTTATTGTATTCATTCATAAATACTATTTTGTTGCAAAATAACCATATCAACCATCCATTGGAATAAGCTTGAATATAGATATATTAAACATGCATTCTGTACATAACATATCGAGTGTTTTATGTACTTACCCTTGCCGTAACAAAAATTAACAGTTGAAGAGGAGACTACACTAGCTTTGGAGGAGGAGGCGAACGTCTAGGGTACGAACCTTGTTAGTTGCCTGTAGCAAATTGATGGATTTCTTATTACGTTTTCTTTCTGCTGTAATTTAATATTTATAGTTTAGCCATGCGTGCAAAGTAATGTAAAGTCAACCATAAGACCAATTAACATATTTATATCTAATAAATGAAGTCTTTTATTATATTTCCACTATGTATAATTGTGATATGCATCTATATTGATACTGTGTACATTAGCATAATCCTAGACTAGTGTGATATACACAGAGAGTCCGAATTTGCACATTTAGGTCCCGCAACATGCTTCATGACAAACCCAAAAGCTACCTTTATAACAACTCAATTACGGAGTAGCGTTTGGCAAACTCTAAGTTAGTTATTACACATCTCGAGTACATGTGTCAACCTCAAGTCTAATGATATGGCATACACGTTGTATATGATATCAACTGATGACAAGTAAGGTTTCAATATTCTCGCAGTGTCTCATGATAGGTCAATCCAACTCTATATTCTCCAATATATATCCGTATTATTGGTTTGATATCTCTATATCCATGACCCGTGAAACATAGTCATCAACCAATACATATAGTAGTCTATTATATGTGTCCTCATATGTTTATTGGCTAGAGATCACTTTAAAATAATTATTATAAAGTCATACATAGAGTTTCACAAACAAGTCACATATTTGCCAATAAATAATAATGATATTATTCAAAAAATAAGATAATAATAAATCACGAACATAAGGAAATATAATCATCTCTCTATTTGCCTTTAAGCATATCTCCAACACAAGGCTATTTTGCATTTTTGCCACAAAAGCATGGTTACACAGGAGTGTACAATCTAAGTCTTATAGCGTTCAATCACAGTTCACACATGGTTGCCATTGTGAGAAGGGGAGGGATTTTCACTTGAGAAACCTAGAGTTAGAACCTAGAACTAAGTGCGATCGCATGCACTTAGTGTACTGTAGTGAATATATATCGAGAAAATGGCAATTCTTGCCTTTGTGATCGATTTTCACCTCCAATCCAACGATGATGTGTGTTTCTGCAGAAGAGTCGAAGTGCCAGACCCATACACTGGTGCGGTGAGAAGGCTCAACATCAAATGCTGTGGGCCTATGGCATGGTGGCCGTCGGATGGGTCTCGTGGGCAAAGGGGTGGCGCGCCGCAACGTGTCGGATTTTGGTGAACAGCCGTCGGATCCAACGCGCGCGTGCCAAAGCGCATAATCCACTGCCCCGGGCGCCAGCAGCGTGGGGCCCACACGAACTCCGCATCCCAATGCTGTCGGAACAGAGCCGCCCCTACCACCTCTATTGCTAGCTGTAGTACCCTCTACGCCCTACCCTATAGGCTATTGCTGGCCGGTGGGGCCCCGTGGAATCCCAGTCGCTGACAGGGTAATCCTGGCAAATGAGGGCTGCGGTCTCACGGCGCCTGCGGGCAGCATCATGGCGCTGCCGGTGGGGCCAACCCTAGGTTGTTCTTGAAGGTGTACTTCACGTGCTGTCTAGCTTTGTCCACATTAATTAGCCTTGTGCGCGCTGAGTGAGGCCAACCAACAATAACAGCACTAGAGCTTGTCAAGGGAACTCTTTGACGTGCTGTACATTCGAGGTTAAGTATCTAATCGGATTGTTCGAGCGATGGAGTACCCAACTTTGAATGTATGTGTTTATGTACTTCTACTTTCTGACGAAGTAACCGTATCGGAGTTGAACTAAGATGTGGCTCGAACTGAAGATTGTATCCGATAGGATATGAGTCTGATTTAGATTTTTCTCATCCAATAACTAGTTTCTCCCATATTTATATTTGGAAAACATATAGTTCCGAATATGGTACGAAAGATCATTATTTTGTAACCATATACAAGTATGGGCATATTTGAATTCAACCGAATTAAGCAGAAATACGATTGATATGTCAATATGTCATATTCATCTTAGTCATATGCAAGGTATTTTCGCATTTGGTAACTATTTGATTCATTTTCAACCCCCTAGCCAAGATAACATAATTTGTTCTCCATGGCCTGCGTTGCTATCCGTCGCCAACTGAGGCAAACAGAGAAAATGACGAGGTATTCAATTCCCTCCATGTCGTGGCAAGGTATAATAGTGTGTTCTATCTTTTGTAGTAACAGCAAACTTGAATGCAACACAATTAACAAGACACGGGGAACAAGTTGTCCCACCTGTCCATGGGTGGGCCAAAACATGTACCGCATGTACATGAATCCACAACTAATAAATTTTGATTCCCCTCTCCTTCCATCATGCTAGTGCCGACTAAGTACCCCTAATGCCAATCGTCAAGCCATCACATTTGCAGTTGCGCACCTCTGTTTCGCACTGTAGATGATGAATTGGATGCTACTCCATCAAAAGATCAACACTTAACAGATACACACTACCAAATTGTTAAGCAGGATTAGTGGAGTAGAACAATCACGGAACACGTTATGTATGTATCTACGTACACTCGGAGCACAAACTAGTGTGCCTACGTCACCGAGTCATGTGCACTGACAGAAGGGGCCCACAGATGGATGGATCATCCGGCCGGTCCAGCGATGGCGAGGCCTAGGCAAGAGCGGGATTGCGCGCTAGGCACCCTAGGGGGAGGAGAGTGATTTCTGTAGCGGGACAAGGGGAAGACAGGTGGACGAGGTATCATTCTGTTTATAAGGGCAATTCCAACTCATAGTTTCTATAAGTGGTTTCTAGAGGAGAGAGAGTGCAATAAATATTTACTTAGACCTAATCTCTCTAATGCATTGTTTCCATAGTAGTTTCTATGTAGAGAAAAATTTAATGACTTCACACATGTATCGGATTCAGGAGGAAGGGGATGGAAACCACGATTCTGCTCCCAACGCAAATTGTCTAGTTTCTTTGCGCATCGGTCTACGGAAGGACTTAGTTTCCTGCATGAGAAACGATTTCCTTCTCTCACCTTAATAACTTTATTGCCATGTCACCAATTTACTTATGTGACAGCTCTATTAATAATATGAAAACTAGCTTATATGAAATATTGGGACTATCCTAATATACGCACCCTAGACCATGTCTAGGGCGCACACTCCCCCTGAGCCGCGCAGCTGTCGGAAGGGAGGCACAGCGACGGTGGTAGTAGCCCTCGCCCGATGCATGGACGTCGCGCCGAGGCAAGCCACGGAACAAACGTAGTGGCAGCGGCAACAAGCATGCAGGCGGCGAGCCTCCCCTGCTTGGTGGGCCCCGGGCGGGCCCCACGCCATGAGGATATGGTAGTAGCAGCCGCGTAGCATTAGTATATTGCTACTGTTGCGACCAGCTACCACTACGCACGCACTCGCCTCCCATCCGATCGATTCATGCACGCAAGCAGGCAGAGGCAGGCACACACGCTATTGCCGCCACGCCACACCGGCAGCGGCAGGCGTCGATGCGGTTGTGAGCCCATGTAGCACGCCACGCGCGGGAATACATACGCACGCACGCAATGGCAACCGCACGCATGGTTTGGCCAGTTGGTGGGGCTCGCCGGCTCGGGTGTCATGGGCGCGGCGTCGCACGGGGGGAGCCGCGCGCGCAGGCGGGTGACTGGTTCGATACGGCGTGTCGTCTCATCTCGTCTGCGTAGGTGGTGGAGTTGGCTTAGCGCGCGCGGGGGCGGACGCAGCGAGGGCCTAATCGCGTGGGTGGGTGGGAGGATGAGGTGATGATGGCGCCCGATGCGGCACGGTTCCGGTGCCGCGAGATCTTCTTTGGGCATCCGCCCATCCACGAATCCGGCACCAGCAGACGTGCGCGCGGGCATACGCGTATGCGTGCGTGCATCCATGCAATAGCTAGGCGCGCGCGCACGGCACCGCGCCGGATTCGTTGCTTTGCTTTTGTTGGCAAGGGTGTTGCTCCTCTCTAGCTAGTCTCTACTCTCTACCGCTACTAGCATCGTTTTAAATCTTCAAAGGCAGGGAAAAGTTTAGTACTCGGGTACACGTTGGGGTTCCCGAAGATCATAATGGGAGTTTGGAAACCATGCACGGATGCCCATCATGGGCTCTGTTGACCGGACGGCAGATGGCTCGTGCCCAGGCGAAGGATGGATCTCGGATCTTTTTATACGCCTATGGCGCTTTCTTTCGCTGCTTTCCCCTGGAGAGAAGAAACAAAAGTTTAGAGAAGGGGCATGATGGATCATGGATTGTTCTCTCTTCTCGATCATCTGCCTGGCTGCATTGCCTGCCCTGTCCGGCTGGGCTGGCGTACGTCGGGCTTCGTGTCCGAGGCGGCATCATGGCTTGGCGTCGAACGGCCGTGCCCTCCCAGGGCTGTGAACTGGAGTACCACCACGCTTTGAACGGATTGAGGTCCGTGCCGAATGATTAGGCGTGTCTGATATGCGACGTGTGCGTTCGAGTTTCCAAAATCCTCACGAAAAAGGAAGCACAGAGGTAGCGTAGCAGCAGTAGTAGTCCGGGCTCAAAATCTCATTCTAAATCTCGGTGAGATAAATAAATTTTAAATATTTTAAATTACTATAGTAATACTACTGTAAAAATGGTCATTTGTATCCGTTCTTTTTCGTCATCTGGGTTAGTTTTGGTGACGATACAAAGTACCTAGACAGTGATAAGATAAAATTTTAAATTGCTACAGTGGTACTACTGTAGAAATAACCATCTGAGTCAGTTCTTTCTCATCATCTGAGTCGGATTTTGTGACGATACAAAGTTCTTAGACAGTGATGAGGAGCGGCTATCACGGTCCGTTTTTACTTGATAGAGATATAGAATCATCTGGGTCGGTTTCGAGCAGGGAACTGACCTCGAAGACCAATTATTTCTATCGATTCCACGGTAAAAACTGATAGAGAAGTCCCCTGGTCTCTATCGGTTCCGAGCGTTGAACCAATAAAGATAATACATGAATCTCTATCAGCTCCACGCTACAAACCAATAGAGACGTCCTCGTTATCTCTATTGTTTCTGATTTTGGAATCGATAGAGATAACTAGGAACCTCTATCAGTTTGATGCTCAGAATCAATAGAGAAGACATCATGTTCTCTATCGGTTCTAAGCGTCGAACTGATAGCTATTCTTAATTATCTCTATTGGTTCTACACTCAGAACCAATAGAGATCACACGTCTCTATCGGTTCTGTCGGCATTTTTCGCCGGTCAGCTATTATTCCTCGAAGGAACCCAAGGTTCGATAGAAGGGATCTTCACGGATAGACACCTATGGGCTCTCTCCAGGGATCCTCACAGACTAAGATTAAAGAACACGTCGATATACCCAGGTTCGGGCCCCCGTTGTGGGTAATAGCCCTACGTCCTGCTTTAGCCTTTGTTAATGTGTTTCGAGAGGATTACAAGTGCACAATCCCCTCCCTGGATTCTACTTGAACCCCCTAGTCGTTTTTCTTCCCTTCCTTTCTTCTGTTTTTCTTTTTTCGTCTCCCCCCTTCTCTCATGCACCGAACCCCTCTTATATAGGCCAGGCTGGCTCGGGCAGGTAAGGAGGATGACATCACAATGATTACACTTCATTTATTACATCAGTCACTGTAACCCCATCCTCTGACCTCATTCTTTACACCATCGTCCAACTCCGCCCCGTCCGCCCGGGAAATGACCTATATAGGACTGGTTAGGTGCAGTATGTCAGAGGGATAAGCTATCATGCCGTCAGTGAAGTCATGCGCATTTAATAGTTCTGACACGGGTTGTCAGGGGAGAAGACTTCAGGGTGAAGCTCCCTATTTTGCCGACGTACGTCTTCATGCCTGACTAGCGGTGTACCCCCTAGCTCCTTCGACCGACCACATAGCGCAGTCGCCCGGCAGTAGGGCGTGCCCGACCACCTGCTCGCTAGGCCGCCACGCGGCGCGGTCGCCCGGAAGCAGGGCGTGCTTGCCCACCCGCTCACCAAGTCATCACGCGACGCGGTCGCCCGGTCAGCAGGGCGTGATCGCCCACCTGCTTGCTAGGCCATTGGGCTTCGGCGCCTGTGGCCCCTTCTGATAGTGGCGGAGAGGGTACCTCAGCGCAAAGTACGCCGACAGGTTCCGAACGTGAAACTGATAGAGTAAATTCACCCTAGTGTTGAAACAGCACCAAATCACATATGATCATATTACAATACACATATTACAGTACACATCACATTCATAGTATCATACAATACACGTATCACATATCAATATCACACAATACACATATCACAATATATAGAAAACAAACATACTTAACATGAAGAGTACACATATCACGTTCAAAGTAATATTATTTATATAGATTAATAGGAGTATACATTTACAGTATATAACATTGTTTACATAGACTATTAGGAACTTGTCAGGTCTCTATACCTCCCACCCTTAGCTATAACGTCTGCCCAATATCACCATGTGCACATGCGGTCTGCTATTTTATTGAAATCTTTTTTTGTAGGCTCTTGAGAATAATATCGATCTCCTGTAAAATAGAAAGTAATGTACTAATTAAGTTTTAAAGTTTATATGTAAAAGACTGAGTGTATTATGCATGTACATACCTTAGGGAAAAAGATCTGTGCTGTCGACTAGGATCATCATGTGATGCACGACATAGAAGCCGCATAGTTCGTCGCACCATTGTTAATGACACTATGAACAAAAAAAATCAAAATAAAAGATGAAGAATAAATGTCAGGAAGAATCCTATGCTAGGCACTTGTACCTTGATGCGCTGCCACTCCAGTTGGCCGCCTTGTCTGTCGTTGTGTTGCTCTCCAAAACATAGACAAGAAAGTCCTACATATAATTGAAAGATGTTATTTAGTAAAAAAAATGAACATAGTTAAATACAGAAAGTGTTAGGTTAGAGAAATATACTTACCTTTGCAAAATATACTTGATCACATAATCTATTGGTCTCTTCTCTAGCAAGTTAAATGTGTACATTTTTTCACTCGTAATGATCACGAGTAAACCCAATGTTTCCTTATTAAATGGTATACAATGCAAGAAGTAAGTTCATATATGGTTTATGTGTACAAATAAATGAAAGGTAAAGTAATAAGAGTACGTAGTACTTAACTCTTGTGGTACAAGAAGAGAATATGGTCTTTTGCCATCTTAGCAAGCAATGCCTTCTTAAGGTAGTCGATAACAAACTCTAACTAAAATTGTACCATGGTCGTAGCAACCACCTTGGGGTCAACAAACCCAACAGGCTGATGACATGTCATGGCTTGCTTTCTTATTATCCTACAAAACAAATCAATTGTTAAAAAACATGATCAAAATCCTATAACACTAAAAGGCTTATGTTGTATGATGCGATACAACAAACATGTTTATATAGTAGAAATATTGACGGCTTTCCTATTGTACAAAAAGTATAAATAATTGAAATTGACTGGGAATGTCCCATGCTCCTGGCTGTGGAATTCTCCAGCTCGGTACCTCACATGGAAATTGGTGTGACACTTGACGTCATCTGCCTCTTTGGCCTTGTTAATGTACCATCCATGTAGCAAGTGAGAGGTATGGGGTAGAGTATTCAATTGGTTACTTAGGAGAAGGGACTATCCATGTATGTTACCCTTCTGTTTTTCAGGTGGCTCTATGCCTTTTATTTTTTAGGGGGCTTCTGGGTTTTGTCAACTTTGCCTTCCTAGTAGAAGGAGACTTCGAGATCTCCTATGCTTCTTTGGTCGATGACTTAGCCTTTTTGTACACCAGCTCTGCACTCTTCGTATGAGTTGACTTGGATGATGGAGTGATAATGATGGTGGGAGCAGGTACAGGTATGATAGGCCCGCTAGGGTTTGTTGATGACGTAGGAACCTATAAAGCATATACATATATAAGTAGGTACTTGTGTTGTAGTATTAGAAAGATCGAGAAGATGCGAGAGATTTTTACCTTGAGCAGTACGACACCCGTCATGAACTACTTGATGAACGACATTTGTGCTTGCCTAAGAGTGATAATATCTTCATTTGGCTTGAACTCCAGCACATGAGATAGAAAGTCATTGTGGACATAGTCCATCTGCAGCCTTATGTAGCCCTTCCCTAAAGGGTCACTATGCACCATGTCAATCTCCTAGGATGAAAATGCAATCCCACGTCTAGCCTCATTTGAAAATATATCTTTGTGCACGACGAACTGGCACTTCGCAGGCACCTGTAAGAAGTGCAAAACTTGATCAAAAATATTGTTTAGCTTACTCTCGTACCTTTAAGTCAAAAACAGTTATTACCTTTAACTGAGGACCAAACTGATTATTTCTTAAAGCTCAGCTGCTAAGGCAGGGCATATGCCCTTCTACGAGAGGCAAGACTATCTAACTCTGATTGTTGGAGATTATCACCATCATTTCGGCCTTTAGATGCTCCTCACGTGCCACCATCTAGGCCTCACGTGTCATCATCCCCTCCCTCATATCCTCCTTCAACTCCTCCTTTAGCTTGGCATTGAGGCGCTTCTCACGCGCTTGCCATGATCTTGCTCTGTCACTGGCAGCATCCTCCTTGTCTTAGAAGAAGGACCTTTTCGTATGCTCCGCACCGATGATAAGCACTAGCCCCTTATGGTTTGTGACGAGGCCTGGGAGCTCCTCGACCTATCGGCATACGGTCAACGGATCCCCATGCTCGGGAGGCCCCGACCACGACACAGACGCCAAGATCGGGCGCTCGACCTCAGCCTTGTGTGCCCGAAGCTTCGACCATGCGACCTCTGCTCGGGCGGGTCTCATCTGAGGCCTGGTCCACCCAAGGGTCTCGGATCTAGCGTTGACTTGCGATTCTTCGAAGAGCGGGTCGTGGGGATGACTCGGAGTCTTGCGGCAAGCCGGAGCGATTCTGGCTAACTTGATCGCGCATTAAGAGCCACGATCCGCAGTTTCTCCCGACCGCTTACGTGCGTAAGGGATATAAAGACCAAGGATGCATGAGCTCAAGGGGACAGTAATACACAGCACTCGAGCTAGGGATCTTCATTACTATCTTGAGTTGTAAACACTGCTCGTACACCCACATAACAAGAAAGTCACCGCCGCAAGGCGGCCGAGAGAGTCATTACCTTCGCGAGGGCTCGAACCAAGATAAAACTTGTGTCTCGTGTTCGTTGTCGCCCGGCTCGACCATCCTCACGTCCGCTAGCTTCCTCCGTTAGAGTGAACGCCGCCGGGTCCCTTAACGTTCTACCCCCTACCTCACTTCTTGCGGTTGGCGATCCCGATCGTCGACAGCTGGCGCCCACCGTGGGGCCCGATTGTTTTGCTTTTTCGCAGGAACGACACCAGGATCTCAGGAGCATGGCGCCTTTCATTGATGGATTTTCCTCGGGCACGGACTCCGACTCCGTGTCCCTGTTCACGCCTTCGCCGCCGCCACTCGAGCAGCACGTCCTGGTGGCGGACGGCCCAGGCGCCGAGGAGGTCGCGGATGACCGTGATCCGCAGACCCGAAGACGCCACGGATGGTGCGGTTGCTATCAACAAGCCATAACCGCCCGGCGGAGGCCCAGAGAAGGCCGCACGTCTTCGGGCCGCCAGACTCCTCCCCACCGGAGCGCCTCGCTTATCGCCGGGTCATGGCCGACCCGATAGGGCAAGGTCGAGCTCTTCGCCGGGCCCCGAAAAGCTCGACGAGTGCGGCCGAGGCCGAGCCTCCGCAGCTCGGTCGGCACTGGGACCCGTTCCCGAGAGGAGCGACGATAACACGTCACGCCGCCACCCGCGTCGGACTTCTCTTGCGCGGGAGTTAGCCCCCGAGCAGCAGGCTCGGGACGAGGCTCTGACGCAGACTCGCCGGCGTCCCACGGGCACCGCGCCAACCAGACGAGCTTGGGCGAGCTGTTCCGAAGTCGGGCGGATCTACGGATCACTCCGGGGCGTTCCGCCCAGCGACGGAGGTCGGGACCGCTGCGTTACCAACGAGTGACTCCGCTTCGGTACCATGGTCGTTCCCACCGAAGGTCGACGCCGAAAGCCTCGACTCGAGTCCGCGATGGCGGGATCTCGTCGGCGGTGACCATGACCAACGAGCGCCTGTCCCGGCCTACGGTTGCATGGCATACTCCGACGGCCTTCGTCGCGTGCGGTGGCCGGCGCGGTTCAAGCCCGCGCTGATCGAAGCGCTTCGACGGGACCAAAAACCCTGACGAGTTCCTGTCCATCTATTCGACCGCTATCCTAGCGGCCGGAGGGGACGAGCTCGTAATGGCCAACTACCTCCCGACCGTGCTGGATGGGGCCGCTAGGACCTGGCTTTTCAATCAGAAGCCTGGCTCCTTCAGGTCGTGGCGCCAGATCCAGAACGCTCTTCGCTCCAACTTCCAGAGTTGTTATGAGCGGCCGGGCAGGGAGAAAGACCTGGATCGCGTCATCCAGGGGAAGAACGAGCCACTACGCGACTTTGTGCGGCGATTCATCCGCACGAGGAACCTGATCCCGAGCATTTCTGACGAGGCCGTTATCAAAGCCTTCAAGTTCGGGGTCCGCGATCGACGTCTCACCGAGGACACAGAGATCACATCGAGGCTCGGCGTCAACAAGCTCTTCCGCATGGCGGAGCGATGACGCGACGCGACGATGCCGTCCGTTGAAACGCGACTACGACCAAGGTAAGCTTGGTCTGAACCAAACAGAGGCGGGCCGTCCAACTCGAGGCGCCACCAAGGCGCCACCTCAAAGCGAAGCGCGACCGCAGGGCGGCGGGGGGCTGCCGCGGGTGGTCGTCTCGGCGGATGGCCAGCGCGAGGTCCTCGAGGTCCGAGGCCGAGCTCGGGAGGACTCTAAGCCTCGCCAAGGTCGACCTCCCCAGGCGAAGAACCAGCCCAAAGAAGCGGGCTAACGCCGATTCGGCGGGCGATGCGGCCGCGGAGACCGAAGGTCGCGCGGATATGACGAGTCAAATTTCGCCTATTCCATAGGGCGGCCGGCCACGACTGCGAACTGCGGGGCTTGGCGTAGTAAGCTGGGCGCCTTCTCGATGGGCGGGTGAGATGCCCGTGCTCGAAGGATGACGACCAGCCGGCCGGTGAATGCCGAGCGAACACGACGACCTCGATTTGGAGTTCGGCAAAGGCGAAGCGCGGATCGGCGTCATCTTCGGTGGCTCGTCGGCTTACCAGACCAGGCGCGAAGTCAAAGCCGCTGCGCGGACCATCTACCAGGTCGCCGCTGGGAAGCCCCTCGAACAGCCCTGCAAGTGGGCTGGGGCAACCATCACCTTCTCTCCAGAAGACGCGCTCCCAGGTATGGCCCGAGACCTGAAGACCGCCTTGGTCGTGACCCGACCATAAGCAACACCACGGCCGGTCGTGTCATGGTCGATGGCGGCAGCTCTCTTAACTTGTTCTGGTGGAGCGTTCGATCAATCAGATTCCCTGTCGAAGGTCAAGAGCATCACCATACCATTCTTTGGGATAGTCCCCGGGAGCTCGACCACCCCCTTGGGGCAGGTCGTTTTACCCGTCACCTTCGGCGGCTCTGACAACTTCCGCACCGAGTTGATCACCTTTGAGGTGGTCGAGGGCGACCTCCTCATAACGCCATCCTCGGGCGGCGGCCTGGTCAAGTTCATGGCAGCCAACCACTATGGCCATCGATGCATGAAGTCGCCTCGCCCAACGGCGTCATCACCGCGGCGACACGACTGCAGCGCGCATGGCTGCAGACCAAGGCCTTGGCCCTCGGCGTCTTTGCCCAGCGTGGCCGGAGGCATCGACCAAGAACGCCCGCCGAAAGCGGCGATCCAGCCAATGGGCAACGGCGTCAGCCGCTTGATGAGAATGACCCGCCAAAGCGTCCACGTCTCGGCGAGTTGAGTTCCAAATAGGAACTCGAGCTCGTCACCTTCGCCAGCGCCAACAAGGGCATATTTGCTTGGGAGCCCATGACATGCTGGCGTCCCAAGGAAGGTGATCGAGCACAAGTTGCGTGTGGGACCGGTTCCCGACCAGACGCCAGAAGCTGCGTCGTTTCTCCCCGGAGAAGGTCGCAGTCATCAAGGAGAACCTTGACAAGCTCTTAAAGGCCGGCTTCATTCGTGAGATCAATTACTCGAATGGTGGCAAACCCGATCATCGTCTTGAAGAAGGGAGGAAGTGGAGAATGTCGTCGATCATACGGGTTGAACTCGGCTTGCGAAGGACAACTTCCGCTCACGCATCGACGGATCGTCGACTCCACCGCGAATGCCAAGATCTTTGAGCTTCTTGGATGCTTACTCGGGTACCACCAGATCAAAGTGGCGGCGAGGACGAGAGCAAGACTTCCTTCATCACACCGTTTGGCACCTATTGCTATAAGACCATGTCATTCGATCTGCGCAATCAGGGCCACCTTTCAACGACTAATGACCAAGACTTTCGAGCCACGATCGGCGGAACCTTGAAGTCTACGTGGGCGACATCATCGTCAAAAGCCCCTCGAGGCGACCATGTTCGCGACCTCGAGGAGACCTTCGCCAACCCGAACAGCACAAGATCAAGCTCAACCCCGAGAAGTGCGTGTTCGTGCGGCGTCCCAGAAGGTGCTTTCGGCTACATGATCGGGGCTCGGGGTTGGTCCAAACCGGAGAAGATCGAGGCGATCGAGAAGATGGTACCTCCGACCTCGATCAGCGGTGCAAAGCCTCACTGCCGCATGGCGCCCTCGGCAGATTCATCTCGAGGCTCGGCGGCGAGCTCCCATTCTTCCAAACCTTGCGCAAGCCCGGGGGCTTCGAATGGACTCCAGAGGCCCAGCGATCCTTCGACAATCTGAAGGCGTACCTGTCGTCCCCACCCCTCCATAACGCCGCAACTTTGGTGAGAAGTTCTTGCTATACCTCGCACCACCCCTCAAAATTTATTAGTGCCGTCATGGTGGCGAACAGGGGTCCCAAAGAACACCCATTTATTACGTCGGCGAGTCTGCGCGACGCCGAGGAGCGCTACCCGCAGTACAAAAGCTTTTATATGCTCTTCTCATGGCCTCGCGCAAGCTTCGCACTACTTCGGGCACATTCCGTGGTCGTCCCGCGCACTTCCGCCGGAGACATCTGAGGAACCGGAGGGTGGCGACGAATCGCCAAGTGGGCCATGGAACTCGCGGCGTTCGGCGTCCGTGTCGTGGCGAACGACCATAAAGTCGCAAGTACTCGCCGACTTTGTGGTCGAAAGCGACGTCGCGACCGCTCATCGAGCCCCGGATCGAGGAAGAAAAACCCTGGGTCATGTTCTTCGACGGCTCGAGGTCCTTCAAACGCTCGGGGGCTGGGATACTTATCCTCACCCCGCGCGGCGACGAATTGAGGTACGTCATTCGTTTTTGCTTCCCAGCGACCAACAATGTGGCGAGTCTGAAGCCCTCTGGCGGCTTACGAGCTTGCAAGGCTTTGGGTGTCGCCGCTGTCGTGAAGGGCGACTCGGCTCGTCATCAACCGTTCAACAAGGACTACCAATGCTCGGGAGATTCGATGGCAAAGTACCTGCCGAGGTGCGCAAGATGGAAAAATGGTTCCTAACTTGGAGCTCAAGCACATCCCAGAGGGACAACTCGGTAGGATTTCCTCTCAAGCTCGGCTCCTCCGACGACGCTTATCCCACCCGCGTCATCTTGGAAGCGCTATCGGCCCGTCGATCTCCGACCAGAGGCCCCGATTGCCGTGGTCGAGGAATCCTTCTGGGCGAGGCCATTCTGAATTACCTCTCCGGGCGACTCGCCACCCGACCTGCCGAGAGGCAGATCAGCGCCGGGCGTTTGTACACGCTCGTCGAGGGGAGCTCTGAGACGTAATGTTTACGCATCCTAACACGGTGCATCTCCACGGAGGAGGGTAAGTACCTCTTGCATGACATCCACTCAGGCCTCGTGGGCGCACTCTTCGTCTGACAGACAATGGTGGGAAGGCCTTCGCATGGGATACTATTGGCCCTCGGCGCAGGATGCTCGGGATATCGTCCGCACCGCCGAGCATGCCAATTCCACGCACGAAGGTCGCATCAACCCGCCTCTGGCGCTCCGCACCATTCGCGCCGATGGCCCTTCTCGACACAGGATCGGACATCCTCGGTCCTTTCCCTCAAGCAGCCGGGAAGAAGTTTACGTTCGTTCTTTGTCGACACCTTCACCAAGTGGATAGAGGCGAACGGTCTCGACCATTACAGCTTCGGCGGCGATCGGTTTTTTCCGCTGAACGTGGTCACGGTATGGGGTTCGTGCAAACTAATCATCGACAACGGTACACGCTTTACGATGAGTTGTTCCAGAGTTTTGCGAGGAACTCGGCATCAAGATATGCTTCGCGCCGGTGGCTCACCCGAAGAGCAACGGAGGCGGAGCAGCGCCAACGAACCGTCGTCGAGGCGTCAAGAAGCGAGTTGCGATGAGCTCGAACGATTCGGCAAGGCACAGGTGGGCGAACTTCCCACCGTCCTATGGTCTATTCGTACCCGACAAGCCGAGCCACAGGGTCCACGCCCTTCGGCTTGTTTTCAGATCTGAAGCCGCCCCGCCTCCCGAGGTCACGCTAGGCTCGCCAGAGTCGACAGTGGTCGACCAAGTCGACTTCGAGCGAACGGTCTCGACCTTACCCTAGCGAGAAGAAGTAAGGTGCCGTGCCTTTGCTACGATCAACGCACTACACGCAAGCTCTTCGCGGACATGCGTCCGGTCGATGCGACCTAGGAGGCTCCTTGTTGGGGACCTAGCTCGAGGCGGATTGAGAGCTCGTCCAAACCAATAAGTTATCCCGGTGGGAGGGCCCTATAGAGTCGTTTCAACAGATCGCCGCGACGGGCTTACTGGCTAGCGCCGCCCCGATGGTAGAGAGCTCTCTAGCTCGTGGAACATAGATCACTTGAAATTTTATGTGTAACCTCTATGCCTCATATTTCAATAAAAGCTGGTCTTCCATTCCTTTTCTTTTATCTGCTTCCTTTTGTGTTCTTTGGTTTTCT
The DNA here is from genome assembly GCA_036346375.1 of Guadua angustifolia. Lineage (NCBI taxonomy): Eukaryota > Viridiplantae > Streptophyta > Magnoliopsida > Poales > Poaceae > Guadua > Guadua angustifolia. The sequence continues at coordinate 50,182,543 of CM070502.1, read as the reverse complement.
TTTCGGTGGCTCCTCTTTCCGAACATGACCCCGTCCATGCTGCTCGCTCCTAAAGTCTTAGTGCGTGTTTTCGCTCACCCCAGTGGACGAGCTAAACGTAGTTTAACCTCTTCGCAATCTAGCTCTCCCCGTGCGGGCTCGAGTCGCGAACCTCGCCGCTTTGACGATCGAGCAATGCGCATGGTCGCAAGGGCATGCTAACGCCGGTCTACTTAATGATGTTCGCCTCGTGTTCTTCGCCATTGCGGATTGTTCCTCCACTTTGCGGTCGTGGCCTCACGCCCACATCACGCCTTGTGCCCAAGGCACGCGTCACTCGACCTCGGGCCCAGCGGGTCGGGTAAAACTACGCTACTGGCACACGACCTAAAAAAGCACGGCGCGACGAACAAACGGCGATGGTGACTTCAAGTATCCCCAAGGCCACGGATTCATAACAGGACGAGGTTTCTTTGTTCACTAGAAAGCAAACCGCTTCTGTTAGTACATTCCCCTTTTAACGTTTTCTCTGTCGGCCATCTCGCGGGCAAGCTTTTCTGCCGAGCCGGCCACTTTTGCCCTCGGGGTTGCGATCTCCCCGAGCGGAGGGCTTGCTGGAAGCATCCGCGCCCGACGTCGCTCTTCTTGGTGAGCCAGCGCTCTTGGCTGCCTTACCGAGGCGCTCGAGCTTCTCTTGAGTCCGGAGCTTTGGTCTTGTCTTGGAGATGGCCTCGCAAAGCCGTCTCCAACGCCTCGACCTTAGCGCTCGACCTCGGCGCCTTGGTGGCATGGTCGAGCTTCCCCTCGAGCTCGAGGATTTTGGCCTCGAGCTCGGGAGGTGCCCTGCATGCGAGTATGCTGCTCCATAGCAGCCTTCTCCGAGTCCTTGACCACAGCCCGCTCGGCCTCAAGCGTCTTGTTGACGCTCCCAAGTTCCTCCTCGAGCTGAGCACCTTGGCCTTGAGCTCGGAGTCGACGCCTCCTTGAAGCCTTCTCGAGCCGATCTTGGCTGCTGCGACCTCGGCGCCGTGGCTGGCGTCAGCGCTCGCTCCACCGCTTAAAGCAAAAGTCGCGTTGGAGGTCCGAGTTCCGCTCGAGCTCTGCCGCATGGGCTGTCTCCAGCGCCCTCATCGTCGGCGTAGATCTTGAGCTCTTGGTTCCTCTGCTCGAGCTCCTCTGAGTCGACCTCAATGGTTCGGACGAGCTGTCGCTCAACCTCCAGCGCCTCTACCACATCGAGGAGACCTCTTAGCACATCCGCATGCTCTCGAAGGCCTTGAAGCCCTCGGATTGCGTGATCGGTCACCTTCACGTCAAAAAGGGTGGCCCGAAGGTGAGAAAGGACAAGGGAGACAAGCTACAAGGTGAGAAGTATGCGGGGAGAGTCCTTACCTCGCGGAGGCGCCTCTCGAGCTTCTTGGGTGAATTCCTCACGGTCTTCAATGCGATCGCGAGGGATTTCCCCCCCCTCCTCCTCGACCGCGATGCTGGTGCCAGGGTCGACCTCGGGCACCGCTGACGCACTTGGGCCAGGGTCCTGAATCCCCGCCATGAGGGCGGCTGTTACCGCCGCCTCCCCGTGGTCGAGTCCGTGAGACGAGAGGGGGCAGGCGGCGGTGTTGTCCCCGATCTCATGGGTCGGGCTGCATTCGCCCCATGGCGAGGGGCAACAGCTGATCGATCCGCTGGCGCCCGACCCCATGGCGGGGCACCACGACCTCGGTGTCCGACGCAGCCGCGGTAGGGAGGTCGGCGTGGCGTCTCGACCAGCGTCCCGGTGGCCGATCGGGGTCGCGGTCTCCACACTCGGAGCGACCGTGGCTGGCGTGGTCGCTTCGAGCATGGCCTCAGCGCTCCGAGCTTCCTCCCCCTCGGTGGCTTCGGGTAGCTCGTCGACAGCGTCTGCGCTGTGGGCCTCGCCCGTGCTGAAGTCCGATACGATCAGCGGGCTCATTTTCTTCCGACGAGTCGTCGAGCCCTTGGTAGAACTCGCCGACCAAGGGCTGGCCCGTGGGAGTGCGTGTTCCACGGTGACTGCGGCGAGGGGCCAGCACGAAGGCGTTCTCCTCCTCGGATTCAGACTTCATACAACAACGACCATCGTCAAACGCAGGCGGGTTTGAGCTCGGATACTCAAGTTCTGCGATCAAAAGTACGCTAAGCCGAAGGATGCGGAAAGGCGGCGCGATTAAGTCTCGAGCTTACAGGCCACAGACTCCTCCTCGCCAAGGGCCGCTCGAGGTCTTGTTGCCCGATGTCGAGGGCGCGCCACGTTTATGTTCTCACGACTGGGACCGGGGTCCGAGCCGCCCATCATCACCGCCACGGCGGGGCTCGTCTTCGAGGCTTTGGGGCGGGGTACACGAGGACTGGCGGCGGCCGCCGCTCTCTTCTTTACGAAAGAAGGAATGTTAAAACAAAGAAGGCATGGAAAGAACGCAAGGACTCGGGGCTCGACCGGAAGGGCCCTCACCGTATACGATCCCCCACTCGACATGGCGCTTCTTCGCCTCCGATTGGCCCGGTCATGGGGAGGCCTCTTCTTCCCCTTCTTGCTCTTGCCCCCACCGGGCAATGGGAGCATCCTCCTGGCTGTGTCGAGCAACTCCTGATGGTCCTGAGATCTTGCGTGGGTCAGAAAGACCTACGCTAAAAACAGGGTCAAGGGCAGGGTCGGGACGGCTTACCTCGGCCTTCCGGCGAAGTACATTCTTCGGACTGGTCGTCAAGGGTGTATCCATGCGCCACTTCCCAAACATTTCAACATCTGTTGGAGACCGAGATTCCTTCGGTATTTGCAAGAACATGGGCCGTCGGAAAGGCTAAAGGATGGGCTTGAGCGAAGTTCCAAGGGCGAGGCCTTGCGGTCGTGCCTTCACGAGTGGGGTCGTTCGCCCGTAATCTCGAAGAATGGGTGCTCCTCCTCCGCAGAGGGACACGGTTCATAAGAAGTCGACGGCGATTGCACCGCGGTAAGGCAGCGTGGCGCAAATGTGGATGGCGGCGATGGCCTCCTCGTCGACCTCCAGATCTTCGGGCTCGGGGGTCTCCTTCTTCTCGGTGACGGGGGCCCCCTCGTACGTCAGAGCCCCGTACTCCCCTTTCTTCAGGTAAAACCACCGCTCGGACCAGGACCAGCGAATCCGGTGGCGCGACTTCTGAAGGACCATTTGAGCCGGTTGGTCGAAGTCTGAGACACCCGACAACAGGGTCCTTCCCGGCGGAAGAGGGAGTAGTAGCGAAAGAACAGCGAGGGGGTGGGGAGAATCCCCAGGAATCCCTCGCATAGATGGGAAAAGATGGCGAGCGTGAGGATGGAATTTGGTACGAGATTGATGAGCTCTATTTCGCAGCCTAGAGAGGGCGTCCGCCATTTAACTCACTCTCCGGTCCGCAGATCCAAGGTGGGCGTAATGCTCGGTCAGAGCGATCTCGTCATCCCTAGGGCGAGGTTCGGTCTCGCCGCCCGAGCAACCGCCATGTGACCGGTCTACTATCCCGTGGTCTCGAGCTCTTTCATTCTCGCGTCTGACAGGTGCTCCTCCCAAGCTTGGTCATGGCGTCGTGGAGCGCTGGTCGAGGGAGTGAAAAGAAAGGGCGCTTCGGGCGAGAAGCTTGAAGACAAAGGCGCAAGAGCAAAGGGTCTCGGCTAATGGCGTGGCGTTAGCCTCGAGAACCGAAACACACCCAAAACCTGCCTTACGCGCCTCAAAAGACGTGTCAGCCGTGATCGGACGGGTGCAATTAAGGCTGAGTCGAGACGCCGCCAGTGCACGCCAACCGCTCACATCCGTACCAACATCAAGTCCGAGGGTTGCGGTGTCGAGGCCGAAGATTTCTTGTGGTCTCCGCCCGCCTCGACCAAGGAGTTTAGACCTCGAAGGTCTTTACGTCCCAAGATAGGCTCGAGGTCGTCCCGAGGGTTCCTTCGACCTAGAGCCTCGGGGTGCCGGCGAGGCCTGGGAGCTCCTCGACCTATCGGCATCGGTCAACGGATCCCCATGCTCGGGAGGCCCGACCACGACACAGGCAGCGCCTTTGGGCGCTCGACCTCAGCCGCGGTGTGCCCGAAGCGACTCATGCGACCTCACAGCTCAGGCGGGTCTCATCTGAGCCTGGTCCACCCAAGGGTCTCGGATCTAGCGTTGACTTGCGATTACTAGAAGAGCGGGTCGTGGGGATGACTCGGAGTCTTGCAAGCAAGCCGGGCGATTCTGGCTGTCTTGATCGCATTAAAAGCCACGATCCGCAGTTTCTCCCGACCGCTTCGTGCGAAGGGATATAAAGACCAAGGATGCATGAGCTCAAGGGGGACGGGCAATACACAATGAAATCGAGCTAGGGATCTTCATTACTATCTTGAGTTGTAAACACTGCTCGTACACCCACATAACAAGAAAGTCACCGCCGCAAGGCGGCGGAGAGAGTCATTACCTTCGCGAGGGCTCGAACCATATAAAACTTGTGTCTCGTGTTCGTTGTCGCCCAGCTCCGACCATCCTCACGTCCGCTAGCTTCCTCCGTTAGAGTGAAACGCTGCTCGGGTCCCTTAACGTTCTACCCCCTACCTCACTTCTTGCGGTTGGCGATCCCGATCGTCGACAGTTTGACTTCTTGATTGTTGAAGACATGATGCCTTGTGACCCTTGGCTATGAAAGGTCCTATGTTGTTTCCGCTAGCTTACTTCCTCCTGTAAGAAGTGAATATAAGTTAGTGCTAAAATACAACGGTAAGAGTTAACTGCAATGTAGTAAATTAGATGTCTTAGGTGGCAGAGACGACCTATGCGGTCACGGGGTTTGGAACTACAAGCCGACTGTCAGGGGTTTTCTTCGTCCTTGCTAAAACCCAATAGCATGCCCGCTCCTCACATATCTTGAAGTAAGGCATCGCCGTCCTAGAGAGGGCATACTCCTCGCTAATCGCACCTACTCTGCCTTCTTCCGTTCATAGTTGGTAGAACTAAGGTGGTGCGCATGTGTATTGTGCCTCTGGATAGTGATATTCTCCTCTCTTAGCTCCTGCTCCTGGGGTGTACTCTTTATCCTTTTGAACTCCTCCCAAACATCGGAAATCGCAAACGAATACTTTTCGAAAGGATAGCACGTATTCAGTTGTCATGATAACCCTAAAATACACCCATTCTCTTCAAGGCCTATGACCTGGCTTTACTTTCATGTTCCTCTAGTATAATTTATTTCACCTATCATTACAATATCGAAAAGGGTTAGAGAATTTCATGATTATGTGACATGTTGAGAGAGAAGAATTACTATGTTACCTTAACTTTGTTCCATAGTCGATACTTCTGCTCGGTGCTGATATCCTTCCTCTAGTTTGAAACCATGATCGGCACTATCTCCCTCACCAATTGGCCAAGAAATGATCTATACCCCGCCTTATACTTGGGAGGACCAATGCAAACCCTCGTGGCATCAAATTAGAGATCCTGCGGTGTTCTCCCTATGGCGCCTTTATTCGGTCCTCGGGCATTTCTTACCTTGGCTCCTCAGCATCGCGTTGTATTCAGTCAGGCGATGAGCTGGTGCTCTTTCTCTCTCTCTCTCTATGTGTGTGAAATTTTGAATATTTATATCAAACCTACACTTAATAAGTTTAGATTTAATGAACATTAGTTCATGATTAATTTCATATTAACATGAGAGTAAGAAGATAAATAGCAAGTACAAGCAATTCCTTATGTTTGTCAAGCATCAAACAAACAAACTATAGGATAAAAAGAAGAGTTCATACTCCCAAAACTACATATAAGAGTTCATACTTCACTTGAAAGCATAAAAAGAAGCAGAATCTTCATTCATTACATTACATCATTCACTATGAGAAAGTTCATCCCATAGAGGATAAATTAAGTAAAAGGATTTCCATAATGGTTGCTGTTATTGAACTTGCCTAACTTTGTTGCTTCACTGGTAGCACTAATAAAATCAAACCATAGCACTATTTCAAGGGTTAGTGGCCTCAATTTAGGTGACTTATTTATGCACTAACAAGCAATATCAATCATCTCTTAGCATTAAACTAATATGACATAATTTTTTTGGTTGCTTCTCCATATAGAGAACCTAGTGCAAGCAATGCCCCTTCTTGGTTAAAGTCCCCAGAAATAATAGGTAAAATAGTTTTATTCCCTTTTCATTTCTTCTTTCTTCTACCAAGCTAGGTTAGTTTCTTGCAAACATGAAAATAGCTAGAGTTTTCATTTATGCACTACAAATTAAGATCATTCACTGCAAATCCAAATAGGTAGCAAGGGTTTTGATTTTTCAAAGAATGAGATGAGAAGATCCCTTACCTAGGTTACCAAGGAGTTTGTCAAGGGGGTTGGTGCAGGGGGATGGAAGTGGCTATGCATGGAGGATGGAAGCCGGAGGTGGGCGGAAAGCGGGCTGGAGCGATGAACGAGGACGACACAGGTCCGGGATCGAGCTAGAGGATGACATGGAGGTGGGCGGAGAGCAGGCTAGAGCGATGGCGAAAGATGCTCTCAAGTCAGATTTGAGCAGCTGCATGGGGGAGAGCGTTTAATAGATGTGTCATCTCTATTGGTTGTATGCTTAGAATCGATAGAGAAGTACGAGTGAACTCTATCGGTTGCGAGAGTGAGGCCCCCTTTGTTTTAGCTTCTGCTTAAAAAAAGCGATTGTTTGCCAAACGAAAGGATTCTGGACAGATTCTGGACATTAAAAAAAGCTACTTGCATTAATGTTGATTGATTGATGTATTACATACTGATTTACTAGCCTACAAATAGCAGTTTATAGCAGTCAGTGTCTCAGTGATATATAATTCCATGAAATTATGGTCCAAGTTAATTTGAACCCTAAGATTTTTTTATAATCTCCTAGCTAGTTGTCGAATATTTATTGTAGCCCAGCACAACTTTATTTACAACATGTTAAAGAAGGAAAAACAGAATTGAATTTCTGCAAAATTTAGATTAATTTAAAGAAATCCCCTTGATTTTTAATATATTTTATATACTTCTCTATTAAAGGAATATTATGCTAGCATGATTTTAGTGTAACATATAAGCACACTTGCAATTAGAGTTCCAATTATTTTCTCTGATTTAAATTTTTAGCTACATTTAGTATATATGACACTAGATAAACATTCGGTCCTAATTTGCCTTGTGTTTGCTAGTCACTTTAGAGCAAAAGGATGCCACAAGCTTGATCCTTCGTTGCAGGTTGACAATATCTAGTACACATGTCTACACATACATTGTCTAGAGTGTGACATCTGTTGGTCACTCTTCATGTCATATATGGTTTGAACCTGCACCAACCTCTAAATTTTATGAAGAAACAAATGAAACAGGATTTACAAAGTTTTAGAAAGGTTTTCTGGTTTGCGGAGAAAAGCTGCCCTACATTATTTGCAAAGTCAATTGTTTTATGGTCTACATACATTTCTGAGGAAGGCCATGGAAAGCTTTTTTCGTACTCTCGGGAGTACATACTCCCACCTCTAATATACCACTTAAAAAATGCTTTATACTCCTTTATCACTTTCAGTATACTTCAATAATAATTCTAAGATACTCCAATACAACATGATTAAAAAACTTTCATCAGACCCTTTAGTGTATATATGTTGTACGCCAACAAAACTTGACAGTTTATTACAGCTTGATTGATTAGTTCCTCCATTGGGGAGTTTGAGGACATAATTTCCAGACCTCCATTTGTGACTCGAAATGAGCCATGGACAGGCACTTTAAGGATCTAATATAGTCCTCAGTTAGTACATCTTCTATCTTATTCCTGTAAAATAAAGAGAAGAGGTATTAGCAAAGAGAAACTCAGCAAGAAAGGTAAGCAAAAATCATAAATTTCATCCTGAACACGTCTTGACATAATTCATTCTAGAATTCATCCCATCAGTGTGGATCACAGGCTCATTATCTCAATTTAGAACAATATTTTCATATTCATCCTGAATTACCCAGCAAGGTTCATCACGCATTCACACCTCCACCTCCACCATGTTTAAGATTTAATGACTTCGGCAAAACTATTAAGGCAGTCCATGATTGAGTGAAGCTAAAATAGTAGGGCTTTTGTCCAGTAAGCAATTGTTAGTCTGTCCTGTTCATATATGCTTTCAAGACGCTTATAGATTGTCAAATTGATTGATTTTCTTTCCTTTCTGAAATATCTCCCTTTCTATTGAGTAGTTCTAATGGAGCCCGGAACCGAGCCTATAATGGAGGAGAGCCCGAGCAGGTACCTTACCCTCCACCCAACCACCGAAGGTGCCGAGGCCTCCACCGTTGTTGCAGATGATGCTCCTGTTGCAAGACGCCGAGGATGAGGGAAAACTAAGAAGCCTGAAGGCCGGTACACCATCTCGGAGGTCTCAGATACTAGGGCCCCTATTGCACCGAGAAAATCAGCAGCAAAATACAGGTCAACATGCGGGTACATCGTAAGGGATAAAGTGCCAATCACCTATTCGGATTGGCATAAAGTGCCCCGAGCCACCAAAGAGAATCTGTGGACAGAGCTTAAAGAAACCTTCCAATTCCCCGAAGGAGCCGAAGAACTCGTGCGTCACGATGTATTGATGACCATGGATGCGGCGTGGAGAAACTTCAAGGCGAGGCTGAACGTAAATTATGTGAAGCAAAACCGGTCAGCCATCGGAGACTACCCAAGATTAGAGCCATACTGGGATGAGTTTGTGGCGATGAAGCAACTGATGCGACAAGGAAGTCCAATGGAGGACCACATTAGCATCGCAAGAAGGAATACTCACCCCCACAGACTTGGCACGAGTGGGTACGCGGGTAAAATTGCTCAATGGGAGAGGCAGGAATTAGAAGCACTCCAATTGACTGGCACAAGTCCCTTGATCGGACTACCAGACCGAGTGAAGCACTACGTGCTAGCGAGGGCAGATCTTTTGTCTACTGGGAGTTTATCATTCAAGAGCATCGAAGACGAAGCAATGACGCAAAGAGTTCAGGAGTTTTACGCCTAGTCCACCGAAGGATCTTTCCACCCAGACAGGGAGAAAGACGAGCTAACAGCGGCCCTAGGAAACAAAGAGCACCCCGGTTGGACACGAGGTGTCGAGGTCAAGGTTCCATGGAAGATGGGATTCCCTGAGCACGGAGACTCTTATAGGAGTCGGAAGAGAGCTAAAGAAGAGCGGGCTGAGCAGGAAATAGAAAGGATGAAGGAAAGGCTTCTGCGAGAATTACAAGGCACCATTGAAGAAAAAGTTAAATGACAAGTACAACAAGCCTTGAGCCAGCGCAGCCTGCGTTCTCTCGAAATTATAGGTCGTCCGCAGGCGATTCTTGCGTCCACACCATTGCCAAAAGCGGACAACAACCATTATCCTGTGAATGACATACAGGACCCCACACCCTGTTAGCTCAACGTGCCCGTGATGAACATATTTCTACAGGCTGCTACAGGGGTAGTTTATCCGTGTCAAGAAGGGGGTGTCCTGCACAATACCCCGATAGCACCAGGTTATTCAAAGGTCCAGGTGGACAGGTACTTGAACAGTTTGCTGAGATCGGGCTAGAAAAACCCGTCAATGACCAGATAACAACTCTAGAAAGTGCCGTCCACTCATTCATTCAGTGGCGCAAGCGTGACATCGTCTTGGACCATGCAATGCCGACCTCTCTGCGAGATAATCTGCGATCCGTCACCAAAGACATGAGAGTGAAACGGTGAAGAAGCAAGATGAGGTACAAAAGAAATCCATTGTGGACCCCATAAAGATGGCCACTATTAGTACTCCAAAGCAGAAACCTATAACACCTGGTACTTCAAAGGATAAACCTAGAACCCCTGATCCCAAAAAATGGCACATTAGATAAGCCGTATCAGCCAGATTAGGCGAAGCCAGGATCGAGTATGATGTCGTGCGAGAAAAAAGTAAGGGCAAGGCGAAGTCTGATGACCAAGATAATCAACCAAGATTGAAATTCGAGGTAGAGAAGCCCTTAGTCACCGATTCGAAGTTAAACAGTCTAACACCCATGATGTAGCGATTACATGCATGGTACATGGATCGATCCAACCAAGACGTACTCCCGAAAGTGATCACTGCAATTTTCCGTGAGGAACATTTTCACCATGAGGGCGATGGCTACTTCTTAATAGAATTCGATAACTTGCACAACTTGTTCTATCACGACGCCCTCGACATATGTTTTTTGAGATGCTGGACACTGTAAGTGTCTAATATATCAATCTTGGTCTACATTCACGTAATACCGATAAATGTTATGTCTAACTATTTCGTTATATAGATACGAGATGATTGAAGTACGAAGAACTAAGGGGCCAGTGGGATTCCTCGACCCAGGAACGGTTTGCCAAACTGAAATCATGAGAGTACCAAAGGAGGTCGAGGAGTACGTATATAAAGCTTTGCTTAAACTACAAGACAAGGAGTTTATACTTGTACCATACCATTTTAAGTAAGTTCCTCACTAGCTAGTTAAATTACTCGTTGATTTCGTTATTTACTCTGATGTAAGGACTAATGACTATGGCATCCAGCTTCCACTGGATTCTCGTAATAATTCATCCAGAGAAGAGCAAGATGCTGATCATGGATCCACTGGATAAACCTAAAGAAGACTTTGAAGTGATGACACATTTAATGAATGAGGCGTTCAAAAGATATTGTCAGAAGAGCACGAGACACCGCCCATACAAAAAATCCCTTACAATCCGTACTAACTTTCCGGTATGCACGCAAGGAATATTCTTATATCGTATTTCATAGTAAATAGCTCCTTCGACGACATCTTAGTTCATTCGATTTTTGCAGTGTCACAAGCAGTCGCAAGGAACAAATTTATGTGGGTACTTCGTGTGCCAGTACATGTGCGAAATCTTAGGTTGCACAATAAAAGACAATGACGTGGAGGTCAGTCATGCTGACATGACACATTGATTCGCACCACTCAATTTCTATATACTCTCTTAATTTTGTTTTTCATACTTACAATACTCAAGTTGTCTACTAGTAGGACCGCTTGCTCAAATCCAAGCCATTCAGGGCCAGCTCGCCTACTTCATCATGAAGGAAGTAATCAACAAAAAAGGCGAGTTTTATGACGAAGACAACAACGATCCACTCCTCCATACTCATGTCTTACATCACGTGTTTCTAACCTTCGAAGACCCGTAGGCTTCTAGTTTAGAAAACTAGTTTAGGCTTTTGTTACTTCAATTTTATTTCATTACAAAGTGTAAATAACTCTTTGTTCCTTTGAAATGGGAACCCCTTCTTTTGTCAATGCCACTTCTTTTGTCAGTGGTTGTGCTAGTGTAGCATGTACTTTTGTATTCTTCAGGAACACACACATGCAAGTGACACTTCTAAATATTTCATGTGTTTGCCTTACATGGTTATTTTTTCATATGAAGTTATTTCATGTGTTTGTAATAGTTTGATAAACTAACCAAGTGAAAAATGTTGATTATCGCAATTGAGATTGAGCGGTGAATGGATTTTGAACTCGAGAGCAGCAGCATCACTCAAGTTCAAAAGAACATCTTCATCGTCATCAATGGGAAGGATCTACTGCAAGGTAGTGATATGTTGAATCTTGAAGCAACAATTTTACTTAACTTGTTGGATATTTCATAGTAAGCATAATGATTATCACATAGTTTTAATACATTGTTTCCTTCTCATGATTGAACTTATAATTTTTGACATTTATTTTAAATTTGTGCAGAAGCTACTCCTAAGGGTGTGCTAAAGCTAATGAAGGCAAATAATTTGACCATTTATCATGTAAAAAGTCATCTTCAAGTCTGTCAATTGGCTCTATTGCTGGATATTATTGAAATGAAAGAAAATATATTCTTCTATTTGATTTTGAGTTAACTTTGCTTTTGCGTAAATACTGAACATCTCGTCTGAGACTGAATTATCGATGCCATGTTCCACTTCTCATGTATTCTATGTTCAGATATTTCTTCTTTGCGGCTTCCTTTAATACTGTGCCTTGTTCATCAATTTGAGATTTTCAGGTTCTTCAGAAAAGAAGGTGTCCTCAAAAGAGGATATACCATCTATTGACCTGAAAGGGTAAGTTTGCAACCTACATGAAACTCATTTAACTTGTCTTGATAATGCTGATGTTACAGGTCACGAGAAAAATGAATGCACTCTTGTGTTTTATTTTATTTAAAATGTCGATCTGGAAACATGTATACGATCATATTGTCGAAAAAAGTAGTTCGTTGAATGGGGACAATGAAAAATGTGTTGCTTGCAATAACAAAAGTACAAATAGTTTGTAGATCAAACATTAAAGGTATTTTGTTGAGCGACAATCTGTTTATGTGATAGTGGCACTGCTATTCATTATAACACTATGTTCCTTGCTGAAAGTAGCTTAGAAAAGATTCATTATTTCCAATAGATATTCATGAAACTCATTGATTCTGTTTAGGTGATAGTGTTGAATGACGGTAGAAAGGTGGCATTTGGTCCATGGTAGATGCTTTTTACTATATAGACTATGCTTTGTTCAAATCAAAACCATTAATGGTGTAGATATGATGTTTCTTATGCATTGCCGTGAACACATCAACCGATAATTTGACATGGAGACTTAGATATTACCTTGATATGGCTCAGTAGCAAATAATGCCCATAAGTTAGTAGTTACCTCATAACCAACAAGTGTAGTTTGGTTTATAATTTTTGCTATATCTGGGTTTCTATGGAATTTTTGTCTTACACTAATTCTTGAATAAATTTTCCTCTGAGATGTCACGACCACAAAGATGACCAGATCTTTGTCAAGAAGCTCGATCTGGATGACCGCCGCCTTAGAAAGGGTAGGAATCATAAGATGCTCTTATTGTGGTGTGATCAATTTTTCTTTGCCATGTCTCTTGAAATGCATTCTGAAGTGCTCCTTTAATTTCCTTCCTATGACTACTTAAGCGTGTTTTCTTTTGTGATGGTGAACATATTTAATTATTCTCCAATACTTTCAAAGAAAAAATGACATATTATCGCCTTCAATTTCTGAAAGAATCATTTGCTTAGTGCTACTTTTATGGTTATTTGGTATGGGCCTTCATCTTGTTGTTTGTTACAAAGCATCTTTCACGTCTGAGTGTTTAGGTAGGCATACTAAAGTTGTTTCCAATAGTAGTCTTTGATCATGGCATGTTACTCTCTCCATTTATCTTGTTGATAACCCCATGAGTTCTAAGAGAAACTTGGTGTATGAAATCCAGAATTTCTTTTGGTCGATTAAGTGTGTCAAAAGATTTCCATTGAGGTCGGCGAGGATTGGCTCTATTCTTTTGGTCAGCAGGATTGGCCTTTGTTACAATTGCTTTATTCTGATTGCAAATATGGGATGGCCTACTGTTTTAGCCAAGTTGTATGGCATCCACAAATTACTTGGTTGTTATGGGGTTCTGGGGTTTTTGTATTCTATTGTAGGAGTTTTGATCTCACTGAAGCATTGCGTCTCCAGTTGGAACTTCAAAAGTGGCTTCATGAACAGCTTGAGGTATGTAACATTGTAACCAATTGCTATTTGATGCTAGGGAGGGAGGGTGGGTGCAGATGCTTTTGTAATTCTTTCATATATGATGTGTTTGTATTTAGTTCCACTTTGGCACAAGATAAAATAAGCAAGCAACCATATAATACTACCTCCAGTCTGTGATTATTTTCTGTACGCTATTTTCATTATGCTCAGAGGGCATGGCTAACGCTGCCTAAGGCTAGCCACAAATGCCAGTTTTTTATTTTTCTGTGTGGGATTATCAGTGGCGGTTTTTGGTTAGAACCGTCACTGATAACCGAATATCAGTGGCGGTTCTAGCCAAAAACCGCCACTGATAGTACTAGTATCTATGGCGGTTGTTGGTTAGAACCGCCCTGATATTTGGTTCCGTATAAAAATAAATAAGGAAATTCGGTTTATTCTTTTTGATTTATTTTAAAACTTCAAATGGCTATAACTTTTGCATTTTAACTCCAATTTGAGTGATTCCAATTTCTAAAAATTTGTAAAATCAAGATCTATTTATTGGTGAATTTTATGGAATTTTTAGAGATGAGTTTGCTCTCTGGGAAATGTATTTATTGTGTGTATATATATGATTTGGTAGAAGTTGATTTGCCGGAGGTTTACGAGGGGGAATTCTTAGAGCAAGACCAAGCTTCAGGTCAAGACCAGCAACTCTTTGAAGGCAAGTTATGCTTTGACCATGTTGCTCCTAATTTTTGAAATATATCTTGTTTCAAATTATGCATGCTAATTCAACTAAAAATAGATTAAAATATTTTGGGTGAATTAGCTAGTCAACCTAACTGTTATTATCACCTTGTTCTTGTTATGCCATGATACCTTTGTTAACCTAGAAATGGTAATATTAGTTGGTTGATAAATATTTGTGCCAACACGGGGGCTAGATCGTGAATAGTTGCTTAGCCATGCTTATAACGAGAACAATTTTGTTTGGATTACAAATGTAGACTAAAGAATAGTGAATGCATTTTGATAAAAGGTGGAATGATATTGGTATTGAAACTGGAATGTAGAGACCTGTGTGGTTCTATAGGAAAGATGATTCTCGGGGTGGCAGTTACACGGGGGTAACTGTACGGGGGAGCGTGCCTATGCTTCGGCTTGGTACCCTATCCAACGGTGTTCGTCGGTCCTATACTTCGGCTCTGAGTGAGGGAAGTGATAGTGAAGGCAACACGGAGAGCTTCTTAGGCTAAGATAGAGGTCTCTGAAAAGCTCTGTTACGGTTAATCGCCTTTGTGGTGTGCGACTGTATCTTGTGGGTAAAGTGTACAACCTCTGCAAAGTGTTAAAAACTGTTCGAATAGCCGAGTCCATGGTACTGGACAATGCTCGGGGATTACAGTCAAGGGGTAGTGTTTGCCAAATAAAATGGGAGGGAAGGCTGTGTGTCAAAGAAAGATGATTAGGGACTGTGTGTCCAAAATAATGTGGAAAACAACTTGAGACATATAATGATAATATGGTTTCGATGCTTTCAATCTAAATAGATAGTAGTTTAAAATACTGTTGCAAAAGCAAAATAACAAGTAAAGCCAGTCCTTTGTAATAAGCCATGCATGTAGTAAATAGATTTGCATTTTGTGCATGACTTGTTGAGTACGGTGTGTACTCACCCTTGCGGACAAACTTACCAGAAGAAGAGACTACGCCTGCTTATGAAGAGGAGTTCGTTGAAGGGCCGGAGAACTAGGGAAACAAGCCTCAGTCAGGGCGCCTGTGATGAAGATGGATCGCTACGAAGATTTTATTCCGCTGTTGAACTTTTGTTATTTGATAATTGTAAGCCCTGCGTGGCATACTATTGTAAGGATGACCATAAGGTCGTACACTCGTTTATATAGATGTTTGAAGTACTTAAATATTATTCCGCTGTGTATGTGATTGGTACTTTAAACCCTGTTAGCCTGTGTGCACTAGCGCGATCCTAGACTAGTGCAAAATACACAGAGTGTCCGGATTTGCAAATTTGGGGCACGACATGACTAATCTGGAGTGCCACTAGAAAGTCCTACCTCGTAGTCCCATCCATCGTTGTGGATGGGAGCGAGTCATTAAGAGTAGGCCCCTCCACGGGATGGAAGGGAATGAGAGGGTGTACGCCGACAGACGTACACTCATTATACTGGTATAATTGATGAAAAGGTGCATAAGCATGAAGCATATTGCATTGCATAGTGAATGATAATTGCAGTTCATGAGCTGATGGCAAGTACAAGTTGGGGATTGAGTCGTGGACTTATCCGAAGCCGTCGATTGAGGTATAAAAGATAGATAAACTATTTCCTGAGGTTGGGATTCATTTAATCTGAGTTATGAGGTAGTTGTGGGGTTTGTCGCTGGTTTACAATTATTTTACTTAATGATTTCAACTAAGAATGGCTATGTTATATTATGAAGAAATTTTGTTCTTACATCTTAGGCTTATATGAAAACAAACTGCTTCATTTATTTGTTGATGTCATTTAAGTGTATTGTTACATTATGTCTTGAAGTAATTGTAATTCAGTTGAATTGATACTTTTCATATTTGATACTCTTGCTGAGTCTAGGTCTCACGCTTGTTTGTATATGGTTTTAGGTACCTTGAATCTGGCTCACCGAGATGGGAGTAATAGCACGTGCACGACTTCGGTCACCACCACCTCATTTAATTAATTCGTAAAGCCTGGTTGTATCTAAGGCAGTTGTAATGTGTTGTTCGTTGTGGCATAATTTACTAATTGCTGGTTGGATGTGTGATTGATTATCTAAGGATCTGCTAGAATGTTTCATCCTGGTTATGTGTGATTGATATATTAACTGCAACTGTTAATTTGTCTGCTGAGTGGATGTCCACTATTTTAGGGGAGGTGCTGCTGAAATTTTATTGAATTTGGCAACCTCCTATATGTTCGTTTGCTTTGCTAAATTTTCTCTAGTGTTTTGTAATTGTTTTGCTTGAGGGCGTAACATTCTGGGTACGTGGGGTGCCGGGTGTTACAGTGTGAGACATAGAGGCCCTCTCGGGACACTTCTTTTGTTATGAATGCATAATTGCAAACGAAATGAATTACATTGCAAACTGCATTCTCATCCCCATAACCAATCTATAAGCATTGACATATTCTTTAAATTCATACTCTTAGCATTTGCATCATCCTAAGTATAATCATACTCATAAATATTATGAAATAGTGAATACTAGCAAAAAAGCCACAATTTTTTCTAGCATTTAATCTACATGATACACTTGCCTCTAACCGTGAGGAGCGGAGTGGCATGAGGATGAGGCCACTCTTGAAGCTACTTCACCTGAAACCAAAAATTGCATTATATTTCAATACCATACACTCACAACATTGCGACATTGCCCTTTGCCCCAAACCAAAACTCCTATCCTAGCTGTCCCCAGATTTTCAGCAAACTGCCACACGGGATAGCCACCTTTGAACTAGGATAACTTCTAACATACAACTTCAAATTCAGTAAATGAAGATATTTCTAGAATCTATAGAAAAATTCCTAACCTTCTTTAGTTATAGAAATAATTTAATTCGGCCTATAAATAATTCTAAACTACCCAAACCTAAGACCACTGCTAGTAGGACTCAACTCTGGACAGCAGACACAAAGAAAATCATATCTCCTAAATGGCTGAACCAAAAATTGCATTCTGGGTCTCTAATTAATCATAAAATGACTATATACAATTTCTTCTATAGCCAACCCTCCAAAAAATGGCTCTAAATTACCCAAAAAAGTATGAAATAGAGACCACTTACAACAACAACCAACTCTGAATAGCAGACATTTAGACTCTGAACAGCAGACACAAAAACAATCATAACTCCCAAACAGCTAAACCAAAGTTCACAATCATGGGCTCTAATTAATCGTAAAATAACTATCCTCTAATTAATCGTAAAACAACTATCTACAATTTCTTCTACGTCCAACCCTCTAGGAAATGGCCCTAAACTTCCTAAAATAGCATGAAACAGAGAGTGTTGACAACTGCAGTAAGCTCTGGACAATCGACGTAAAAAAGATCATATCTCCTAAATGGCTAAATCAAAAATCATGTTCTTGGTCTCTAATTAAATGTGAGACAATGATCTACAATTTCTTCTATGGCCAACCCTCCAGGAAATGCCTCTATGGTCCCCAAATCGCAGTTCTATAACCAGGGTTTGCTTAGTTGGAGAATTTAAGAACTTTTCCTCCCAACTAGATCCACAAATCCCCACCCCCCAAAAAAAACCCTCAAATCCAAGAACTCTAGAGCACGAAACAAACAAAACTCCCCCTTAGAATAGCATGCATACCCCCAAAACCTAAAAATCCTTACCTCCACTCACCCACAAGGAGGAACAAGGTGAGGAACTGTAGGGGCTCGGCTGGGGGCTGCTGCTCACAGGAAGGAGAGGGAGGTGTGCTCAGCTGCAGGGAGAAGAACACAACAGGGCTCAGCATGGAGGAGGAGGAGGAGGAGGAGGAAGGCGCGCCATGGGAAAAAAATAGGAGGGGAGTCTGTTGTGTGTGTGTGGGGGGGTGGGCACAGGAGGGAAGTCTACTGCGTGGGGGGAAAACAGAAGGAAAGTCGGCTAGGGAAAAAAAGGAGGTGGGGGAAAAATGGTCTGCGATATTACATTATCCTCCCCTTAAAGGAATTCGACCCCGAATTCCCTGAACGCCAACTAATCCGAAAGGATAGATCAAAGAATTTAAATCACAACACATACCCAGTAGGAATAACTCTGGAAATTTCTCACGCATGTGAGACTCCAGTTTCCCTGTCGCTTCCTGCTCGGATTGATGTGACCACAATACTTTGACAAACTTCAGTGTTCTATTTTTCAACACCCGCTCTGATCCTTCTAATATCTGCACCAGTCGAGACTCGAAGGTGAGATCCTGATCAATCACTAACGGCTCAAGTGGGACCACCAGATTTGGGTCATGCAGGTACTTCCTCAACATGGATATATGAAATACATTATGCACTATTTGCATTGATTCGGGAAGCTTCAACCGATAGGCCACTTGTCCAACTCGAGCAACAATAGGAAATGGCCCAACGTACCTCGGGCTAAGCTTCCCTTTAGTACCAAACCGAACCACTCCTTTAGTGGGAGACACCCTCAAAAGCACGTTGTCCTCCACTTCAAACTCTAATTCTCGCCTCTTTACATCAGCATAGCTTTTCTATCTACTCTGGGCTGCAAGAAGGTTCTGCCTTACCTCTGCCACTCGATCAACAGTTTGCTGAACCCAATTTAGGCCAAGAATAGCTCTGTCCCCTACTATGTCCCAACATAGGAGTGACCTGCACCTCCATCCATAAAGTACTTCATAAGGAGCAGCTGAATACTTGCATGATAGCTGTTATTATAAGCAAATTCAGTAAGGGTCAAATGATCTTCCCAACTATCCTTCCATGCCAAAACATAGGATCTAAGCATATCCTCCAATGTCTGAATGGTACGCTCAGATTGCCCATCTGTTTGAGGATAGAAAGCAATGCTAAGACGAAGTTGTGTGCCCAAAGCATTATGCAAACTCTCCCAAAACTTGGAGACAAACCTTGCATCATGGTCAGAAATGATCGTCTTTGGCACACCATGAAGTTTCACTACTTCCCGCATATAAATAGGAGCCAACTCGCTTGCTAAGTTTGTTGTGCAAATGGGAATGAAGTGAGCATACTTGCTGAGACGGTCCACAATAACCCAAATAACATCCTTCCCTCGCCGGGTATGAGGTAGGCCAACCACAAAGTCCATAGATATGTCATCCCAAGGCCAAACAGGAACCTCCAAAGGTTGAAGCAATCCCGCTGGTTATTTATGTTTAGCCTTCACCTTCTGACAAATCCCATAAGATGCTACATACTGAGCAATATCAACCTTCATCCTTTTCCACTAGAAGTTCTTTTTCAAATCCCGATACATTTTAGTCTCACTAGGATGCGTACGATGAGCCTCCTTTAAGATGTCATCCTTGACTTGAGACTTTTGGGGCACACAAAAGCGGCCTTTGAACCACAAAGCACCGACTTCATCAATGCTAAAATCCCCAGCTTTGCCTTCAAGAATGCGCTTTCTCACTTGTTGAAGCAACCGATCATGCTGTTGCACCTCACTCACACACTCTGAAATTGTTGATTCCAGAATCATCTAGTTTTAGCTTCAACGGTGCCCGCAAAACAATACGAGACCCATATGCTCGAAATCAGCAATGAGACAATCAAGAGCAGGGGGTAGCACCTTGCGACTAAGCGCATCTGCCACCACATTAGCCTTGCCCAGGATAGGTTGAAAGGCCAACCATGGGGAGGATGATGAAGACGGCCGAGGCTGCTTTGCCTTGGCTCCCGAGGAGGAAATCTATCCCCCTTGGTCTTCTTAGAAGTAGATCGCTGAAAAGATCCACCTCCGCCACCAACACTCCTCTTCTGACCACCACTAGAAGCTACAGAAATTCTTGAACCACCAAAGTTGAGCTTATCTTTGGAAAGCTCCAATTCAAGCTCCGTGCCCTTAGCCTGCTCCACCACAGAGGCGAAGTCACGGGGAACAGTGGCCCCCATGACAACTCTGACTCCTGGTTGAGGCCCCTACGGAACCACCGAGGCTTCTCACGATCATCTGAGGCCATGGATGGTATGAAGCGGATAATGTTGTTGAACTCCGCCTCATGCTTAGCCACAAACTTCCTCCCTTGGGAGAGGGTAGCCAAAGAATGCTCCATCCTCTCCACAAAGGACCCTGGCTAGAATTTGCCTGGAAGTGCTCGGTGAAGATCTCCCAAGTGACTGATCCCTGAGCCGGGGTCCTCGCAACAAGTACCCCCTCCCACCAGATATCCGCTTGGCCCTTCAGCTGGAAGGCCATGAATCGAACCTTCCGGAGAGAAGTCATCTCCAAAACTCCAAATTGCCTCTCTATGTAGCGTAGCCAGTTCGTTGACTGGACCGTCGTGCCCGCACCATCAAAGGTGTCGAGTCGGAGAGTCAACCACTCATGAAGGCTCATCCTACCATCTGGCACATTTGGGGCAGCTGTGAGAACTGCTACAAGTGGAGGCGCAGCAGCAGGAGAGGCCTGAACCTGCTGATGCAAATCCTGAACCTCCCACTGCAGCGCTTGCAACAAGGCCATAGTAGGGGCCCCAACCCCTGCCTCAAGCTACTCAACTGAAGCGCCATGATGGGCCGATTCATGGGCATTGAGGGAGCCGCTCCCCTCAGCTACTGACTCACCGATGATATGGGATGGGTGACTCCTACCACGACCACGGCCTTGACAGCCAACACGACCATGACCACGGCCTCTACCCCTCAGTATAGCTACAACATGCGCATAAAGGTAAAATCAGCTCTAGCCTCCACACAAAAGAAATCAAACTAATAGCATACTCAACTTTCAATATCATAGCTCAAATAAAACATAAATGCACAATGCAATGAATTACCATACCTTTTTTGCATGATTTGGGTTCCAGAATCAATAGTTATGCTATTTTGAAGTATGCTATCCTGAAATCTGAAACTGCTGAAGGTTTAGATTTTAGTCTATGATTCAGAGTGCTATTTGAGGACTTTAAATACATCTCCTGAATGAATGCCTATATGATAATTGTATATTATCCTCTTGTGGTCATTTGAAGCCTAAGAATGCAAGTTTTTCCTTAGCCAATTAAAAGTTATGCTCATTTTAGTACCTGCTGTTCAGAACTACTATCAGTGCATATAACCTCTGTTCATATCTAATCTGGAAATTATTTATACATCTCCTGAATGAATGGCTATATGATAATTGTAGATTATCCTCTTATGGTCATTTTGAGCCCAAGAATGCAAGTTTTTACTTTGCCAATTGGAAGTTATGCTCATTTCTCTAACTGCTGTTCAGAACTAGAGTTAGTGCATGTAACTTCTGTTCATTTCAAATCTGAGAATTTTTGGTGCATTTTCTGAATAAATGGCCATAGTAGAGTTGTAGATTATCCTCTTGTGATTAACTAGAATCTGGGTTCACTCAATTTGGTTAAGCGAAACAAAAGTTATGATTGTTTGAGTGGCTGCTGTCCGGTATGGCCGTAGTTTAGTTTTAGTGTTGAATTGGTGTATGAACTTGAGTTGGAATTGTGTGAGAGGATGAATTAGTCTAAATGAGAAAGTTAAAGCGCGTTACGCTTAGAGCGAAAGAGTTATTATTAATTGTTGCTTGAATTTTGATTGCTTTGTTTTGAGATGCATGAATATGTGATTTTTTTTCAGGAGGTGTGGCTTCGGGTGTGGCTTCAACCTTGCGCCACACCGCTTCGTGAGGTTAAAGGCAAGTGTATCAATTAGTATGATTGCTAGGATGTCATTTCCTTGCTAATATTATTGATTATGTTTATGCTAGCCACATTGGTATATTTGTGAGTATGTTTATATCGAATAATAATTGTTGGACGATTATGAATTGTTATAGATGAGTATGTTGTGATGATGAAAATGATAAAGTGATGATTATGAGTAAAATGATATTGTGCATGTGTATTTATGTTCATGTTGATGAAAATGTGGATGTTTGAAAGAAGTGCATTTTCTTTGTGATTTATGTACGTTAAATTGCATATGTGCATTCATAATGGAAGAGGCGACCCGTGTTGATGCGGGCCTCTGTGTTCACACGTAGTGAACACGAAAGTCCTACCACGTAGTCCCATCCACAGATGTGGATGGGAGCGAGTCAGTAAGAGTAGGTGCCCTCCACGGGATGGAAGGGAATGAGGGTGCACACTGACGGGTGTGCACTCGGCAATATCGGTATGAGCTAAAAGAAAGATGCATTCATGAGCATGCGCATTGCATTGCATCGCTAACAATGAGTTTTGTGTGTTAAATGGTACTGTGAGAAGTTGGGATAGAGTCGTGGACTCATCCAAAGAGATCTAATGAGGTATGTGTAGGAATTAAGCAATGAAGTGAAAGAGATAAATGGTGTTGATATTATTATTGTTTTACATTTTTGTTGATTTGGATAAGAAAAATGCTCATGCTGTTGATTTAATTGCGTTAAATGGTTTCGTGATACATTTTGCTGAGTCTTTGGACTCACGCTTGTTTGTTTAATTTTTTTAGGTACTATGAGGATAGCTCGCCGGGATGGGAAATAGTTTCACTTCACTCACAATGCCTTAATATAGTTGAAATAGTTGAATCATCTCTCTTTGGAAGTGGTGCTAGGTTTAAAAGAATTTGATTTTGGATAGGTAACTTGTAAGTAGTTGGTCGTATGTTAGTTTACTTCCTTGGGTTGTGGTGTTGATACTTGCAGTTCCTCTTTAATTACACCATGGTTATCTTTTGAATATTGTTGCTCTTCCATGTTATTATGCTTAGTTGTGTGCTTAGTTGGTCATGATGGTTAATGGATAACACGGCTTGTTGTTGTTATTGTTGTTAGATTGAATATTGTCTTTTGTCTGCTGAGTGGATGTCCATGTTATTAGGGGAGGTGCTGCCGAAATTTTTTATTAAAGTTCGGCTGCCTACTAGCATGTTTAGGTTGTTTTGCTGTTCTTCTCTAGTGATTTGTGATTATGGTGGCTTGAGGGTGTAACATTTGGGGCACGTGGGGTGCCAGGGTGTTACAGTTGGTATCAGAGTGGGCTTTAGGTCTATGGCATCTGAATTTAGTAATTTACTCTAGAGTAAACTAAAATGTTGACTTGGAAAAGTAGAAACATGGCATAGGTATCTACTCATTAAAATTTGGCCTTAGGGCAATAACTATAAAATCTGAAATAGATTGGTTAATTAACTTAAAACTTGAGACACTCTGATGCACAGTAGAAGGGGTATGGGTATCATTGCATTACGCCTAAATGTTGTATTTAAGCTTTGATGTTGAATGCTAAAGCTATTAATGCATATTGTTTTGATTATGAAAGAATTATTTGAATCAGTATGTTTAAGTTAACTAGTTAAGCTGAAACGTTTTCAGCTTTGTTCTTTTGGCCTATTAAGGGCCTTGGTTGTGGGTGTGGCTGGTTGGAGCCACCCCTTGAAGTTTGGGGACCTCTTGTAGGTGAGAGTCGCCGTCTTTTGCGACGTAGTTTAGAGAGTGGGTGGAGGAGGATGGTTTCTTTGGTCCTTGACGGTTGGAGACAAGGAGAAAAGATTAGTGATGATTCTTTTTTTGGATTGTTATTGCTACCATTTTGTCATTCTTTGAGTTCAAGGATGCTTATTGAAGTTTTGTTGTAAAACTTAAGTTATGCGGATTTTGGTGTTAAGGCTTCACCATAAAAAAAAGGGATTCGTTGATCGCTTGGTTTTTCCTTTCGTGAAAGCATCCTTGCATCCTTCTTCCTTGTGGAAGTTGTAAATCTTGAGATTTATTTGAAGAGCTTTTGTATGCCAGAGTTTGGGAAATTGAGAGTTGAGTTCCCTTGTGATTTATGGTTAGGTTTTCCTAAAAAGAAAAAAATGTGCTTATTGGTATTGTTCATGCTTAAGAATCGTTGTTTTCCTTTAAGGTTGGAGTCGCATCCTGTTTTCCAAGGGTAGGTGATTCGCGAGGATGTTCAAAACCTTAGGTCTGTGATATGTAGTTAGAACATTGAGATGATGTAAACTGCTAATGTGATTAAAGTGAATTTGTTGGTTGTTTGAAGACAACCTAACTTATTGTGTTGGTAGAGAAAGATTAATCGAGATGGTAAGTGATCTAAAGTGAAAGTCATAAAATTAATTGGGAATTCAAAATTTGGGTTCCTGTAAAGCCAATAATGATCCATTTGATGGCCTTACTATAGCTAGACGTTGGTGTAAAGCATTGGAGTGTGATGGTGTAAAGTTATGAGGTTTGTTGGTCTATGTTGCTTATGGGTCTGTCAATACTATGAATCAACAGAATGACTTAATCGTTGTATAATCAAAGAATGAGGATATGTGGAATGATTGTATTGGTGCATGGGATTTGTCCTTGACGAAGGCTTGTCTTGGGGCCTTATTTATGAAATATGTCTCGTGAAAATCATGACGAGTAGTTGGAGTTATTTATCAGTTGAATAAACTTGGAATACTAAAATGTTGACTTATGGGTTGTATGAAAATTATTTGTTGATCATGCCAAAATTATCGTTGAAACGATGTGTCTTAAACTTGGAACAGATAGTTGTATGATTGTTGGCTCGGGATGGTTAGTAGACAAGAAAAAAAATGTTGACGCACTATCTTATGTTGAATTAACTATTATGTTAAATGTGTTGAAAAGAAAGGGGTGATGACGTGGTTCTCATGGTTGATTGTAATGGGATAGACTTGGTTTAGGGTTTGATGATAGTAGGACTAGTGGTGATAATATGCATAGGAGAAGGCAATTAAAGAAAGATTGGGTTTTGTAATTTATGTTAAAACCTGTTGGGGCTTTTCCGGATACCCTTGGTGAATACGAAACCTCTAATGGCAAGCGTATTTGAATACTA
Organism: Guadua angustifolia; assembly: GCA_036346375.1. Classification (NCBI taxonomy): domain Eukaryota; kingdom Viridiplantae; phylum Streptophyta; class Magnoliopsida; order Poales; family Poaceae; genus Guadua; species Guadua angustifolia. The sequence goes on along the minus strand of CM070502.1, from coordinate 50,157,524 downwards.
GAAATGGTGGGACTCGAGGTGAACCTTCTTTTAAGGGTTTACGGATTCAATTGATCGTATAATCTTTTGGGGATGCATGCCTTTTGGTTAAGGCGTTCTGATTAGTGTGCAGTAGAACTCCCCCAATTAGTTTGCATTTTGTCAAGTTGCGGAATTGGTTTTGATGGTTGACAATGAGGATGAAAGAGTAATTATGAAGTAATCAGTTGATGGTTCTTGGAATATTTAATTTCATTGAACCATGCTAATCTTTTGTCTTAGCTAAGTTATTTAGCTTAAGTTATGAATGTGGGATTTACACTTAAGAGTGTGTATTTGGATCGTGCTTCTTAGTGTACAAAAACAGATTAACCTTGGAATTAATATTTAAAGGAAACAAACAGACATTATGGGATGTGTTAGAAGCTCTTGGGCTGAAAAAATATTGGTAACTCTATTTTTGGCTAGAGTTGGGTTTAATTAAAAAAAATGTGGCGGTTATGAGTGTAGATGTTTGACTTGGGAATCGGTTTTCTCTTCCAAAATGTTGGTTTTGGTTAAACATGAAAGGACAGGGGATGTCGCCTAGAGGGGGGGTGAATAGGTGAATAATAAATTTAAAACTAAATCACAGCGGAATAAAACAATCCCGAGAGTATCAGTCCGGACTATCCGAGCTTTGGTCCGGACACTCCGGTATTTCCGGACAATCCGGGCTTTTACTCCGGATACTCCGGATTGGTCACCCTGAAATGCTGAGGGAGTCAGCCTGGACTCTCCGAGCTTTTACTCCGGATACTCCGGTATATCCGGACTATCCGGGGTAATTGTGCGGATACTCCGGGTTGGGCACCTCGGTTGAAATTTTTTAATCTTTTCAACTTTTAATCAAACTACTTGAACACAAAGATTCTAAACACTACCAGGTACCTAGAACAAGTAGAGATCTAGCGGAAAACATAATAGAAAAGTAGATCGGGCAATTTCAAGATTCAAAATCAAATACTTTAGCAAGAACAAAAGTAAGCAAGAAGACAATGATTTTTCACCCGAAGTTCGGATCCTTGAGGGGATCCTATGTCTCCGTTGAGGCGGCTCGGTCACACTTGAGTCGGGGTCTCTTTCAACCCTTTTACTCCCGGTGTTGCACAAATGCACTCGCCGGTTTCAACTCCTTTGACGCTTGAGCCGGGGACTCTTTCAACCCTCTTCCTCCCGGTGTTGCACAAATGCACTCGCCGGTCTTCACTTCTTTGATTCCTTCCTTGCGGAGGCGGAATCCGCCTTCACAAACTTCCTCTACCAACCACACAAAAGCTCCGGTGGCTCGAGGCGACCTCCTAGCCGTCTAGGAGTCCTCAACCTCCAAGAGTAACAAATGCTCACGAAGAACAAGCTTGGAGATGAAATCAAGTGCTCAAACAACTCAAATCTCACTCAACCTAACACCTCACTCCTCAAAACCTTTCCAACCCTTCTCACAAAGGGGATCACTTAGATCTAAGGGTAGAGGGGTGTTTAGGGGGCTCAAGAACAAGAGGAGAACCCCTCAAAGCTGCAGGATAACGGCCACTTTTCAAATGGGAAGGAGTGGGATTTAAATAGAGGTCCCCAAAAAACTAGCCGTTTGAACTGCGCAAAGTCCGGATACTCCGGACTTAAACCCCGGATACTCTGGACACCCCGGATACTCCGGACTCACCCGGATACTCCGGATTGACCAAACCGAGAGTACCAACCCGGATACTCCGGACTTAACCCCGGATACTCCGGATTGGATTGAGCAGCCCGACGAAAACAAGCATAACTTTTGATTCCGGACTCCGATTTAAGTGATTTTGGACTCTATTGAAAGCTAAGAACAAGGGCTACACAACCAACAAGGTCTCACTACCCAAATCTCAAAGGATAAATCCAGATTTCACCAAGAATCCAAAAGAGACCTACAATTCTCACTCTCCGGCACCACCAACACCACTCTCTCTCTAAGTTTCACAAAGATGGATCACTTGAGCACTTGACACATCTAAAAGTCATTCGACGTCGCATCCCTCTTAATAGTACAGCAATCCTTAGACTCAAATTCAAACGAGAAATCTAAGTCTTACATTCAATCCGCATGCCGTCTTCTCCGTGGATGCAATGTGCATGATGTCTTTTACCAAATGATTGATGACATCTTCGCCTTGTCCAACTTGAATCGATTCACCTCATGAGACTCTCGTCCTATCGACCTTGACTTGATCATCCTCTCCGACGATCTCCACGCCAAGTCGATCTTGACTTAGTCCTCAACTCTTGGTGACACCGCCGTCTTGTTGACCTCGGCTTAATGATCATCCTCCTGGATACCTTGGTCATCATACACATACGGGACCTAATTCTTTCCAAACCACTCATGAAAGACATTAGTCCCAAAAGCTCAATAGATATGAATAAATTGATATTTGTGAGCAGTTGATTACCACAAGTGTTTCATATAAAGAAGCACAACATAAATGGAAACACTTGACATAAGAAATGTTCTCTACTAAGTACATCATGATGAATATGTGATTGATCTATATGTACTAGAGAGATGATTGCCAATATGATTAATCAATTAAATCATGGTAAGGATCATAGTCTTTACTTAAATGAAGCACATGATAGAATATACACGAATTGTACATGTGCAAACAATATTTGGAATAAGAGTAAATATGTGATCCAACTCTAGATTAAACTTCACTAAGAGAAGTGCATGAGAAGATACACAACTAAGACATACATGCACCAAGTCAATCTATAGCAATGTGAAGTTTAACTATAGTTAATACATGCATACTAAAAACAAAGCACATAATGAACTCAAATGAATATATATGCACAAATAAATATGACATGAACCAATGTGCATATATATAATCAACATGCTACTTGGAGTTCACTATGCATTTGCACAAAAGGAATGCAATACCAAATATAGAAGAGATACCAAAATTGCATACCTTATCTTTGCTTAACCATCCCACTTGATTTTTCTCTAAATAGATGAGACTGATACTCAACTAGGCAATGACATGTTAGTCTCATAGCAATATAATCATATTAGAGGTTTGTCATTTGTTAAGCACTAAGTTAAGCATTTACTCAATTACATAGATTGTCATTATATGCGTTTGTCATTAATCACCAAAATAACATAAGTGCCTAGATGCACTTTCAATCTCCCCCTTTTTGGTGATTTATGACAAACTATTATCAATTGCACCAAATGACAATATTAAGATATTTAGCATTAAAACAAGCATGATGAAACAATTGATAAATCCATAAATTCTCCCCCTTTTGTCATTAATCCCAAAAAGGTGCTTAATAGATCCTTATTGTTCATTCAAGAAAGTCTGTTCTCCCCCTTGATTGCACACTCAATAGAAAGATTAGGGAGAACAAAATAAAAATAAGGAGCTAGGAATAGGGCAATGATATTAAACTCCCTCTAAATCTAGGCAAGATATGATACCAATTATATCCAAGATTTAGGTAATGGATGTTTCTAATTATACCAATTTAAACTAGTCATGATTCACAAGATATGAGTGATGCTTAAACAAGACTCTTGAATCATGATCAAATTAAATTCTAAAGAATTAAGATCATATAGAGAAGATTATACAAAAAAGGAATTGTTTATATGATCGCAAGATGTATACAAGATCGTGAATCAAGATTGTATAAGTAAAATGCGCGTTCATGATCAAGAATTTCACAAACTTATCAAGAGCATACCTCTTTGCAATGTGTCACCCATATGTACCTTTTAATTCTTGATAATGCCAAATACAAGTTAGATGACACTTCAAAAACAATTTAGGATTAGAGGATACCTCTTGAAATATACCAATTAATAATAACAATTGAAAGATACAACACCTATTTAAAATAAGACAATTGAGCATAATGGTGTGCAAAGACATTATTGAATATGGTCAAAAAGAAACATGTCCCTTTGTCAATTCTTGTCCACCGCATGTTCGAATTGGTCATGATCATCGCGCCCGGCCTTAGATCACTCAGACTATGGAGCTCCTCTCCATTTTCTTCATCCCACCGTCGAAGATGACCCCTTTTCCAATACCTTGAACATCAATAGACAAGTACACGATTTCCGGGAACAAATATCTTTCAACTTGACCCAAGTTAGTTTGATAATGTCTAAGTACAACATGCACGATATAGATGATAAACATGATAATACTATTTGCATGCAATTTGAAAAGTTCAACATACCAATTGATGATTTCATTGTACCAATTTACAATAAAAACATTTGAAACTCATTCAAATTTAACTCTTGAAATCCACTTGTAAAGGTTATCTTGCATAAGGACACCAATTTTGAGAAAAAATATTTATCTTTGTTTCAAAACAAGATCATTTTCTCAAAGATCAACACTATATGTCAATTTAAGATTAACTTCATACCATGACATAACCAAAAGGAGATTCTCCTTCAAACATATAAAATTTGATTAAACAAGCTCCAAAAGGATTATAAGGTATATCATGGAGCTAATACATTTAAATATGATCAAGTTTTGTTTTGAAAGGTTCTACCAACTTGAAACCACTTTCAAAACATGAAAACCACAAAGAGTTCACAAACTGAAATTTCAGGTTTTCAGATTTTGACATTTCATTTAGGCTTTAAATGAGAGCTGAAAAACTGCTCAAATGAGGTCCAAAAAATTTGATAAAATTTGACATAGTAGACTAACTATTGAGAATCAAATCTTACATAGATATTTCTCTCAAATTATGCTCCGATTTGAAGATACAAAAATCACAAATCAGCTCAAAACTATGCAAAAGTCTGAATTTTCAGCATTTGATCAAACAGAGAAAAGGCCATAACTTTTTCAAATGAAGTTGAAATTATTTGAAATTATGCAAAAACATACTTTGGACTCTTGACAAACTTTTACAAAAAGAATTTTTCAAAAAGGAGTCTCCAATCAAAAGATATGCCAAATTTTGCTTTGTTGGTATGATTTTCAATCAAAGAGAAGAAAAGTCAAAACTTTTTGAAATTAAGTCCAAATGATATGAAAATCTCCAGAAATGAAATTTGAGCTATTTAGAAGGTTTCTCAAAAATAATTTACTCAAAAATAATTTTCTTTCAAAAGATATGGCAGATTGCGCTTTGTAGGCAAAAAGAGAAGTTCAATTTGCATCGAATGCTCAAAATGCAATCCGAATTAGATTTCTTGGAGATTTGAACTTTCATGGCTTTGTATGAGTTGGAAATACTATTTCAAGCCAAGAAACATGAAGAAATCAAACTCAAATAGCAAAACTCACAATATGCAAAAATGGGTCATTTTGGGTCAAATGAATGATTTTGGTCAAATTCAAATAGTTATAACTTTTGAACGGTTGGTCGTTTGGAAAAATTTTGAATTAAAGAAATGCTTGAAATGACCAACCCTACAAGTTTTTTATTGATCACTTTTTCAAAAACTCAATAGATTTTAACTTATGAAAATATTTTATTTAATCCAAAATCAAGATCCTATAAGATCCATTTGAGGCCAAATTTGCTATTTTGTTTCTAAAATAGAAATTTTTACTCTGAAAGCATTGTAAACATTTGAAATACATATTTGAGAACTTTTATAGAGATTTTTACAAATATTGGCCTTTTAAACAATATTTTTGACTTTTTGACCAAAGAGGCTCATATGAAGATATGCATGCATATGATTTTCAACGTTATTCCAAAAAGTATAAAATGAAGTCAAATAGCCATGAGATTTTGTAAAAATGATCCATGGACATCCAAGAGACTTCTCCAAAAAGAATTTCTCAAATATCACCCTCCAATAAAAAATAGGCTATTAGGAGCATTGGAGGTTTAGTTTTGACACTAAGTCAAATAAAGTCAACAATTTCGCAAATGAGTTCAAATAAATGTGAGAATTTCCAGATATGAACTCCATATGCGAGAGAGGGTTTTTCAACAAAATTTTTCAATAAATCAATTTTATTTTGAGAGATATGGTGAAAGATGTATTTGAATCACATAAAGGATTAAGATTTTCACCAAATCCTCAAAATGGAACCAAATGAGTTTTGAATGGAAATGTGCACTTATATGGCTTCATATGAGTTAGAGAGATGTTTATAAGCCTATAAGCATAATCAAATCTTTTAAATCGTAAAATCCAACTTTATGCAAGAGTATGCCAAATAAGATCAAAAGAGAGATTTTGGTGAACTTCAAAAAGGCATTTTGCAATAAACCTTGGTAAAATTCATGAAACCAATATGAAATGCTCCAAATGATCAAGATAAACATCAAACACACCATTTAGAGCAATTTCAAAGTAAAGAAGGCATTCGAATTCTTAAAGAGATGAATTTGGCAATAAAACCTTTAAGTTTCAAGAAATTCTCTAGTTTGGCAAAGTGAGCTTAAGTGGGTATTTAATCTTTCCATAAGCTTATATGAGTTGCAAATACCTTTGTGAGTCAACTCATAACATGAAACTTGACTCATTTGGTGAAACTCACTTAAGTGCTAGAAATGGACCCTTTTGGTCAATTCAAGTTTCTTAGCAAGTTTCAAAACCTCATAGTTTCAAATACATTAGTCATTTGAAATTCGTTTGAATACGAAAAATGTTTGTAATGACCAACTCTATGTTTTTGGTATTGAAACTTTTCTTAAATTCGGTTTAGAATTAATTCTATAAAAATTATAAGTTTAAATCCAAAACAAGATACTACTATCTAGATTTTGGGCTAAAAACTTATTTTCTTTTGAAATTAGTTTTGTAAAGCCAAAACCATTGGAAAACTTTTTGAAAACATTAATATACATTTTTCAATTAGTTTTCCCAAGATTAGTAATTGATACTAAGATTTTTCACTTTTGGCTAAATGGCTTAATTTTGAAAATATATATTAGCACTTATATAAATATGGGCACATGTAGGGACATGATATACATGATTATGATTTAGTACTCCCCCTAAATGTGCCACTATCCCAAACTTGCTCAAGATTGCAATCAAAACAACTAATAAGTATGAGCAAGCATATAACAAGCAATCTAAATTGATTTTCATGAATAATGCAATATAACCTACACAAGGCTATAAGCTATAAGAATCAATTTAAATACTTGTTACTCGAGATGGCATTGGCTCAAGATTGAAGTGATCATCCTCATGCTTGGCTCCATTTTGCAAATGATTAAGTCCTCTTCCCTTTTGAAGAAGCCAAACGTCCAATCCATCTCATATTACCTAAAAATCTTTTAGGCGATTTTTGGTACCCAATCCTTGTTGGGTCCAACAATGTTAGTCACAATAGATTTAGGAATCCAAATGGCCCTAATTTGGATATTATTGAATTGACTAATACAATTAGAAATAGGTTTGCAATAATTATTCCTCCTAGGCAAATGATTGGTATTTTTATGAAAAGGCTTAGGAGGACAATAATACTTTGCAAAACTATTTCTAGTTTGATCTATTCTAAGCATATGATTATTAAAACTATGCATTGGCTTAGAGGATCTAGTATATCTAGCAAATGTTTTGCTATTGTTATTTTTCTTAAGCACATGATCAACATGATTTTTCATAGTCTTAGGAAATTTAGCATTATAAGCAAACACATTTCTAGATTTATTTCTCCTAAGCAAATGATTGTCACTATTATGCATAGACTTAGAAGAATCGACAAATTTGGCAAACACATTACCATTTTTGTCCTTCCTAAGCAAATAATCATTGAAATGATGAGTAGACTTAGGGATTATACCTTTGGGACAATCCTTACCAATATGCCCCTTTTCCCGACAATTGTAGCAAGTATGCTTTGAACGTCTCTTTTTCTTGACTTGCTCTTTGTCGGTTTGCCTCATTGTTGATGGTTGTGGCTTGATCTCCACTTTATTAGGGCACACGGAGGCGAAGTGACCCTTCTTGTTGCAAGCAAAGCACTTGATAGTCTTTGAGTGTCTTGCGTTGTGCCTTGTCTTGCTAGTCTCCCTCTTGGAGATGTAGCCGAGTCCTTGCTTATCTTGAGGCGCCCTTGGCTTGCTCAAGATCTCGTCGAGGATGGCTTTTCCCTTTACGTATTTCTTGAAGTCATCTTCTAATCTAATGACTTGTGCCTTGAGCTCTTTATTTTCCTCTACAAGGTTAGTCTCAACATGCATAGAGGAAGTAGTAGCAATAGCATTTGAGCAACAAGGTAAATTATTGCTAGAGGTGGATATGTATTTATTTGATGAATTGTTTGTAATGGAAATTGGGCAAGGCAATTCATCAACTAAATTACATTGAGTAGCAATATCCACTCTAGACTTAGTGAATTCCTTGAGAAGGACTTTTTCATGATTTTCTTTTAGAATATTATAATCATTTTGAAGTGAGTCATGCTCCAACTTCAAAATTTTATACTTCTTTTTCTCCTTCCCAAGAGATTCATTGAGCTCCTTTAACATATTCATAAATTCATCACAAGAGAGCTCATCATCATCATCATCACTTACCTCAATTTTATCTTTTGCCATGTAGCAACGGATTAGTGATGGGAGTGAATCTTCATCGTCGCTTGAGACGGAGGTTGAGGTCGATGGAGATGTTGGTTCTTCATCACTTGACATGGAGCTTGAGGTTTCATCTCTCAACATCTCTTCCTCAATGCAATCCTCAATGGAAGTGGATGATTCAAATAGTTCTTGAAGCTTTATCCATATTTCATGAGCGCTCTTGAGATTGCATATTTTATCAAAAATTTCATCACTAACAACACAAGATAAAGCATAAGTAGCTTGAGCGTCGAGATGTAGACATTTCATCTCTCCTTCAGTTGGATTAACTGTAACATCCCAAAATTTCAAATTTTTAATTAAATAATATTATTTTATTGCTAATTATGGATTTTATGATTTTTCTGAATTTATTTGGATTTTCTGAGATTTATTTGAATTATTTGAAATTAAATATATTATCTTTATGCCAAGAATTAATTATAAATGTATAAAGTTAAAATAAAGTTTTTGTGAAAATATTTTATTTAAAACCAAGATATCTCAAAATATTTTTGGGAATTTTATTGGAATTTTTAGAGTATTTCTAAAGCCTTAAAGAAATCAAAACATTTAATCGGAATAATTAAATTAGGAAAATTCGGGAGAATATGGAATGAACAGTAACGGGCCCGGCCCAAACACTGTGCAGACCGGACCGGATTTAAGTGGATTAATTCCGACCGTTGGATGAAGATCCAACGGCCTTCATCACGCCGAACCAAATAAGGAAACCCTAGAGCATCTCGACCGCCGGATGGAAATCAGACGGATCGTGGTCGTCGTCTCCGAAGAAGGAAACCGCGCCGCCTCCGACCGGAAACCGCGCGCCGCCTTCCTTCCATCCTTATCGCGCCATGCCGGTATAAAGGACCCCTTAGCACCCTCGATGATCACCACACCTCGCCGCGATCTTTGTCGTTGCGACTTCACGGAGGAGCCTCGAGTAGCAGCAAGACGCCATCGGAGTTGCAAGGTTCGCCGAGGATTTTGCGCCAAGAATCCGCCGCGGTGTCTCTTCCGCCGCAAGGATTGCAGATCCGAACTTCGCATCACGCCGCGTCGGATTCGTGGTATTGTCGCCGCCGGAACCAACGAACGCCGCCGCCGTGGTCATCTTCTCCGAGTCCGGCCAGTTGCCCCGCCGCCGTTCCATTGCCGCCGAGAAATATCGCCGTCGGATCCTCAACGAACGGACGGGATCGGTCCACGCCGACGCCGAGGTAGGGTTGCTTTGCCGGCGACACGTGGCGCCACGTATGGAGTTGCTGAGTTGGCGATGAGTTGGCGGCACGTGGGCACATGTGTCACCGACGTCGGAAAATCAGAATTTTCGATATAAAATAATTCGCTAAATTCGGAAATTCTATTTTCAGAGTTATTTTCAGGATTTTCCAAACTTCGAAACCTTATAACTTTCGCATACGAACTCGGATTGAGGTGATTCAAATTCCTAAAAATTTGTAAAAATGAGATCTTTCTAATGGTGGCTTTTATTTGAAGTTTCGAGTTCATTTGCTATTTGGTTTTGGTTTTTATTTTGCCTTCTCTCTCGATTCGCGTAGACGTTGAGTTGAGCGAAGTTTCGGAAGAGGAATTATCATTTCAAGAGCAATCTTCGGACCAAGACCAGGAGTTTAACGAAGGCAAGTTGTGCTTTGATCATGTTGCACCCATAAACTAGATTGCATGCTATTTTGATTTACTTTATCGCTTATTATTTCATGAGTACAAATGTTTTCAACTTAAGTTTGGGATTAGCTATCATACCCTTTGAATTATACCCTACCTTGATAATTGTATGCCATAATCCACTTGTTACCTTAGGATGGTTCATTATAGTTGGTTGATACTGAAATCAACATGGATGGTTAGAACGGAATAGAATTGCTTAGCCATGCTACGTCATCACATGTTCACAAATTATGGTTTAATAATCTTGACTAATGGAATATGGAACAATGATGAGAATTTGTGTGCCATGTGTGGTCGCACAAAGAGATTGAGTTGTTGTGACAGCGGAGTCACGCAACGATGTTGATTTGTGGAGAACACGTGGTGTCTGGTAATCAACTGGGATGGGCAATTCATTTAGACTGGGGCAAGTGGCAAGATTGTTTATGGTGGGCCAAGAGTGGCAATGGGACAACAGATTTGGTTTTTATTTGGTTTTGGATATTGAGATCACTTTTGTTAGTCTTGCCTCGGTCACAACTAAGGACTTAACCTTGCGAGCCTTTGACCTGAGTCTAACTTGCAACCACATGTCTGGAATGGGACAGCTTAGCTGACTAATTTGCAAATGCTTAACTTAAGTGCTATCTTGGTGGTGTGGGTCCGAGTTCACGGGGAAAACTCACATGGCGCAAGAGGGGGGCCCTGTCGTGGCAGCGTAGCCCTTCAGTGTTGAAACCTTAGCGGGTAGCACTGGGTTAAGAGGATGCATTGTAAAGGCTTTGTCGTGACTCTCTGCCGACACACCAAAGGAAGTGCGCTTGGCATCAAAGAGATTATCATGTCGTGTGGGTAAAGTGCATAACCTCTGCAGAGTGTACAAACTATTCGGATAGCCGTGCTCACGGTACTGAGTAATGCTCGGGAATTACAGTCAAGGGGTAGTTAATTAAAATGAACAACTGTTATGGGATGGCAGGATGCCATGTGGATAATGGAATTTGATTTAGGTTGAGACTTGGGTTGATTTGCAAACAATGGAATCTATTTACTTGTTATTATTTGTTTTACTGTCTTTTCAATCTACATATTGCTTATGTTTGAAAATGCTGCTTACTGCTTGAGAACCACTTAGCCATTCCTTTGGAATAAAGCCTTGCATATAGCTATGATAGAATTGCATTCTGTGCACAACTTGTTGAGTACGTGTTGGTGTACTCACCCTTGCCTACAAAAATCATCAGTGCTGAAGAAGGAGTACCATGAAGAGACGAATGTTTAGGGTGCGAGCCTTGTCGGCTTGCTGTGGTATACCGAGGGTTATCTACGCCTTCATTCCGCCGCAGCTCAATTTGTTGTTCGGCCTTGTGAGGCATTGCTAAGTAAGTTGACCATAAGGTCATACAACTGGTAATATTTAATATATTATGTCTTTTACCTTATTTACGTTGTGTATGATTGTGATATTCACTAATGTTGAGCCTGTGTGCACTAGCGTGATCCTGGACTAGTGCAGTATACACAGAGGGTCCGGATTTGCATATTCGGGTCCCGACAGAGGTGGTATCAGAGCCATACTGACTGTAGGTCTTGCCCCTAGATGGTTGGTCGTCTCTATAGGTCCTTCAAAATTATTTTCTAAGTAAAAGACCTAACCAAGAAGAATAATATGTTCTTGACTTATCTCATTCTTCTATCTCTGCCCTTATCAAAAATTCTTCCTTATCCCTTGCTAAAATTTCTTCTTCGTACCTCTGCTGAATTGAGTTAAAATCTTACCTGAGTTATCTTGAGTGGAAAACGATATACCACACTTAGGAGATGACATCAGGTGTCTGTTGCTGCCATCATGATCATAACAGAAGGGATCATCAAGCTCATGGAAGAATGGATCAATGAAGTGTATCAAGAGCTAGAAGACTCAGTACTTCAAGTAGCCAGATAAGACTCATGTGTGGGAGTCCCGTTTCCTAAGATAGGAGTGTCGCCCATATAGACGGTAGTTTTGTGTGTTTAGGTTGAATTGGTTCTTCTTGATTGTTGTGTGTGCAGTATGCGTTGCAAAGCTTTTAGGCTTACATAAGCAGCCATTCCAAGTTATTAATATTGATTGCTTAAAGTTATTGGTTTAAACCTATCTTCCCTGTGTTAGGATTCTTGCTCCTTATCTATGCTAATTTCGTTTCCTTAACCCTTGAGGTAATCAAGCAGATGGTTCAGAATAGTGAAAGCAGTGGAGATAGTGAAAGTGGAAACCAAACCAGTGGAAACTCTAAGGATGGATTAGTTCCTCAACCGTCAATACCGATAGATATGCAGAACTTCAAAGAGTTTTTGGCCGCTCAAACTCAGTTGATGCAAGCAATGACGAAGCAAATCCAGAATATCACTGAGAATGATATGGCCGCAATAAATTCAAAGAAGAATACTACCAATGTACCTCGTTTGAGATCTGGACAGCTAGACGAGTTAAAAGATCGTGCGTGCATTCGCTGTGGAGAGATAGGACACACTGCAGACGAGCATGCGATCAATTGCTCCAGTTGTGAAGGAAGCCATTCTCCCGGAGAATGTCCTATGGGCAACATCACATGTTACCTTTGTGAAGGTCGAGATCACTGCCCACCTCAATGTCCCCTAGATCCGATAATGACCGCCGTGATACAACATCAACAGAAGAATCTACGGACCCTAGTTGCTCAAGAATTATCAATAAAAGGGGGAAAGTTAACTGCCCAGAAGATGTCGCTTGGAGAATTAAAAACACAACCTCCTAAACATGTCAACCTTAATCAGGAAAGCAGTAAGTGGCAATCACCAACGGCATGTTTCTTATGTGATAAAGAAGATCATTGGTCTAGAGAGTGCCCTCTGAAGCAACCAACCCTGGATTATAAGAATGAGGACGAGTACACAGTTGCACCCACCAAGGCAACACAATGCAAACGGTTGTGCTACTACTGTCAGGAAGAAGGCCATCTTGTTAAGCAATGCCCACGGAGAGAACAGGTATTTCCTACAGCCATGGAAATACCAGAAGTTACTTCCGTCCGGTATATAACGCCAAGGGTGAGCGGTAAAGCTGTAGGAGAAACTTGCCAAGAAAACCAATCAAAGAAAAGGCGTCTAGGTAAGGATGCTATCAACGAATGCTCAAGAAAGAAAGTTCACCCTAGACTCTGCTATAATCACCACAAACCTAAGCATTTTGCCAATAAGTGCCCTCAAAAGAAAGCGATCACATCAATTCGAGTCAATCCTAACTCCACCCCTGTTGAAGCCCCGGCACCAGTAGGCAATACCCAGGCAGGAAGTCAGTCTGCTGTCAAGAAATGTTTCTCTTGCAATGAGCCAGGACATTTTGCCAATAAGTGTCCGAAGAAGGGAAATTTTACTCCAGTTCCTTTCAACTTAGGAACTACCCCAGCTAAACCCCCAGTAACAGGAAGTAACCGAGTACCAGTACAATCAGGAGTATCGCCTCAAACGGCAATGCGTGGAAGAATCAATCACATCACGACAGATGCAGTCCAGGACGCCGTAGAAGTTGTGCTGGAAATACCTGAAGTCAATATTGCCACTGATCAGCAAGAGGATGACTCTCTTTGATAATCAAAATCGAGAGAATGAAGATAGCTATCCAAGAGCCTCGCGACCTCCGTTTGATATCTCGCAATGAAGGCGGTGAAGAGGAAGATTAGCCAGATGTTTAGGATCATGATTCATAGTCAATTGTCGTACCTAAAGTAGTAGTTGCCAATTTAATATTTCCGTTATCGTAAGATCTATAGGTCCAGTTCCTGTAATAAAAGTGATATGTCAGGCGGTACTTTGAAGTTTTAGGTTCTTTGTTTAGTTATGATTCAAACCGTCAAGAATTCTACGTGTCGACTAAAGACCCGACTTGAGTTATAAGCATGAGAGAATAAAGCAGTTATGGAATACCTGGATAAATTTGTGATTATTTTTATAGACGATACCCTTGTGTATCCCAAGTCAGAAGAAGAGCATGCGGAGCATTTGCGATTAGTTTTGGGAAAAGAAGTTTGCATGTACGCCGGAGTGCAAAGAAAAGTTTAATAGCTAGAGAAGCGGTTAACCTCTACACCTATGTTAGCACTGTCGGATGTTCAGAATAGTTTTGACATTCTTGTGATACATCGAGACAATGAAGGCCGCATGAAGGGAATTATCCAACGCCTGATTTAGAGTTAGCAGCCGTAGTGCATGCTTTAAAGATATGGCATCATTATCTCATTGGAAATGGATGTGCAATATATACGGACCGTAAGAGCCTGAAATACATATTCACCCAGTCAGATCTTAATATGAGGCAGAGAAGATGGCTAGAATTGATTAAGGATTATAATGTTGGAATTCATTATCATCCGGGAAAAGCTAAGGTAGAAGCCGACGCGTTAAACCTAAAAACCCAAAGTGTAAATGTTATAAAAGCAAGCAATCAGACGGAGTCGTGTGAGAGAATTTCAGAAGTTAAGATTAAAAGTTGTGACGCAAGGATTTCATCCGCCTTAAAGGTAAAACCAACCCTAGAGGACCAAACCAGAGAAAGACTGAAAACAGCACAGTCCAGACAGAAGAATTAAGTTGACAATCGCCGATGTGATTTGAGTTTTTGAACCCAATGATTTCGTATATCTTAGGGTTACTCCTCTTAAAGGTGTAAAAGGGTTTCAAGTCAAAGGAAAACTTGCACCTGGGTATGTTGGACCATTTAAGATCTTGAGCCACATAGGAAAGCGAAGAAAACCTGAAGGAAGAATTCCAAACCTATTCTCTAGTCAGCCCTGAATCTCGGGGTCGAGATTCCGTTAAGGGGGGGAGGTTTGTAACATCCCAAAATTTCAAATTTTTAATTAAATAATATTATTTTATTGCTAATTATGGATTTTATGATTTTTCTGAATTTATTTGGATTTTCTGAGATTTATTTGAATTATTTGAAATTAAATATATTATCTTTATGCCAAGAATTAATTATAAATGTATAAAGTTAAAATAAAGTTTTTGTGAAAATATTTTATTTAAAACCAAGATATCTCAAAATATTTTTGGGAATTTTATTGGAATTTTTAGAGTATTTCTAAAGCCTTAAAGAAATCAAAACATTTAATCGAATAATTAAATTAGGAAAATTCGGAGAATATGGAATGAATAAGAACGGGTCCGCCCAAACACTGTGCAGACCGGACCGGATTTAAGTGGATTAATTCCGACCGTTGGATGAAGATCCAACGGCCTTCATCACGCCGAACCAAATAAGGAAACCCTAGAGCATCTCGATCACGGATGGAAATCGACGGATCGTGGTCGCTGCCTCCGAAGAAGGAAACCACGCCGCCGTCTCCGACCCGGAAACCTGCGCCGCCGCCCTTCCTTCCATCCTTATCGCGCCATGCCGGGTATAAAAGGACCCCCTTAGCACCCCTCGATGATCACCACACCTCGCCGCGCATCTTTGTCGTTGCGACTTCACGGAGGAGCCTCGAGTAGCAACAAGACGCCATCGGAGTTGCAAGGTTCGCCGAGGATTTTGCGCCAAGAATCCGCCGCCGCCGGTGTCTCTTCCGCCGCAAGGATTGCAGATCCGAACTTCGCATCACGCCGCGTCGGATTCGTGGTATTGTCGCCGCCGAACCAACGAACGCCGCCGCCGTGGTCATCTTCTCCGAAGTCCGCCAGTTGCCCCGCCGCCGCTCCATTGCCGCCGGGAGAAATATCGCCGTCGGATCCTCAACGAACGGACGGGATCGGTCCACGTCGACGCTGAGGTAGGGTTGCTGCTTCGGCGACACGTGGCGCCACGTGGGCGGGAGTTGCTGAGTTGGCGGCACACGTGGGCACATGTGTCAGCTGACGTCGGAAAATCAGATTTTTCGATATAAAATAATTCGCTAAATTCGGAAATTCTATTTTCAGGGTTATTTTCAGGATTTTCCAAACTTCGAAACCTTATAACTTTCGCATACGAACTCGGATTGAGGTGATTCAAATTCCTAAAAATTTGTAAAAATGAGATCTTTCTAATGGTGGCTTTTATTTGAAGTTTCGAGTTCATTTGCTATTTGGTTTTGGTTTTTATTTTGCCTTCTCTCTCGATTCGCGTAGACGTTGAGTTGAGCGAAGTTTCGGAAGAGGAATTATCATTTCAAGAGCAATCTTCGACCAAGACCAGGAGTTTAACGAAGGCAAGTTGTGCTTTGATCATGTTGCACCCATAAACTAGATTGCATGCTATTTTGATTTACTTTATCGCTTATTATTTCATGAGTACAAATGTTTTCAACTTAAGTTTGGGATTAGCTATCATACCCTTTGAATTATACCCTACCTTGATAATTGTATGCCATAATCCACTTGTTACCTTAGGATGGTTCATTATAGTTGGTTGATACTGAAATCAACATGGATGGTTAGAACGGAATAGAATTGCTTAGCCATGCTACGTCATCACATGTTCACAAATTATGGTTTAATAATCTTGACTAATGGAATATGGAACAATGATGAGAATTTGTGTGCCATGTGTGGTCGCACAAAGAGATTGAGTTGTTGTGACAGCGGAGTCACGCAACGATGTTGATTTGTGGAGAACACGTGGTGTCTGGTAATCAACTGGGATGGGCAATTCATTTAGACTGGGGCAAGTGGCAAGATTGTTTATGGTGGGCCAAGAGTGGCAATGGGACAGTCGTATTTGGTTTTTATTTGGTTTTGGATATTGAGATCACTTTTGTTAGTCTTGCCTCGGTCACAACTAAGGACTTAACCTTGCGAGCCTTTGACCTGAGTCTAACTTGCAACCACATGTCTGGAATGGGACAGCTTAGCTGACTAATTTGCAAATGCTTAACTTAAGTGCTATCTTGGTGGTGTGGGTCCGAGTTCACGGGGAAAACTCACATGGCGCAAGAGGGGGGCCCTGTCGTGGCAACAGAGCCCTTCAAAGGTTGAAACCTTAGCGGGTAGCACTGGGTTAAGAGGATGCATTGTAAAGGCTTTGTCGTGACTCTCTGCCGACACACCAAAGGAAGTGCGCTTGGCATCAAAGAGATTATCATGTCGTGTGGGTAAAGTGCATAACCTCTGCAGAGTGTACAAACTATTCGGATAGCCGTGCTCACGGTATTGAGCAATGCTCGAATTACAAATAAGGGTAGTTAATTAAAATGAACAATCATTATGGGATGGCAGGATGCCATGTGGATAATGGAATTTGATTTAG
Organism: Guadua angustifolia; assembly: GCA_036346375.1. Classification (NCBI taxonomy): domain Eukaryota; kingdom Viridiplantae; phylum Streptophyta; class Magnoliopsida; order Poales; family Poaceae; genus Guadua; species Guadua angustifolia. The sequence goes on along the minus strand of CM070502.1, from coordinate 50,140,036 downwards.
GTTGAGACTTGGGTTGATTTGCAAACAATGGAATCTATTTACTTGTTATTATTTGTTTTATCGTCTTTTCAATCTACATATTGCTTATGTTTGAAAATGCCGCCATCGCTTGAGAACCACTTAGCCATTCCTTTGGAATAAAGCCTTGCATATAGCTATGATAGAATTGCATTCTGTGCACAACTTGTTGAGTACGTGTTGGTGTACTCACCCTTGCCTACAAAAATCATCGCGAGGAAGAAGGAGTACCATGAAGAGACGAATGTTTAGGGTGCGAGCCTTGTCGCTTGTTCGTGGTATACCGAGGGGTTATCTACGCCTTCATTCCGCCGCAGCTCAATTTGTTGTTCGCCTTGTGAGGCATTGCTAAGTAAGTTGACCATAAGGTCATACAACTGGTAATATTTAATATATTATGTCTTTTACCTTATTTACGTTGTGTATGATTGTGATATTCACTAATGTTGAGCCTGTGTGCACTAGCGTGATCCTGGACTAGTGCAGTATACACAGAGGGTCCGGATTTGTATATTCGGGTCCCGACATTAACTTCATTCAATGGAGAGGAAAAGCCGACATCTACGATCCACCATATTTGGGGGCTCATGGATTTAAAATGAGAAGTCATAATTAATTTTCAATGAGCATAATTTGGGCCATCTAGCACAAGTGGATCATGTGAGTGCACTAATTCTCTAGTCGACATCATTTACTCTCTAGACGGTTAAGTCTAATAAAATGAGAGACCAAGCTCTGATACCAATTGAAAGGACAGGGGATGTCGCCTAGAGGGGGGGTGAATAGGGGAATAATAAATTTAAAACTAAATCACAGCGGAATGTTTACTCCGGATACTCCAGATTGGTCACCCTGAAATGCCGAGGGAGTCAGCCCGGACTCTTCGAGCTTTTACTCCGGATACTCCGGTATATCCGGACTATCCGGGGTAATTGTGCGGATACTCCGGGTTGGGCACCTCGGTTGAAATTTTTTAATCTTTTCAACTTTTAATCAAACTACTTGAACACAAAGATTCTAAACACTACCAGATACCTAGAACAAGTAGAGATCTAGCGGAAAACTTAATAGAAAAGTAGATCGGGCAATTTCAAAATTCAAAATCAAATACTTTAGCAAGAACAAAAGCAAGCAAGAAAATGATTTTTCACCCGAAGTTCGGATCCTTGAGGGGATCCTACGTCTCCGTTGAGGCGGCTCGGTCACACTTGAGTCGGGGTCTCTTTCAACCCTTTTACTTCCGGTGTTGCACAAATGCACTCGCCGGTTTCAACTCCTTTGACGCTTGAGCCGAGGTCTCTTTCAACCCTCTTCCTCCCGGTGTTGCAAAAATGCACTCGCCGGTCTTCACTTCTTTGATTCCTTCCCTTGCGTAGGCGGAATCCGGCCTTCACAAACTTCCTACGGCCAACCACACAAAAGCTCCGGTGGCTCGTAGGCGACCTCCTAGCCGTCTAGGAGTCCTCAACCTCCAAGAGTAACAAATGCTCATGAAGAACAAGCTTGGAGATGAGATCTAAGGGTAGAGGGGTGTTTAGGGGGCTCAAGAACAAGAGGAGAACCCCTCAAAGCTGCAGGATAACGGCCACTTTTCAAATGGGAAGGAGGGGGATTTAAATAGAGGTCCCCAAAAAACTAGCCGTTTGAACTGCGCAAAGTCCGGATACTCCAGACTTAAACCCCGGATACTCTGGACACCCCGGATACTCCGGACTCAGCCGGATACTCCGGATTGACCAAACCGAGAGTACCATCCCGGATACACCGGACTTAACCCCGGATACTCCAGATTGGACTGAGCAGCCCGACGAAAACAAGCATAACTTTTGATTCCGGACTCCGATTTAAGTGATTTTGGACTCTATTGAAAGCTAAGAACAAGGGCTACACAACCAGAAAGGTCTCACTACCTAAATCTCAAAGGATAAATCCAGATTTCACCAAGAATCCAAAGGAGACCTACAATTCTCACTTTTCGGCAGCACCAACACCACTCTCTCTCTAAGTTTCACAAAGATGGATCACTTGAGCACTTGACACATCTAAAAGTCATTCAACGTCGCATCCCTCTTAATAGTACGACAATCCTTAGACTCAAATTCAAACGAGAAATCTAAGTCTTACATTCAATCCGCATGCCGTCTTCTCCGTGGATGCAATGTGCATGATGTCTTTTACCAAATGATTGATGACATCTTCGCCTTGTCCAACTTGAATCGATTCACCTCATGAGACTCTCGTCCTATCGACCTTGACTTGATCATCCTCTCCGACGATCTCCACGCCAAGTCGATCTTGACTTAGTCCTCAACTCTTGGTGACACCGCCGCCTTGTTGACCTCGGCTTAATGATCATCCTCCCGATACCTTGGTCATCATACACATATGGGACCTAATTCTTTCCAAACCACTCATGAAAGACATTAGTCCCAAAAGCTCAATAGATATGAATAAATTGATATTTGTGAGCAGTTGATTACCACAAGTGTTTCATATAAAGAAGCACAACATAAATGGAAACACTTGATATAAGAAATGTTCTCTACTAAGTACATCATGATGAATATGTGATTGATCTATATGTACTAGAGAGATGATTGCCAATATGATTAATCAATTAAATCATGGTAAGGATCATAGTCTTTACTTAAATGAAGCACATGATAGAATATACACGAATTGTACATGTGCAAACAATATTTGGAATAAGAGTAAATATGTGATCCAACTCTAGATTAAACTTCACTAAGAGAATGGAGGTTGTTGATGTCTTGGTTCAAATTTTGTCGAGAGTATCGTTTGGTGGTAGTGAAGGTGATAGTAATTTTGATGAAGAATGTTCTGTCGTGAACATTTGTCTTACCTAGTTGTCTCTGTGTATGAGATAGGCCTGGGAGGGGATAGAATAAAAAAATCTTATATTGTGGACATGCGATTGGAAAAGGAAAAGAGAAAAAAAATTATGCCACGAGTGGGTTATTTCCTTCGATGGCATTAATTGGGTATGATCTTTTTGATGAAATTGTCAAATAATTGGAAAAGATGGGATTTTGTGTACTTGATTCTTTGGGGGTTCAAGTTTGGAACTCGAGATTTTTAACGGATGGTATGAGTGATTAGTTATGATATGTTTTAGAGGCGTGTTAGAATGAAAAGCCTTGTGTCATTCTTGTTGTCATGAATAAGATGAATTGGGATAAGAAGGTCTAGATGGGAAATTAGATTGAAGTTAAAAAAAAGGAAATCTAAAGTTCAGTCGAGAATTTGGAACCATGATTTTCCAAGAATGAGGTCTTATCCGGTAATACCAAAGAAAGTTTTTCTGAGTTGCATCAGACTATCTGGCGATAGTGGTATGATATGTTTGATGTGGGGTTTTGGCAAATTAATTATATGATTGAGTCCTTAAATGGATGTATTGAGGATGAAGGTTGAGAAAATTCTTGTAATGCTCTACTTGCTTTTAGTGTTGTTTTGGGCCTTATGGGGGGGAAATCATCTATCCCAAAACCCTAGCCCATCTCCTTTTCTTTCCTTCCCGTGCACTCCCCCACTCCCTGCCTGATTTCTCTCCTGGCTACTCCCTGGCCGATTTCTCTCCTGGCTCCTCCCTGGCCGACTGCTCTCCCTGGCCGGCGCCCTTGCTCTTCCCCAAGGCCGGCGCCTTCCCCAGCCTCCAGCAGCGGCACCCCACCTCCAGCTCTGGCCTGCTTCCGACGCCTCTCCGACCAGCCTAGCCGGCGGTGGTGCCCCTCCCAGCCGGCGCCTTTTTCCCCCTTGCAGTCAGCGACAGCAGCAGCAGCCTCCCTCCTCCTTTTCCCCCTACTTGGCTTGGAGGTAAACCCTTGAAATCTTTCTTGTGCTCAGCCATAGAGGTCCTAGACTGGTTAGAAGTGGTTCTAGGGTTCTTAGGTCTGAAATTTTCGAGGGAATCTAGCCAAATGTTGGAGGGAACCTTTGCTGTTTTTCGAGCTGAAAACTGTCTGTTTTGCAGCTCAGTTTTGGGGTAGTTAGAGGGACCTCATGCTTATTTGGCTGTAGAGAAAGTCGTAGATCGTCGAATCCCCTTTTATTCGAGTACAAGAACATGAAAATCCATTAAGCCAATTAAAAGTTATGTCATTTTTAGTGTTCGTTGTCCAGTTTGGGTTGCTAGTGGGGCTGAAATGTGCAGCTGAAGATTAAGCATAGCTACAGGCCGAATTAGGTTTTTTGTTTGCCTAGAGAAATATAGGAAATTTTGTTTAGATCAATAAAATATATATTTTTTGCTTGATTTTCCTTCTAGAATCAAAAGTTATGCCCTGTTGATTTGGGCTAACCAAATCGGTGATTGTTCTAAAATTTCAGAAGTTTGGCTAAATCGGGTGGGCTGATCTTTTATAAACTGGTAGTGATTAAAGAAGAACTAGTATGAATGGGTATGATGTATGGATAGATGATCTTATTGTGGTCGTTTGGAGCACAAGAACTCCAAATTTAGTTTAGCCATTTAGGAGACATGCTAATTTGAATGCAGACTGTCCAGATTTTCGAGTTAATGCAATTGATTTCTGTTCATCGTAAAACTGAGAATAATTAGTTCACCTCCTAAATGAATGGCTGTAATAGAGTTGTAGATTATCCTCTTGTGATTTATTAGAACCTGAGTTCACTCAATTTGGGTAAGAGGATCAAAAGTTATGATCGTTTTTGCGGCTGCTATCCAGAGTTGCATTAGTTGAAAAGTTGAGCTGTTTCCGGGTTGATCATCGATGTTTTAAGCAGTTTGTGATTGATTGGTTGGTCGGTAATTTGTGTTTGTATTTGATTTCTTGTTTCAGGTGGAGTAGCCTCTACTTTGCGCACCTCTCCACTCTCCGGCTAGAGGCAAGTACATCGGCGTTGTTGAGAATGGGTTGAGTGTTTAGATGCGAGGTTTAAATGATTATGTCATTTCTAGAGTTAGCATATTTGAGAAATTTCTTTGTGCTATTAATTTATACGATATGTTGCCCTGGTTTTATTCATTATTTTGATTAGGCTAGTACAAATGATCATATATAGATATGAGGATTAGTTGAGGCTTTCACTTTTGGTTATGGCAAAATAAATGTATTGTGATGCAGATTTTTGGTTGTGACTTACTCGCTGATAGAAATGACACAATTGCTACTATGTCTCATTCTTGAGCTTGATTAGACAACTGTGAATGGTTATTCATGAATATGAGAATTTGATTGTTATCCATACTTCCGATCATGTCTATATGGAATGGTAGAAATGATTGTAGTTGCAATTTAATTGTGTCAATTGCATTTGTGCATTCATAATAGGCGAGGCGTCCCATTTTGATGTGGGCCTCGGTGCTCACCCGTAGTGAGCACGGAAGTCCTACCTCGTAGTCCCATACACACGAGTGCATGGGAGCGAGTCAGTAAGAGTAGGCACCCTCCACAGGATGGAGGGGAATGAGAGGGTGCACACCGACGGGTGTGCACTCAACCATACCGGTATAGGCCTTGAAAGGTGCATATGAGCATTTAAGCATACTCGCATTGCATGATGTTGCAAAAGGAGTGGTGGTCAACATATTGATTTCGACAAATTGTTTGTATTATGGTTATGCCTGATGCATTGCTTGGTATTGTTAACGATGAATGGCAACGGATGATCCTTGTGTTGAGGGTAATTTACAGGTCAAGAATGGATCGAGTTGTGGACTCATCCAATGTTGACTATTGAGGTATGTGCAATAAGTGAGAAATGTAGTTAGTGAGTTAACTGGCGATGATTTCCTTGTTTTATGGACTTGTTAAATTGGGTATAAGAGGTATGTGCATGTGACTGATTTAAATACTTTAATTGATATCGATATTGCTAATTGTTGTACTATGCGGAGTCTTGGACTCACGCTTGTTATTGTTGTTTCTTTAGGTACTCTGAGGAGATCTCACCGGGATGGGAAGTAGCATCACCTGCACTCACCTTCATATCATGATAAAGGAGCAATGTGGTCTATAGTTCATAATGCTTTCTAGTGTGAGATCACTGTAATAAATGTGTGGTGGTTACTATGATCTCCGTGATGTTAAGATAAATAGTTGCTAGAAGTTCACTGCTAGAATGTCTTGCTTAGATTCCTAGAGGCATATGCTTGAAATGGTTATTGTTATTGGATTGATTATTCTCTTTTGTCTACTGAGTGGATGTCCTAGTTTTAGGGGAGGTGCTGCCGAAATTTTTAATAAGTTCGGTAACCTCCTAGGTGTTCGCTTGCTTTGCTAAGATTTATTCTTTGTGTTTTGTAATTGTTGGTGCTAGTGGGTGTAACATTCGGGGCATGGGGTGCTAGGGTGTTACAGTTTTTGCGAGATTCCTTGTTTAGGAAGTTCATTGGGATCTAGAATGTGAGAGAGTTTTGTTCTTTGAAAATTTAAGTAGAAATTGGATTGAATGTGGAGTCATGAGAAGATAATCTTAGTCTGAGTTAAACCAAATCACTCTCGTTAATAGTTGGATTTGAGAATTTGGTTTATTGTTTGGATCTGTTTGAATCCTTGCGTTGGTGCTTTGAGTTTGCAAGGAATTTGGTCCCTGGTGGACCTTGCTTTTTGTTTTGGCTTTCTGGTAATTTGAAGTTGAATTCCTTTAAGGGGGAGAGAATGTAATGTCACAGATGAATTGAACCGTCACAGTTGAATTTTTCCGTCGCAGATGAATTTTCCTTCCCTAACCCCCCCTTTTTGTTTTCCTCCCTCCCCTCCTCCCTTCCCCCACCCGAACTCACTCTCTCCCCTCTCTTTTTCTTTCCTACTTCATCTCCAAGCTACCCTCCTCCTCCCTGGTTCTTTCCCTAAGCGCTTCCTCCTCCTAGGGCTGCGCCCTGCCCTTCTCCTCCCTGAGGTGCGCCCCTTGGACCTTCTCAAGCCGGCTGCCCTCCGTCCTTCCCCTCTTGCCACACTCCCTCTTCTTCTTCCTTGGGATTAAAGGAGATAAAGATTTCTTGATTTTGAGGTGTGCTTGCTGTTCTAATGGAGGTATCCAGCTGGTATGGGTGTTCTAGGGTTTGGATTTTGAAATTTTGGGGGAAAAGTGGTTCTAGGGTTTGGTGGGAAAACTGCTGTTTTCGGGCTTAGTTTTGTCTGTCTGTTAGCATTGAGTTTCGAGCTAGTTAAAAGTATTTTCTGAATATTTGGCTACAGAGAAAGTTGTATCTCGTTGAATCCTCTCTAATTTGAGATCAAGAACACTAAATTTCATTCAGCCAATCAAAAGTTATGGTCATTTTAGTGCTGGCTGTCCTGTTTGCGCTCGTGTTGATAGCTGAAATGTTAAACTGCTGTTTAGAGCTAGATTCAGGCCAATTTAGAATTTTTCTTTGTCTAGAGAAAGTTAGGAAATTTCCAGTAAATTAATAAAATATCCTTGTTTCCTTGATTTGGATTCCAGAATCATTAGTTATGCTATTTTGAAGTATGCTGTCCTGAAATCTAAAACTGCTGAAGGTTCAGATTTTAGTCTATGATTCAGAGTGCTATTTGAGGACTTTAAATGTATCTCCTGAATGATTGGCTATATGATAATTATATATTATCCTCTTGTGGTCATTTGGAGTCCAAGAATGCAAGTTTTTGCTTAGCCAATTAAAAGTTATGCTCATTTTAGTACCTGCAGTTCAGAACTAGTATCAATGCACATAACCTCTGTTCATATCTAATTTGGGAATTATTTATGCATCTCCTGAATAAATGGCTATATGATAATTATAGATTATCCTCTTGTGGTCATTTGGAGCCCAAGAATGCAAGTTTTTACTTAGCCAATTGGAAGTTATGCTCATTTCTCTTTCTGCTGTTCAGAACTAGAGTTAGTGCTTGTAACCTCTGTTCATTTCAAATCTGAGAATTATTCGTGCATTTTACGAATAAATAGCTATAGTAGAGTTGTATATTATCCTCTTGTAATTAATTAGAATCTGGGTTCACTCAATTTGGTTAAGCGAAGCAAAAGTTATGATTGTTTGAGTGGCTGCTGTCCGGTATGGCCGTAGTTTGGTTTTAGTGTTGAATTGGTGTATGAAGTTGAGTTGGAATTGTGTGAGAGGATGAATTAGTCTAAATGAGGAAGTTAAAGCGCGTTACGCTTAGAGCGAAAGAGTTATTATTAATTGTTGCTTGAATTTTGATTGCTTTGTTTTGAGATGCATGAATATGTGATTTTTTCAGGAGGTGTGGCTTCGGGTGTGGCTTCAACCTCGCGCCACACCGCTTCGTGAGGTTAAAGGCAACTGTATCAATTAGTATGATTGCTAGGATGTCATTTTCTTGCTAATATTATTGATTATGTTTATGCTAGCCACATTGGTATATTTGTGAGTATGTTTATATTGAAAAAGGATTGTTAGAGGATTATGAATTGTTATAGATGAGTATGTTGTGATGATGAAAATGATAAAGTGATGATTATGAGTAAAATGATATTGTGCATGTGTATTTATGTTCATGTTGATGGAAATGTGGATGTTGGAAAGGAGTGCATTTTCTTTGTGATTTATGTATGTTAAATTGCATATGTGCATTCATAATGGAAGAGGTGACCCGTGTTGATGTGGTCCTCTGTGTTCACACGTAGTGAACACGAAAGTCCTACCTCGTAGTCCCATCCACAGATGTGGATGGGAGCGAGTCAGTAAGAGTAGGTGCCCTCCACGGGATGGAAGGGAATGAGGGTGCACACTAACGGGTGTGCACTCGGCAATATCGGTATGAGCTAAAAGAAAGATGCATTCATGAGCATGTGCATTGCATTGCATCGCTAACAATGAGTTTTGTGTGTTAAATGGTACTGTGAGAAGTTGGGATAGAGTCGTGGACTCATCCAAAGAGATCTAATGAGGTATGTGTAGGAATTAAGCAATGAAGTGAAAGAGGTAAATGGTGTTGATATTATTATTGTTTTACATTTTTGTTGATTTGGATAAGAAAAATGCTCATGCTGTTGATTTAATTGCGTTAAATGGTTTCGTGATACATTTTGCTGAGTCTTTGGACTCACGCTTGTTTGTTTAATTTTTTTAGGTACTATGAGGATAGCTCGCCGGGATGGGAAATAGTTTCACTTCACTCACATTTTCTTAATGTAGTTGAAATAGTTGAATCATCTCTCTTTGGAAGTGATGCTAGGTTTAAAAGAATTTGATTTTGGATAGGTAACTTGTAAGTAGTTGGTGGTATGTTAGTTTACTTCCTTGAGTTGTGGTGTTGATACTTGCAGTTCCTCTTTAATTACACCATGGTTATCTTTTGAATATTGTTGCTCTTCCATGTTATTATGCTTAGTTGTGTGCTTAGTTGGTCATGATGGTTAATGGATAACACGGCTTGTTGTTGTTATTGTTGTTAGATTGAATATTATCTTTTGTCTGCTGAGTGGATGTCTATGTTATTAGGGGAGGTGCTGTTGAAATTTTTTATTAAAGTTCGGCTGCCTACTAGCATGTTTAGGTTGTTTTACTATTCTTCTCTAGTGATTTTTTATTATGGTGGCTTGAGGGTGTAACATTTGGGGCACATGGGTGCCGGGGTGTTGCAGACTGGTGGGTTGTGGAATCATCTATGGTTTGATAGATATTTCTCTCATTTATTATCTTCGAAACAATTGTGATGGATGAAATATGTGTAATACTCCAGATGAAATTTCGATAGAATGTAATTTTTCAGGAGAATATTAGAGGGTAAAAATATGAACTTTAGGGTTAAATTCCGAATTTTTGGAGGCGTTTTTCAGCTGTGGGCCAATTCTGGGCCTTCGGGCTAGCCTTCTTGGGCTCAGGGGGGGGAACTCCTCCCCAAACCCTAGGGTGCCCCCACCCCCTCCCATGCGCCTCCCACCCCGGCCGCCTCCTCTTCCTCCCGAGCCTTGAAAATAGCACCACCTCCCCTTGTGCCTCCTCCTCTCGCCTTCCCTTCCCTCATCCTCACCTCCCAAGCTCCTCCCTAATCTCCTAGGCACCTCGCCCTGCCAGGAATCCTTTGCTTCATTGTAACACCCCGGCGCCAAACGCACCGCGAGGGCTACCCAAAAACCCATTTAAAAGGATGACACTTCTACAAAAAGACTACAAACGAATTTAATCTCTTTAAACTCTTAAACCGGTTTGAAACTAAGTCACCGGAATTTACAAAATTTCGGCATGACCTCTCTAAAACAGAGGACATCCACTCAGCAGACAGAAAACATATGCAGTTATGATATTATTCTAGCAGGTCCTTAGTTAACCAATCACACATTCAATAGAATTTAATCAACCCCACCACATAGTTATCACAGGACGGGACTCATTAAACATAACCGCAAACCACTTTTTACAAGAATTTTCTCGAGTTAGCAATAACCTAACTATAAACCAACATGAAGGAACGGTGGCGATGCAAACGTGATTGTGCAACTACCCCCACCAATGCATGCCGGCTCAAGGTACCTGCAACAGTACAAACAACAAGCGTGAGTCGATAAACTCAGCGAAGTACATCAAAGAATAATTTCATAGTCAATCGCATTTTCCTACTTAAGGGCATAATAACCATTCTTACATAAGGACAGCAAGTGGATAAAACAGAAGTGTCAAAATTAATTCTCCAAACCAACCACGCGCTCGTCTTTGACGGAGTTCACAACACCACGATAAAGAAGCATAACATATAACCTGAAAACATAAATCACATCTTGCAACCAGACATGAAAATACAGGATGTGCACAATCCATCACACAGGCATGAAAATACAGGATATGCACAATCCATCACACAGGCATGAGAATACAGGATATGCACAATCCATCACACAGGCATGATAATACAGGATATAAATAATCAATCACACTTCTACAACCATGTAATGCATTATGCATGCTCACCTGTTTTACTTCATTACTAAACCCCGACACATATCTCTTTAATCTTTTTGGATGAGGCCACGACTCGATCCAACTCGACACCTTACCATTTAACTCAAAATCATCGTTAATGTAATGCAGATGCAAATATGCCATACATCATAATCAACTCATAAAACATGATCCATCATTGGTAATGCAATGCAGATTGCACATTTTCCATGCATATGATGCATCATGCTTGCTCATCTCCTCTTTTAAGCACATACCGGTATGGCCGAGTGCACACCCGTCGGTGTGCACCCTCTCATTCCCCTTCCACCCCGTGGTGGAGGGTGCCTACTCTTACTGACTCGCTCCCATATAACCATGTATATGGAACTACGAGGTAGGACTTTCGTGCCCACTACATGTGAGCACAGAGGCCCACATCAGAATGGGTCGCCTCTTCCATCATGAATGCACGATGCAATTTACAAGAATGAAATGCAACACTTCAATCATTGCCACTCACTAACATAGCCATAACCACTCACATAAACCTAGCCAAGTCTCACATTCATGAGTTACCAGCGATACTAGATTAATCCGATTCAACAATAAGACATGGCAACCCATTACAGTGCTTCTGTCATACCATTAAATCATACAGCCACCAAATCACGTTCACCACTATACTCTTGCAATTAGTTACTCACTTTCCATTTGCTAACTTTTAGCCACCCTCCTTATTTCCCTACATGATCCTTCGTACTAGTCTAATCAACCTCATGTATAAACCAGGGCAACATATCGCCTAAATTAGTAGCACAAAGAAATTTCGCAAATATACTGACTCTAGAAATGACTTAATCATTTAAACCTTAATAATAGGAAAACACACTAACAGCTCTCTCTCTCAATTTGGGATCTTATGTACAACCATTAATAAATTAAGCTAATATACAATGGTATTTTCATAATCACATGGCAGTAAGAAATTCTTAACTCACACATTTGAATTGAGCCATACAAAAGATAATAAGGATCGAGTGACAACATAACATTCACAACCATTACTAGGGTAAGAATGATATTACAGAAGCTTATACGCAAATAAAACTGGCTTTAGACTCATATATAACCTCGTTTCTCCATGCCCATAGAATGAATATTGATTTTCCATTTATGACCAGGGCATGCACATGTCTAGTGCCGTTGTAAATAATATAGGAGAAGCTAACACTAGGAATTCAATGTTCCAATCAACCCTTTAAATTTTCAGTTAATGATTCCAGTAGTAGCTATGCATGGAAAAATATGCATCTTAAATAGACAACCAAATAACTCCACGATAAAGCAAGCACTCATATACATATGCGCACCTCAAATGGACGCAAAGGAAAACTTTAGACATCCTCATCACAATCTTCAGTAAAATAACCTAGCCATTGATCTAACCCTCGAACGGCTCACAATCCAACGCGCCACAAGAGGAGTAAGTTGATGATAAACACGATTAAAGGGGGTTACCCCAAAGACATTCACAGTGGTAGTAGACTAACCATGGACAGTTGTTTGCCTTCGTACTTGTGTAGCTTGGGATGAGGGAATTAACTTTGGAGCATTTCAACAAACACCTGGCATACACAATAAACCAAACCCCCAATTTACTTGTACCTATGTACTCACCTCAAGAAGGAAGAGGGGCACTTCAGCCAGAGGGGAGGGAAGCTCGCCGGAGAGAGACCAGGGCGGCGCCGGAGCTGGCCGGAGGGTGGCCGGAGCAGGGCACTCGGAGGAGCTACGGCCAGGGAGAGGGAAGCACTGACTAGGCCGCTGCTTGCTGCTGCAGTCCGGCTGTTCGCTGCTGCTCGATCGGGCGTCTCTCGCTGCGGATGGTCAGCTTGCTTGTCAGACCTGCCATCGGGAGGAGGCGCAGGGAAGAGCAACGCCAGGGAGGGCTACGCCATGCGCCAGGGAGAGCTGCGCCATGCGCCAGGGAGAGCGAGCCAGGGAGAGCGAGCCAGGAGGAAAGCTAGGCGCCTGGTAAGAAATCGCCAGCAACATGAAAAGGGGAAAAAAATCTTCAATGCTGCCACCAAGCAATGCTAGCCACACAATGACAGGAAGGAGTGAGAGAGATTAGGTGAGGGTGGAAAATTCCCAAAAAAACCCCCTCCTAAAAACTAAAATCCAACTTTTAACCATTAGTGCGAACCAAAAATTAAATTCTTGGCGCGCAATGACGATTAACAAGAGAACAAACTTGCCGCCAACTATACGGCTCGGAAAAACACCCTTTATCCGAAAAACTGACGGAAGAAATCCAAAACTTTTAATAAAAGCTTCATTTGCGCAACAATAAATAGTTCCTCCGGAAAAACATCCTCGACTCACGAAGGCGAAATTCATTTCCGACCGAAACCCTAGCAAAAGATATCTTCGGTATTACATTCATTGCCTTGGAGTGCCGAAAGATCACGGCCGGTGTGGATCGCGTTGGAGGAAACCGGCAAGGTGGTTCGTCGCCGATCTCTTTCTCCATCGGGTAGGTTGTAACACCCCGACGCCAAACGCCCCACGGATGCTACCAAACCTCTAAACTCTTAAAACCGGCTTAAAAAACTAAGCCACTAAAATTTACAAAATTTCAGCATGACCTCTCTAGAAAGTAGGAGATCCACTCAGCAGACAGAAAGCATTTGCAGTTATATGGTATCATTCTAGCGGGTCCTTAGTTAATCAATTACACATCCAACAAAAAATAATAAACTCCACCACAACGAACAACACATTACAACCGCATTGGTTACATCCGGACTTAACAAATCGGTTAAATAGATTGTTGGAGACCGAAGTCGTGCACGTGTTACTACTCCCAACCCAACGAGCCAGCTTCAAGGTACCTAAAACAAGAAACAAACAAGCGTGAGTCCAAGACTCAGCAAAGTGCAACAAATATAAAAGTAATCAATACCCCTATTTGCCCTCAACAAATAAATGAAGCAGTTTGTTTCCATATAAGTCCAAGTCGTAAGAATACAATTACTTCATAATTTGACATAACCAATACTTAATTGAAAACATTAAGTAAAATAAACTGTAAACCAGCGACAAACCCTACAACTACCTCATAACTCAGATTAGATAAATCTCAAACCTCAGGAAACAACTAAACTATCTTTCATACCTCAAACGACGGCTTCGGATGAGTCCATGACTCAATCCCCAACCTGTACTTGCCCTTAGCTCATGAACAGCAATTATCATATACTAAACGCAATGCAATGCAATGCAATGCAATCATGCTTTCATGCTCAAATGCCACCTTTTCGCTTATATCAGAGATAGCGTGGTGCACACTGCTGGTGTGCACCTCTCATTCCCAACCATCCTGCAAGGGGCCTACTCTTATTGACTCGCTCTCATCCGTGGATGAGACTAGGAGGTAGGGTTTTCGTGCTCACACAACATGTGAGCACCGTGGCCCGCATCAACATGGGTCGCTTCTTCCATCCACTACAGGATGGCCCATTGGCGCGAGCGGTATTACTGCTTCGAAAAATAATAATTAAAAGCTAACATACTGCTTGAAAAAAGAATTTTAATTAAAAGTTGTAGTGCCGCTTTTAAAATAAGCTATCTAAGCTGTCTGACCGCTTGGAAAAATAATTTAAATTAAAAGCTGTTAGACCGTTGTGAAAATATTTCGGACTGCTTCCAATATTTTTTTGGTCGGCATAGCGCGGATGCTAAAAAATTTTGCAGGGGGAAGAAACCCTAAACCTATTGGATACTCCCTGATCGATTCCCCTCCCCCATTCACTCACCTCCCCATTCACTCCCCACCCGCTGAAAGCTCCTGGCTCCTGCGGTTCTGCCGCCGCCACCCGCAGCTCCCGCCTGCTGCAGATCTCGCCGACCTCGCCAGAACGCCTGGCCTCGCCACCCTCCGTCGCAGCTCCGGCCGCCCTCCGTCGCAGCTCCCACCATACCACGGCCGCAGGCCCCGCCGCCACCATCACGCCTACCGCCAGAGCTCACTCGGTCATCGGTCACCTCCCTCCCATTCGATCCCCACCGCTAGTGCCACTGGCCAACCCACCCCAGAGCTCCGGCCCCGCCAGCCTCCTGGCCCCCAAGCAACTGGGTTGAAGGACCAGAATGGGTTGAAGGGCCAGAACGGACTAGTGAGATAATTTAGATTGGAAAAAGATCATCAGTTATGCTTTAGTGTTCAAGATTTGACAATTTGCGGAATAAGTTGATTGCTTTAGGATTTAGGACTATGGTAGGCGGTTGATATAAATTAAGTTCTATATGTATCTGCTCATCTCATAATGTAAATTTCTTATCGATGGAAAATTACCGACTTGACTGCTCATTATCGCCATCTAGCTTCTGCTTGTCTTGTATAGTATTTTGCTTGGCCATTGAATGCAACTAGCTCTGGTCTTTGACTTTATCCAAGAAAAGCATCGATTTAGCCTTTTTTTTGCTGTAGCCTCAAGTGCCGAGACAGCCGAGTTGGCTTGGGATTTGGGGCTGCAGGGAGCAAGTTGATCTGTTGAATTGCTACATATTATTTTTCTATACTCAATTACTCTTGTTGATGTTGTACTATGGTGATATGATGATTGATGAAATTGGTATTTAGTAGTTGTCTAATTGATAATTTTCAATGAAGTAATGAAACCCATATGTTCATAGATTTGCAATAATAGTCAAACTTTTCTTTATTCATGTATGAATTTGAATTATACAAGACTATGTGTGCCTCAATTTTGCTTAATACTTTAAGCCCACCCTCTATTTTCATCTTAGCTTCGCTACTGAATACAGGATTACCTATTTTGGCATTCTGGAGAATTAATTTATGCCCGTGTCAAAGTTTGCTTTTTAGTTCCAATTGCAAGTCAGATTTCTGCTTGTGTCAAGTTCACATTATCCAAAGAGCCTAGAGCGATGCCATGCACCGAGCAATCCATTTGCATATATAAAGCATCATGGCAGATTCCACCGAGCAATTCACAATTAGTGCACAAGTAAATCACACATATATAGCCATTACAAATCCAAGTCGAGCCTCAATGATGTTTGACAAAATTAAGAAAAAAAACCCGATGCATCAAGGCCTTTGCGTAACCGAGAATTAATTTTTTTCTGAATATGGCATGAAACTTTCACGGGTTCCAGTACATGCTGTTTATGACAATTGCTTGGAAGATCCTTTTGCTCCCGAATGAATAATACTATATCATAATCTCATTGATACATGGAGTCCTCCCGCATCAGCTAATAAAGGCGCAAAAGTTCAGATTTTCATCAATTATTGGAAAAACAATGCAGAGTAGTAACATTCCCTGCCCATTTTTCTCTTTGCAAAGAACAAGAGGTCCTAGTCAAGAGGCGCTAGCCTAGAACCTTCAGTATAAATAAGTTGTATGGACTGCTATATGAATACACCGCCTATATATATATATATATGTATGTATGTATGTATGTATGTATGTATGTATATATATATATATATATATATATATATATATATATATATATATATATATATATTGTATGGACTGCTATATGAAGATGTCTTATGTTGTATGGAACTTGTCAATTGTCATGTGATAGTGCTATGTTCTATGGTTTATGCTCTTTGACGCCATAGTTCGACCATATGTTTTGTATTATTTGTGTCGGTATATGTTTTGGTTGGATTATGTTTATCACAAATTTTAATGCTACACAATTCACATTCCAGGAGTAGGCGGTAGAGGGGAGCTGCTAGCAGCCGGTTCAACGAGCAAGGTGCAGCGTCGGCCATCTTCATCAGGTCATTAAGGTATATGATTGATCAAATACATTCTTATTTGCCTACAAGTTTTATTGTCTATATCTGTCAATTGAGCTGCTACTTTGGGTTTGATACAGATTGTAATTCGATCTGCCTATTCATTTTTCATTGGACAATCATCATGAGCATGAATAAGGATTGGATGAGTGAGCCGAGGAACAAGTTAAACAACTTATAATTAAATTAAATACAGACACATCTTGTTAACTAAGTATACATATAATATAATTAATGACAATTGTAGGCACTCAAAGAAGTATCTGGATGGCATCAAAAGTTTCTTAGAGTTTGCTTTTGCAAATTCAGCAAAAGGAAATCAAATTCGACGCCCATGCAAAAAGTGTGTGAATAGCACTTGGTATATAACAACGGTTGTCCATGAACACTTGATATGCGAAGGATTCTTAGAAGGATACACCACATGGATTTTTCATGGAGAGAAAACTGTAACGCATGAACAACAAAGAGAACTCACATGTGAACGTGAAACTTATTTAGAAATGCTCCAGAAATGGAGCAAGAGATAGATGATGAGATGACAGAAATGCTTGATGACATAGGATATGGTTTCCAAAATAGTAGTGACGGTGATAGTGATTTAGGGTGTCTGAATGAAGATGTTGAGGCTTTTTATAACTTAGCAAATGATGCTTGCCAACTACTGTATCATGGGTGCAAATTCACCAAGTTGCAGTTTGTAGTAAGACTTCTTCACACTAAGTTCTTTGGGGGGGTGGGCAAATAATAGTTTTGATACTCTTTTAAAATTACTTGACGAGGCCTTTCCAGTAGACACTTCACTACGAAAATTTTTTAATGAAGCTAAGAAGATGGTGAGCTACCTTGGATTAGGTTACAAAAATATCCATGCATGCAAATATGATTGTGTACTTTTTTGGAAGGATCATGCTAAAAAAGATGCTTGCCCAAAATGTGGTACTTCTAGATGGAAGTTAGAAAAGAAGAGTCCTAATGGAAATAAAGTGCACAGGGTTCCTCATAAAGTTCTTCGACATTTTCCATTAAAGAAAAGACTTCAAAGGTACTATATGTCTAGAAAATTGGCAAGTGATATGAGGTACCATAAGGAAGGCCTTCCAAAGGATGGACTAATGCGTCATCCGGCAGATTCAACTATATGGAAGGATTTTGACAATAAGTACCCAGAGTTTAGTTCTGATTGTCGCAATATTAGGCTTGCTCTAGGTACTGATGGTATGAATCCTTTTAGAAATTTAAGTTCAGCATATAGCACATGGCCTGTTATCTTAATTCCATACAACCTGCCACCATGGATGTGTGTGGAGCAACCAAATTTTATTTTGTCGTTGCTTATCCCTAGTCGTAAATGTGTTGGAAAGGACATGGGTGTATACTTTCAGCCTTTGATCCATGATCTATTAGTTCTTTGGAAGGAATGTTATAGAACTTATAATGCTGCAACTGGTGAATGGTTTCAACTATGAGCCGCGTTGTTGTCAACAATTACTGATTATCCTGGTCTTGGATATGTATCCGGACAAGTTACTTCTGGGGAGGTTGGGTGTGTTTGTTGTCATGCAGAGACAAGTTCCATTTTTCTAAAGAAAGGGAGAAAATATTGCTTCATGGGGCATCGTCGATTCTTGCATGCTGATCATGAATTTAGATGTGATGCCAACTCTTTTGATGGCACCCCAGAATTTAGGGAAGCACCCATTCCACTTTCTGGACATGATGTTCTCAAACAAACAAAAGGCATTGTCAATAATTTTGGCAAAGATCCAAAGGGAAAAAAGAAGCCACAAAAATGCAAGCGTAAGGATGGTGAACCAAAAACTATTTGGAATAGAAAACCTATTTGGTTAGAACTGCCATATTGGAAAGATGTTATGCAGCGGCATAATCTTGATGTAATGCATATCGAAAAAAATGTGTGTGACAATATAGTAAACACAAGGTTTGATATTGACAAAAATCTAAGGACAACTTGAACTCTCGATTGATTTGGAAGCACTTGGTTTTAAGAAGGAACTTCACCTGTTCTCGATGAATTTTATTTGCCTCGTGCATGTTACACAATGAACTTAATAGAAAAGAAAATAGTTTTTGAATGGTTGAAAGGTGTTAAATTTCCGATGGATATGCAAATGCTTCCTAAATTGTGTAAATGTTGAAGAGAGGAAATTGGTCGGCCTAAAAACTCATGATTGCCATGTCTTATTAGAACACTTGCTCCCAATGGTTGTTAGAAAATTCTTACCTGATCATGTAAGTGCAGCACTTATTCATGTTAGCAATTTTTTCAAGAAAATATTTCGTCCTATGATTCAGGTGAGTGATATGGAGTACCTAGAATCTGAAATTGCAGAGACATTATGTGTTCTTGAGAAGATCTTTCCACCGTCTTTTTTTGATGTGATGGTGCTTCTTATGGTGCATCTACCATCTGAAGTAAAAATTGCTGGACCTGTACAATACCGCAACATGTATCCTGTTGAAAGGTGTTTTTGTCTTATTGGTGTGCTAATGATTCTAATATTTGTTACTATACTAATATACTATTGTGAAACTAATTTATTTAAAATGTTGTATAGATTTTGGTTAAGGTTAAAGGGATATGTCCGAACAAGAAGTCATCAAGAAGGTTCAATTACTAAAAATTATGTTTTTGATGAGAGTATGACATTTTGCTCTCGCTACTTGCATGGATGTGAGAACAGATTTAATCGTCAACATAGAAACGATGATGGCCATGGCTCAAACATAAAGAATGGATCCTATTTTAGCACTGGTCGTGGATTGGTTGGAAAGTGCATAGTTACACTTGACCACAAAAATTGGATTCAAGCTCATAGATATGTCTTGACTAATTATGAGCACATTGATCCATATGTGTCGTATGTACTCAAACTGATTTGAAAGAATCCTTAGTTATATTTAAACCACATATGAGTATCATCTTACCTAGATTATGAATGCATGAAACATTTGGAGTATCTTTCTTCAATTGGTCATCATAGAAAACATGAGAGAGAGCTATACACCATGCAACATTCCATGAGTGGTTTAGGTTGCATGTAAGTCAAAGATACGACATTTGAATACACATCGCATTTTATGTCATTAAATTTATGAATAACTAAGATACTAATGTTGATAGGTGGATGTATTATTAGCACAAGATGAAGACATACCGAAGGATATTCGTGTATTGGCTAGTGAACCTTTTATGGTTGCAACAAAGTACAGTAGCTATGCAATGAATAGTTATAGTTTCCACACAAAAAGTTATGATGAGGGTAGGCCTGTACAAAATAGTGGAGTGGCTATTGTAGCAAAAACTAATAGTTTTTCTAGTTCTAGGGATGAAGATCCAGAAATAAGAGATGTTACTTACTATGGTGTGATAACAGAGATATTTGAGTTAGATTATCATAGGAAGGGTAGCATCATCTTGTTTAAATGTGATTGGGTTGATGTTCGTCAAAAGGATAAGTATGTAAAAACCGATGAATTTGGAATTACCACGGTGAACTTTAACTATTTATTCAACACCGGGAAGGGGCTATCTGATGAACCATACATCTTAGCATCACAAGCAACTCAAGTCTATTATGTTCAAGATCCTCTTGATAAAAATTAGCATGATGTCCTTCAATCAAGACCTAGAGACACGTATGATATGTCAGCATTGGAAGAAATTGAAGAAGTTGAAGTTGATATTACTCATGAAATCCCTGATTTGAACATTGATGTGGACAGACAATTATGTGTCTCCGAAGATAGGATTAACAGTGAAAGGCAAGATATAGATGGCATAATTGTTAGTGAATTAAGTTCTATGAAGTAAGATATTTTACTTGTTTGGCTTTGTTCACCATATGCTCTTTGTTGATCATGACATTACTTCTACATGCTCATATATATGTGTTAATACTGCAGAAAAAAGGATGGAAGATGAAGGAGGAAATGATTATTCTCCCTTCAATGAGTATGAGGAGGAAAGAAGAACAAGAATTGCAAGGAACAGTGAGGCATTACTGTAACACCCCGGCGCCAAACGACCAAAAGACCCTAAATGACGCTTACAACACTCCGGAACCATACTGGTCCAAAGTGTCCCACACAAGACCCAATAAATAAAAACTTGACAAAGATGTCCAATTGAACTAATAACTCAACGAGCGAGTCACTAAACACTTTACCTTTACTAAAAGATTGAAAGCGACCTCGAGACTCTCTAAACCAGTATAAAACTAAGTCACCAAAATTTCGGCATGACCTCTCTAGAAAGTAGGACATCCACTCAGCAGACAAAACATTTGCAGTTGTGATATCATTCTAGCAGGTCCTTAGTTAATCAATCACACCCAACAGAAAATAATAAATTCCACTACGATGAACCATACATTTCAACCACATTAATTACATCCAGACTTAACGAATTTGTTAATTAAATTATTGGAGACCGAAGTCGTGCACGTGTTACTACTCCCAACCCGATGAGCTAACTTTACAGAACCTGAAACAAGAGAACAACAAGCGTGAGTCCAAGACTCAGCAAAGTGCATTCAAGTACGAAAAGTAATGAATTCGACTAGAATACAACTACTTCAAGACATAAGGTAATAGTTTCTTTAATTGACATCCGTAAATAAAAGAAGCAGTTTAAAATCATATAAAACCAAACATAAGAGCACAATTACTTCATCATTTGACATGACCAATATTTAATTGAAATCATCTAGTAAAAGAAGCAGTAACTAGCCCCATTTATCACATCCAACCCGAAAACGTAACTAAACCTTACTCATGCCTCAATAATCATTCCAGAATGAGTCCACGACTCAACCCTCAACCTGTCATTTCCATTCTCATCAATTAACATTTAACAATTGCAACACACAATGAAATGTGATGCTTTTATGTGTTCATGCTCAAAATGCAACCTTTTAGCCTATACCTAGAGAAGCTGAGTGCACACCCGCTTGTGCACCCTCAATCCCAACCATCCCGTGGTGGGGCCTACTTTATCGACTCGCTCCCATCCGTGGATGGGACTACGAGGTAGGTCTTTTGTACTCACTACGTGTGAGTACAGAGGCCCACATTAACATGGGTCGCCTCTTCTATAATGAATGCGCAAATGTAAGTGACATGTTTATAAGCACAACACAAACATGAATATAACACACACATTACCAGTTAATCACTTTATCCTTTGCATCAACATAACCATACTCATTTGTACAATACATTAGGCGTTGCAATACTAGAAATTGAATAACTTACCTTCCCATTGCTAACATTCATCCATCCTCATTACCATGATAAGAACAACTTCTAGATATGCTATTAAACATAACCAAATCATTAGAATTTTCATACTCTTATCGCAAGCAGAGCATTTAACACCCTACTAACGCTCTAGGAGATGCACTTGCCTTTAACCTCGGCGAGGAACTGACGGCCCATTGCAGCGCCAGCAACCACCAACCCTAGAGAACAGAAATCCAAGATAGGGCAAGGTACGATTGTCACATTCACAAACTTATCGGAAATTAAAGAAGCAAGGTTACATAAGAGTATAATAACACACTACTCGATATGGGACTTTATACATTTCAAGATTAACCATTGAACAACAACCTTCCTCAAATTTCTCTAGGAAACCAAAGAACCAAATGATTTATGCTTCTCCACCCACTCTTCCTGGAGTTTTGCCACTGAACTCCACTAGGAATACGCATATACTTCTCTTAGGACATATAAACAAGTAAACTTCACAGGGCTAAGTTTCTTGGTTCAAGCTATCAAATGTAAAGCATTATCTATGTTTGAATTGTGAATGTTCAATAACTAAGCTAGGACTTATGTCAATAAGGAAGGGTCTCTGATACCGGTTACTATGATAATCATTAGATTTATAAGTGACTGGCATATCAGGTAATGGCCCTAAAGTGACAACTACCATATACCAGTATAGTATGCACAACCATGAATACTAGGCTCCAATCCAATAATAAAGCACAAACCAAACAATTTTATATTGCTCACGACAAGTATTTCCAAGACTCAGCAAAGTGCAATCAAGTATAAAAAGTAATGAATTCGACTAGAATACAATGACTTAAAAACATAAAGTAACAGTTCCTTTACTTGACAACCGTAAATAAAGGAAGCAGTTTGAATTCCTATAACTTCAAAATGTAAGAACACGATTACTTCATCATTTTCTATAACCATTACTTCATTGAAATTATCTAGTGAAAGAAACAGTAACGAACCCCACTTATCACATCCAACTCGGAAATATAAATAAACCTTACTCATGACTCAATAAAAATTTTAGGATGAGTCCACGATTCAATCCTCAACCTGTCATTTCCATTCTCATCAATTAACACTTATCAATTGCAACACACCATGCAATGCAATGCAATGCTTCTATGCGTTCATGCTCAAAATGCAACATTTTTAGCCTATACTAGTATAGGTGAGTGCACACCCGTCAGCGTGCACCCGCTCATTCCCAACCATCCCGTGATGGGGCCTACTCTTACTTACTCGCTCCCATATGTAGATGGGACTACGAGGTAGGACTTTTGTACTCACTACGTGTGAGTATAGAGGCCCACATCAACATGGGTCACCTCTTCTGTAATGAATGCGCAAATGCAAGTGATATGTTCATAAGCACGATACAAACATGAATATAAACACGCACATTATCATTTAATCACTTTATCATTTGCATCAACATAACCATACTCATTTGTACAATTCATAATGCATTGCAATAATTGAAATTGAATAACTTACTTTCCAATTGCTAACATTCATCCATCCTCATCATCATACTAAGAACAACTTCTAGATATGCTATTAAACATAACCAAATCATTAGAATTTTCATAATCTTATCGCAAGTAAAGCATTTAACACCCTAATAACGCCTAGGAATGCACTTGCCTTTTACCGACGGAAAATGGAGCAGATTTGGAATCTTAGCGTCAGATGATTTCCGTGATTAAAGAAAGCCTGAATTTAGAACATATACACATAATATAACTTAAGACAACAAACCACCTAAACAAAATCACTAGAACTAGTGCCATTTAATCTTAGGGAGATGCAACATGAAACATATGCATTGAGTTCTGGGATAGTCAGTATAGTAAACCTCCATAAGAACTAATTACATACATCGGTAAGCTACCAGACGTAAACAATCATTCCCATTTACCTAGTACTACCTACAGGTAAATTATTGCTCCATCCAAAATATTCAGTATAGCATGCAACAACTCTACAGTATAATCTTTCTTGCTGCATCTTATGCACGCCAGTAACTAGTTCATCAAAATGTTCGAACATGGGAATATAGGCAGCAATCACGCATTACTCACTAATTTGAGAATACAAAACATCAACGCAGACATATAAATAGAATCACTAAAACTTATACCATTTGCTCTCAGGAAAATGCAACTTGTAAACATATGCACTACTCTCTGTCTAAGATACAAAACAAGAGTATTCATTCCATGGCCTAAAATACATATTGGCCACATTGCACGTAAGGTCAAGATATAATCATGCTAAATGAATTCCGAACATCGATACACATTTAACCTTAACATTAGCTAAACCAAGAATTCCACCAATGTAATCAAAATTAATCAGTTGGAATTCAACAAGCTAATGGTGTTCAATAACTGTAAGATTATAATCAAACATATCATAAAAGGCATTCAACCCACAGCCAATCCAAGCAAGAAGCTGCAGTATATAAATATTACCATATTGGATAAACAAGCTCCAGGAAAAATAATTCAGCATATGTCCTTCTCAGATTCATACACACAACAAATCAGAAAGCACATCAACTTTTCTTTTTAATCATCAAGCTCTTGGAAAGTCAGCATCATTCTCATGAAAACCTAGCTAGGCATTACCACAAACACCTTGCATGCAAGGAAAGTACCCAAGCTAGAATACCTCAAATCTTGCTCATGGATTCATGGAGGAAGAGGTGGAGGAGCCGCCGGCTGGGAGAGCTCACCGGTGCTGCAGCTGCTGCTCCGACTGCTGTTGCTGCACCGACTGCTGCTGCTGCTGCGCGGGAGGAGCAGGGCTCGTCGGCCAGGGGGAGGAGCAGGGCTCGCAGGCCAACGCGAGGAGTAGGCTCGCCGGCCAGCGCGAGGAGTAGGGCTCACGGCCGTGGGAGGAGCAGGCTCACCACCAGGAAGGAGCAGGAAGCACTGGCCGAGAGGAGTGCCACTGGGGAGGAAGCGCCAGGGAGGGTAGGGCGCCTGGGATGGCCGGTCGGCTGGAGAGGAGGGCTCAGCCCTAGGGCACTCGAATCAGAGAAGGGGAGGGGAGAAAATCGGCCAGGGAAGGAGTCGGCCAAAGGAGCAACACCAGGAAAAAAAATGGAAAGGGAAAGAAGAAGAGGCGCAGGGCTCGGGCTGGGGAAAACTGCCTCCAAGCATTTCAGCCACACAAAGAAGAAAGAGAGAGAGAGAGGTTAGGTGAGGGAGGGGAAATTCCTAAAAACCCCTCCAAGGCAAAGTCCATCTTTTAACCATTAGCGCGAACCAAATAATTTAATTCTTAGCGCGAAATGACAATTGTCAGGAAAAACAAACTTGCTGCAAAACTAAACAGCTCGGAAGATACCTCATTCCAAAAACTAGGGCAAAAATCCAAAACCTTTAATAAAAGCTTCACTTGCGCGACAATAAATAATTCCTCCCGAGTAAACATCCTTGAATCATAAAGGAGAAATCTTTACCAGCCGAAAAATCCTAGCAAAAGAGATCTTCAGTATTACAACATGCTCATAACATAAATTAAACAATATATGCAATTAATCGAAATGTGAGCAATTTCATACTATGAGCTAGTTTCTAATACCCCCGAGATGCACTTGTAACACCCCGAAGCCACTCGCGCCACGGATGCTACTAACCCTCTAAATAACTAATGACACCTCTACGAAAAGACTGAAAACAACCTCTAAACTCTTAAAACCGATTTAAAACTAAGCCACCGAAATTTACAAAATTTCGGCATGACCTCTCTACAAAGTAGAACATCCACTCAGCAGACAGAAAACATTTGTAGATATATGATATCCTTCTAGCAGGTCCTTAGTTAACCAATCACACATCCAAAAGAAATTAATAAAATTCCACCCCGACGAACCACATTACAACCGCATTAGTTACATCCACTTAACGAACCAAGTACATAAATTGTTGGAGACCGAAGTCGTGCACGTGATACTACTCCCACCTAGACGAGCCAGCTTCAAAGTACCTAAAACAAGAAACAACCAAGCGTGAGTCCAGGACTCAGTAAAGTGCAATCAAGTATAAAAAGTAATGAATTCGATTAGAATACAACGACTTCAAGACATAAATTAACAGTTACTTTACTTGACATCCGTAAATAAAGGAAGCAGTTTGAATTCATAAAACTTCAAAACGTAAGAACACGATTACTTCATCATTTGCTATAACCATTACTTAATTGAAATTATCTAGTAAAAGAAGTAGTAACTAACCCCACTTACCACATCCGACTCGGAAACGTAAATAAACCTTACTCATGCCTCAATAATCATTTCAGGATGAGTCCACGACTCAATCCTCAACCTGTCATTTCCATTCTCATCAATTAACATTTATTAATTTCAATACACAATGCAATGCAAAGCAATGCTTCTATGCGTTCATGCTCCAAATGCAACCTTTTAGCCTATACTGGAGAATCGAAAGTGCACACCCGGTTGCACCCTCTCATTCCCAACCATCCCATGGCGGGGTCTACTCTTACTGACTCGCTCCCATCCGTGGATGGGACTACGAGGTAGGACTTTTGTACTCACTACGTGTGAGTACAGAGGCCCTCATCAACATGGGTCGCCTCTTCTATAATGAATGCGCAAATGCAAATGACATGTATGAACTACAAGTTTCATCCTATTTCAACTCCACATCGGTCAAGGACATGTTTATAAGCACGACACAAACACGACTATAAACACGCACATTATCATCACTACAGGAATCCACATTATTTTCATCGGCCAAAAGCCGACGAAACTACGGAAAAAGCCAACAAAAATAGCTATTTTCGTCGGTTTTTCGGGTATTTTCGTCGGCTTTCGGCCGATGGTGTAACACCCCGGCGTCAAATGCACCGCGAATGCTACCCAAAAACCCATTTAAAAGAATGACACCTCTACGAAAAGACTGAAAATGAATTCAATCTTTAAACTCTTAAACCGGCTTAAAACTAAGCCACCGAAATTTACAAAATTTCGGCATGACCTCTCTAGAACAAAGGACATCCACTCAGTAGGCATAAGAGCAAATTCAATATAATATCAATCACAAGGACAATTTAGCAGATACACTTAAGGATGAAGTCTCACAACAACAATTCCACAACTAAACAACTCCTCAAACGGAAATCACAATAATACAATTATAATCAAGACTTGACACTACGCATTATTTAATTCAAAGAAACAGTGATTGCAGCCGTGTTCATGCTACTACTCCCTTCCCAGCGAGACAACTTCAACGTACCTGAAAACAAGTAACAAACTAGCGTGAGTCCAAGACTCAGCAAAGTGCATCAACCAAAAACATAACCGAATCAAGCGAAATACCAATACTTTGAAATGTAACATATTCAAATACTTGACTGAACTCGGTAAATAAATGAACTGGAAACTGACTCCAAATACCACAACCATCTCAAGAATTATTTCACCATTCTCATGCATATGACGCATCATGCATGTCTCATCTCCTCTTTTTAGCACATACCGGTATTGCCGAGCACCACCCGTCGATGCGTGCCCTCAAACCCAACATCCCGTTGAAGGGGCCTGCCGAAACAGAACTTGCCCGCTACCTAGTAGCGGGTCCTACACTTAACACCGCTTCCATCCACGCCAGTGGATGGGACTACGGGGTAGGATCTCTGAGCACTCCGGATTAGTCATATACTCCATATGACTTTCTCACGGACCTGGCTCGATGCACTTGTCATGAATGCACATATGCAAATGTCATTCTCAACATTCAAATCACCTTCTCAACACTCATATCCATATTCTCACAAATCTTATCAACATGGTCACTTCTATCATTAACACTCGCACCAAAGACATAATCAATTTTCATAATCGCAAATCAACTATTCCTATTAATCCAACCTCACTACTTCATTATTCACATTCACCTATTATAGTAGTGAGCAATCTTATGAACGTGTGATATAGCAGTATGTCAGTTTGGTAATTATACGGGGTCCAACAAACAACCCACAAAGCATTCAATTCCAAAGATGCACTTTTCATGAATGCATAAATGCAAAAGCCATTCTCAACATTCATATCCACAAGGTCACATATATCATCAACACTCACATAAACGCCACAATCGTATATCATGACCACCAATCGAGCCAGTTTCATAACTCAAATCTTATATCTTTTATGTTCCCATTAGCCTAATCATGCTAGGGAGCATCATCGTGGAATATATAAAATTTAACGCATGGCATATTGACAAGGCATATGGTTCATCAATCGACACGCATAGCAAACAAACACTGATGCACTTGCATATAATCTCGGTTTAAATGATAGCATAACCAATTAACCATTCTCATTCATCACATCGCATGCAATATCAAACATGAAAATATTAAAATAACATATGGATAATTGTATGATTGCGAAACCTAATGGCCACCTAAGCCACAAGCGATACAATGCACTTGCCTTCACTCTTCTCAAGACGGTGTGGCGAGACGAGGATGCCACACCCAGGGTCACACCACCTGCACATAGATATAGCCCACTCAAAACATGCCCAAAATCATCAGAAGACTCATAGCTAGGTCGGTTTCGCAACCCACTCCTAAAACCCGAAAACAGCAAACTGCCCACACGGAGCAGCACTCGGAAAAAGGTCATAACTTTTAGTTGGATGGACAAAACTTAGTGATTTCAGTCTTCATTGAAAGGTAATTCGATTACCTACAACTTTTTCTATAGCCGACTGACCAGGAAAAACACCGATTATTCTCAGATTTGCGACGAACAGCAGACGAATGCAATTTAACTCGTTCTGGACAGCAATCGGTAAAATAGCCATAACTTTTAATTGGCTTCATGGATTTTTGTGTTCTTGCACTCAAATTAAAGGGGATTCGACGATATACAACATTCTCTATATCAAAATATTCATGAGACCACTCTAACTGCCCCAAATTTGAGCTACAAGGACGGACAGAAATCTGCTCGAAAATCAGAACAGACTTCCCTCCATTCTAGACCTAGTTTCCCTCCAAAATCCCCAAATCTAGGAACCCTAGGACTACACTACCCAGCTAGGATCTCCATTAGAGCAGCAAGAGTAACTTCAAAGCATGAAACCACATACCTACATGGAGGAGAAGGGAGACGAAGGGCTGCTGCTGTTGCTGCTCAGAAGAAGGGTGGAGGTGGCCGGCTGGGTAGGAGGAAGAGGGAGGTCGCCGGAAGGAGGGGATGGCTGCGCCGCCGGGGAGGAGGCGGCCGCCGGCTGGCCGGCCGGAGGGAGGCGCCGGCAGGGGAGGGAGCTCAGGCGGCGCCAGGAGGGAGTAATCGCCAGGGGAGAGCTCTGCCAGGGGAGGGCGCAGGAGAAGACTAGAGTCGGCGCTAGGAGGAGGCCAGGTGCACCAGGAGCTGGAGGGAGGCGGCTGGTGTTGGGAAAAAAATGAATGGCTGCCTTCCCCCCTTTGGATGAAGTGGCTTTTTAGGGTTAGGGGAAAAAAATATAGCTAACACTACACAACAAGTCTAAAGAACACAAACCAAAAAACTCCTTGTAGAAACCAATATTTCTTTGAGTAAAATCGTCAGAGAGAATATACTGACGAGAAAACACCTTCCTAATAATCACTCGGCAAAACTCAAAACTTTTTGCTAAGTCTCTTAAAACTGCGAGACGACAAAAACAATCCCGGCCAAAAACCTTGGAAAAAAACATTTGCGGTATTACACTCTTCCCCCCTTCAACAGAATTTGACCTCGAATTCTGAACACCTCAAAACTCACCCATAAAAGCAACAAAAACCGAATTGCAAGAAAAGAAAAATCAATATGCCCATAAAGAACAAGCCGGGTACTTCTCATGCTAGGGAAAACTCCACAACTCAACCCACGGCTCTTGCCAAATAAAGGAGCAAGCAACTGAACTCATTTCATCCATCAACAAATCAACACTCACTCTAACTTCACAACTTGCATGGCACAAAACTCGGAAGCCAGGTCTTTCTCAAAGACCAACACTAATCTGACAACTCAGACAACTCTTCTTTAACGCCTCAATACACAACCTCCAGTCAACCAATGATTATTCCCGGAAGATCATAACCCTAACTCCAAACTCAATTCTCATTTCTCTATTTAATTTCATTCACCCAATTTAAATCTCCTCTCAAAAACTCCATACCACAGATGAACCAAAAAGCCACACACAGAATTCTTTATTCTAACAAGCTTCTAACCAATTCCAAACATCTCATTATTTCTAACCAATAATACCGGAATCCTCTAGGAATCAAAACAAAACTTTTATCTTTTCAACAGTCGCCCTTGGAAACAACAGGATCAAGAGTCATTATTTACTATCGAAATGATTAGCCCCACATGGCACCAATCAAATTCCCACATAACACAAAATCGCACTCGCCTTCTTTCAAACTTGTATCATGCAACGAAACAAGCACTCAAAGAAAAAGGTTCACAACTGAACCACTCAGTCCACCAACGACAAAGTCCCACACAACTCAGGGACAACGCGATCAAAATGATCCTCCCAAACAAGCAAAACGACGAGATCACATATCCCTTACTCTTACAAAGACACAGAACCTCAATCCTCACAACTAGGTCTAGCACGACACTAAACTCGAAGAGAACTCCATTCTCTTAACAGCATAAACCACTTCCTCACCTTGAGCCCTAAGGTGGAATGCTTCACATCAAAGAATCACTCGATTAAAAAGCAACACAACACACTAATCCCAAAACCAACATTTTGGGAATAGCAAAACGATCCTGAAATCCAACATTTTCCATTACCTCTATTTATTTCCTTTAAGTGGCAAGTCCAAAGACTACCATCACACTATTCCATAAGTATGCATTCTTTCTTCCTCATAATCTTTCATCCACTAACTCCACCACTTGGCGAAACACAAATCATATGGCAATTTCAATTGCACACCAAATAAAATGCCTTAAACAAAAGGCAACCTTCCAAGTAATTACACCGACAACCCAATTCCATAGGTAATTAAACCTAGTAGTATAAATCCTTACTATACTCAACACGATAACACAAACAGTCATAATCTTTAACTCCAGCTAGAATGCAAAAGGGATACAATTCTCTTTAAACCAATAAACCACACACATCACCTTGGAGAAAATTCAACAAAAACCCATGATCGCTCTATTTCCTTTCCTAAGCCAAATCGCAAATGCAAATTCAAATCTCGAACATCTCAAGAACCACTTTTATCATTCTCAAATCAACGCGATAAAATTTACATCGGGGAGCACTCAAGATAAAAGAGAGTCTCCACGCAACTCTTTGACAGAAGCTCTTAATAACCAAAACAACTTAACTTGCTGTCATCACAGTAAAACTGCTTATAACACCAAAATCAACACTTGGGAAGAGAAAATCGATTCTCAAACCCGACATCCGAACCCACAATCAACACACAATCTCTTAAAGAGAAGAGGGGAAATTCATTCCCAATAGAGACCACTTCACTAGCCGACATGACTTAATTAACAAGTTCCTCAACCAAATTTGTTATTACTTCTTTGACACAATCATTTATAACCTGTGGAGAATTATCACGTGTTGGTAACCCTTCGGACATGTGTGGGTCCGTGGGGTGTCGCTAGTGAATCAGGGTTTTGGTAGCATCCGTAGCGCGTTGGCATCGGTGTTACACACACGTAATAGTTACATTAATGGGTGTCCATCGGGTTCGGGTACCCATGTTTAGTTACATTAAACTACCCATGGGCAGCCATCGGATTTGGGTGTGGGCACAGATCTGTACCCAATAAGTCTAATGGATTTGGGTGGGCAACATTGGTTTCGGGTTTCAGGTTTGGGTGGACGGCAGTCGTAACCAGAGGTACCCACCCGATTGTCATTCCTACATTTGAAAGATATGAAATTAACAAGTACTAATCAGTGATGAATAGTAAATTTATTCTTTTCATATCTTTCAAGTGCAAGTGAGTTTGGTCTTCAAATTTTACAGAGCTGTAGAAGCTCATATGCCCTATGTATGGTAATTTTTTGAGAAAATTTCAGAATATATACATATAGTTTTCATGGACTTTTACTATCAAATAGATGATCTGTGTATAATTTTTCAATTAAACTGTATGGTAGTAATTTCTAGTTACAGATGTAGTAATTTCATATTATAAAAATCGTAATTTCCTTTACCAGTCAAGAAAAATTACTATTTAATAATAAGACTTATATCATTTTATTACTCTCATCGTTAGTAAGCTACTGGTGAAAACCATTTGCAAATCTGAGCTACCAATAAAATGAATGATATGGCTAAAATAAAGAAAAAACAGATTCATATACAAACTACAATACACATTAATTAGTTGGGTTGACCAACCCATTAACTAATAATTGATTTAGTAGTAATTGCATCTGGTGTTTTGTAGTAAAATGTATTAAAATGTATTCGCGATTTACTACCGAATTACAAAACTAGAGTGCTTTTATTTGTTGGTTTTTGTTACATCAGTCCGATGCGCCGTTTAGTGCGTTGCATGACTCGATCAGACTAGGTTAATTGGCTGGAGGGTAGAATGGGCTATTCTACACCTAATTGTAGAATAGCATATATATACACACACATGGTGGTGCTATTCTACGCATACGTGCTGTGTTGCCTATTCTAACACGTGAGCTATGTCACTGTGATGCTTCGGTCAAAGAACTACGTTCAAACCAACCCACATAGGTCTATGTAGACTAAACCAATCACTAGTAAAACAAGGATGAAGCTACTACCGAATCAATACAACAACAAATGAATTGCTTCTGAATCAACAACGTGTCCATCCCACTAAAAAATATGTTTTCTAGTTTGTATATGAATATGTTTTTTCTTTATTTTAGTCATATCTTTTTATTGGTAGCTCGGATTTGCAAATGGTTTCCATTAGTATCTTACTGACGATGAGATGAATAAAATAATATAAGTATCGCTATTAAATAGTAATTTGATTGACCGGTAGAAGATATTAATACATGTACAACATGAAATTACTACATATACAACATGAAATTACTACATCTACAGCATGATCTGCACATATCAGTTATTCAGCAGTAAAGTCTATAAAAATTATATGTACAAGTTTCAAAAAATTCTCAAAAAATTACCACAGGTAGGGAATATGAGTTTCTATAGCGCTGTAAAATTTAAATACTAAACTCAAGTCATATTTGGTAGATATAAAAAATTTCACATCTTTTAAATATAACTGAGTTTGGTATTTAAATTTTATAGGACTATAGAAACTCACATCCTCTACCTGTGGTAATTTTTTGAGAATTTTTCAGAATTTATACATATATTTTTCTTGGATTTATACTGCCAAATAACTAAAAAACTATATGTAAATATTCTAAAAAATTCTCAAAAAATAACCATATGTAGAAGATGTCATGTTCTATAGTCTTGTAAAATTTTAACACCAAACTCTGTAGCATTTTAAAGATATAAAATTGACAAGCGCTAATCAATGATGAATAGTAAATTTGTCATTTTCATATCTTTCAAATACGAATGAGTTTGGTATTCAAATTTTACAGAGATATAGAAACTCATATTCCCTACCTATGAAAATTTTTTAAGAATTTTTTAAAACTTGTACATATAGTTTTCGTGGACTTTACTGCCGAATAATTGATCTATATAGTAATATGCAGTTCGGTTAAAAAAAATGAATCAGTAAATAGTAGTAAAATATAACACATCGCCTCAGTAAACGGTAGTAAAAATATAACACATGGTGTCTTCATTTTACAGAAAGCAGTAAGGAAGTCAAACCACTAAAAAATATATGTTTTGTAGTTTGCACATATGTCTGTTAGTTCTTTAATTTAGCCATAACTTCTTATTCGTAGCTCCGATTCATGAACGATTTTCATCAATACATTAATCACAATGAGAGGAACACAATGATACAAGTCTTGCTAATAAACAGTAAATTAATGTTCATTTAGTAGTAAAATTTAATTTATGCGAAGTTTATTACCAAAACTTATATTGTGTTGTTCCTCTTGTCGTTAGTAATCTATCAGTGAAATTCGTTTATGAATCGAAGGTACCAATAAAAAGTTATGGATAAACAAAGAAAAAATTAGATTTATGTACCAACTAGAGAACGCATTTATTAGTTGGTTGGCTATGGTTTCGATACAATAATAGCTTCGTTAGTTCTTTATTATAAGATGGAGTGAACAAGGA
This sequence comes from Guadua angustifolia, assembly GCA_036346375.1. NCBI lineage: Eukaryota > Viridiplantae > Streptophyta > Magnoliopsida > Poales > Poaceae > Guadua > Guadua angustifolia. The sequence goes on along the minus strand of CM070502.1, from coordinate 50,105,717 downwards.
AGTAAAAATTAGTGTATAAAATAGTAAAAGGCGTATTACTATCATTTACTAACGCGATGTGTTATGTTTTACTATCATTTATTGATTCCTTTTCTTTAGTTGAACTGCATATTACTACATTTTACTGTACAAATAAGTTATTTGGCAGTAAAGTTCATAAAAACTATATGTACAAGTTTTGAAAAAATTCTTAAAAAATTACCATAGGTAGGGAATGTGAGTTTCTATATTTTTGTAAAATTTGAATACCAAACTGAGTCGCATTTGAATGAAATGAAAATGACAAATTTAATATTCATCACTCATTAGCACTTGTTAATTTCATATCTTCCAAATGCCACTGAGTTTGGTATTCAAAATTTTCAAGATTATAGAACCTGACATCTTCTACGTATGGCAATATTTTGAGAATTTTTAAGATATCTCTACTAATATAAATTTGTAGTTGGTGGCAGCGGTCTGTTCTTCATAGCCCCTCACGGCCATATCTCTAATAATGGCGGGTCATTTGTAATACCGCAACTTGTTTTACCAGGGTTTTTGGCCGGATTGTGTTGTTTTCTTAAATCCAAGGATTTATTCGGAAGGGCAAAAGATTTGTTGTCTCGCAGTTTTAAGAATCTTAGCGATAAGTTTTGAGTTTTGTCGAATGCTTATCAGAAGGGGTGTTTTCTTCCGAATCGTATGGTTTGGCGGCGAGCTTGTTTTTTTCTTGTCAATTGTATTTCGCGCCAAGAATTGAAAATTGTTGGTTCGCTCTAAAGGTTTAAAGTTGGATTTTGGTTTATTTGGAGGGTCTTCATTGCTTTTCCCCTAACCTTTTAAGCCACTTCAACCAAGGAAGTCCTGGCCATTCTCTTTTTGTTCCCTTCTCTCCAGTAGCGCCTCTGTCATCTCTCACCAGGCGCCTGTGTCTGCTCCCCAAGAGCCATCCTAGCGCTTGTTCCCACCGCGTTCAGAATACCCCTACCACCGGTAGTACCACTGATGCTACCCAAAACTCTAAACACTCAACGACAACTCAACAAATTGTCTAAAACAACCGCTAACTCTAAAACCAGATTAAAACTAAGTCGGCAAAAATTCAAAATTTCGCATGACCTTCCTAGAAAGAAGGACATCCACTCACAGACGTAAAGCAATAACAAGATAAATCAATCATTCAATCACGAAGAGACATTCTAGCAGGTCCTTAGATATCAATCACACCTCCGCTAACAAAAGATAAACTACGCGACGACAAATAACATATTACAACCCCAATCAGAACACCGGCGCCCCAAGTGCTACCTGATGCTACCCAAAACTCTAAACACTCAACGACAACTCAATGTAATTGTCTAAAACAACCGCTAACTCTAAAACCAGATTAAAACTAAGTCGGTAAAAATTCAAAATTTCGCATGACCTTCCTAGAAAGAAGGACATCCACTCGTGATGTAAAGCAATAACAAGATAAATCAATCATTCAATCACGAAGAGACATTCTAGCAGGTCCTTAGATATCAATCACACCTCCGCTAACAAAAGATAAACTACGCTGACAAATAACATATTACAACCCCACTAAATACATTCAGGGCTTTATGCATCGATTAAATGCGATGGCGACAAGTCGCACGTGCTTCTACTCCCAACCCAAATGAAGTCGTCGCAAGGTACCTAAAACAGAAACAAACAAGCGTGAGTCCAAGACTCAGCAGAGTGCAATCAAACATAAAAGTAATGAATTCGATTAGAATACAACGACTTCAAGACATACAGTAATTGTTCCTTTACTTGACATCCTTAAATAAAGGGAGCAATTTGAATTCATATAACTTCAAAACGTAAGAACATGACTACTCCACCATTTGCTATAACCATTACTTAATTGAAACTAGTCATGTGCCCGTGCGTTGCAACGAAAACTCAATTTACGATAAAAAGTTTATTTGCAAAGAGCACTAACGTGGCAAATGTGGGTAATTAAAGAGCAATGACAAAGGTAGGTAATTAAGAGCACTAACAGTGGCAAAGGTTGGTAATTAAAGAGTAGTGTCAAAGATGGGTAATTTTGATGAAATGACGTAGGAAGAAACTCTCACAATTTTGAGCCTGAGACCTAGCAATTCCAATGGAAAAACAGATACGGCTCTTTTCCACAAACAAACTATCGAAGTCATCAGTAGTAGCTAGATGCTCGGTGTCCACCGATCGCTTCCACCATTAGAAGCTCATAAGAGTGCCCAAGAAAAACCTACAAAATTGAGGAAACAAATCAGCCGATTGTAGGAAAATTTTCAAGCAAAGTGGCACCAGAAGTTTGCTCGCACCATAGGATCTGGAACAGAAAATACAAAGGACAAAGTAAGAACAATATAAATGCAAAGGGCCAAGGTACCGAACAATAAAGTTGTCGAGGATATAGCAACGCACCTAGTTCGACTCTTCGATATGGAAGCAATACATGTATTCACCATCCCAATCAATGATCCGAGATATGTTCCACCACTCTATTTACAAAAATCATATCGTAACAAATTTGTAAATCATATCCTTCTATAGTTCTATGTCGATCAAGATCCTGCTTTTTGCCTTGAAACGGAGTAATGATGTTATCTCCTTGCTATATTACATCAACAGATTATCATAATGCACATTCAACAGAGAGAGGAGACAAAAGAAGAAAATGGCCAACTAAACCATAATTTATTATATTGCATTGCAAAAGATCATACATGTATTAATGTTGAACTCAGAGATCATTGTTGAGAGGAACTTTCTTAAAGACCCCAACTGAAATATTCTTCTATCACCACAAAACTGAAACCTACAAAATTTTCGAGACTCTTCCTCTTGGCGCTTTACAAGACCCATATTTGCTTTGATGTCGAAGAATCTTTTGTGTACATCTGTTAATAGTACCAAAGATCTCCTCGCAGTCCCTCGGCATTTCTTTGGGGCATGCACCCAAAGTCGACTCCAGATCACATTATTCTTTTTCTTGCACAAAAGAATTTAGATTCGATGGAGTCCCACCATTTCTACCGCTTAGAAGATAAAGATTCCTAAGGAACAATGCTGCTCAACCGACAAGGATGTTCACTTGGATTACTTCATCTACAAAGAAAGGCCCATGCCCGGCAGAAAACGATCGATGAACATCTCGCTTTGGTCTTTCATTGCCATATCGTCTCATTTCGACCGACCCCAACCAAGAATACCATCGAATCGCTAGATTCCTCGCAACCTGCTTCCGCTTGTCGAATTGGGAGTTGATACAAAGTTTGGGTGTCAAATTGATTATCTGAGCTACTCTCTTCCGGCGCTTCTGTGCTTCGAATTCTTGTTCTCACCATTATAAAAAGACTCAAGTGTAACTTGATAGACCTTGTTGACCTTTGGTTTCTTGTAGGGTGAAGCTGATTTGAAGTACCACCTCTGTTGGGAGGAACGGATGCAAAATTGCCACCATGTGATGGGCCTACTCCACTTCCATTTGGTCCCGACTAATAACTTTTAAGTAGAGATCATGCAATTGCTCCCCAGACATATTTGAAAAGGTTGCCACATAATTCCATAACCTCATGGTCATACCTACAAGAACACGCTTATTTAGACAAAGTATCTATAGAGGTATCTAATTATATGGTTTTCAAAGTTTCCTATCCAATATTAATCACAAAATGTTGTCCCGATAATGTTATTGCAAAAGGAAACAGGAAATTTTCACAACATGTATGTTTTTCACACCAAGGTTAAAAGGTAGGAACTACCAAACACTTACGGATTGCTTGTAAGACTCGCTATGTTGGTCGACGATCTTTCCAATTTTTGTCCAATTATCCGGAGATACCTACTAATTCTTGAAAGAACCTGAATATAGTGTTTCAAGGTAAGGTCGTAGGCCACAAAAGAGCAATTTGAGAATGTACTATCCAAAGATAAAATATAATGATGTCGAACGAAAACTAAACAAAGGCTTCAGCTTTGCATATCTAGGTCTACACTAAGTCTTATCTATGGTCCGAGACAGAGCATCCGCATTTGAATCTTCGCTTGTCAAGAACTCTATTCAATGAATCACAATCCTTAGCAACTTTCTTGTCTCCACAATGAACATGCATGTAGTCATAACAAAATTTGCTAATTAATGTTTCTTCCATGTTCGGTTTCGCAATGAATAGGACGTTAAGAGCTATCGAAGGAAGCGATTTCTCTCTGAGATAATGAGAGAATATCAGCAGAAGCATGTAACGATTAGCACCGTAAAAGGGAGACTTGTTGTGAATTGCTCAATTTAGATATAAGCTGGTACTAAATTCTAATCTGCAAATATTTTGGCATGCAAATTAGATTTAAGTGTATCAGTTTATTTTCATGGTTCAGAGTCAATGTTTGCCATGACTGCAAATAGTTTTTCACTTGTTGTGTACTTATCTGAACTCTTATCCTTTCCCTAACCCTTGACTTGGTAATGCTTGCATCAATCATCCACCTTTTTTTTGTGTGTGTGTGCGGGAAGCAAAGTGCTATAATTCCAACATGTTGTACTAAATAACTTTGAGACTGCAAGTTGTCTTCCTTCCTTTATTATTTTAAACGTGCACCCTTGTTTGTTCTTGAATAGTATTTGATTAATTATTGTTTGAGAACATCGAAAATCTTTTCATATTGCCATGACTCTTGCTTCAAAAATGTAATCCTCGGTCGCTTTAAAGTGCATTCGGAGGACTTGCATGGAAGAGACAAGGTGGAGGAAAGACTATTGAGATTGATAAAGTCGATGTAATTTCTGTGGACGTGGATGAAAGTCCCTAGGGCATATCGGCTTAGAGTCGATCAAAGATGGCCTGTTCTACTGTGTTTATTGGCTTCATGAATGGTCATTATTTCCTTATAGTTCCAACTTCTAGATTTATCATAGATAAGCCAGATTGTTTCAAAATATTGTTAGTCAGCTCTATGAGTATGCCCGTGCACCAACCCACCCCACAAAATTGGTAACGAAACACACTTACTGATGAGGCAAACCTAATCCCATTCAACATTAATTAGCTTGACCGATTTCCTTTCAAACATAATTAGCTTGAGGGAAATGCTCATTTTGCCTCGTTTTCTCGATTATCATCGCTACATCGTTAATATGACTAATGTGCGTTGGTATCTAGTGCTTGCAAGTATTTGTACATTGGGGTGTTAAATTTTCGGAGTAGGTTCACAGTTACAATGTTGCAAATGATGTTCCTTATCTTCAACTGGGAATTGGGAAATGTGTAGGCATTTGATCTTTGCTGTCCTAAGTGCATCTTTTTGGGATTTTTTTTGTTGAAGGCAGTGTATGAAAGTGATATAATGGGACAAATTATTGTCTGAAGCTGTCATCAGTTGTACAGTTCTCCCATCCCCAGTTATCGGGAGAAATAGAAGCCTTTAGAGTAATTAGCTATAAGCCTTTAGAATTTTTACAGTGACTTACCACAGCTTGGAGTAATCATACAGGCAATGATTTTGTACAGTTGGTTAATTTGTCCTTAATTTAGAATTTTCAAAACAAAATGTGCTCTGTTATTGTCTATATGTGTTTCTTGACTTGACTTATCAACCAGAAAACAATTCAGCGCATTCTAGAAATTGGAAATGCATTAGGCTGGGATTGGATTTTGGCCCCCAGCTGTGGTCCTACTAGTTTTTTTATTTTTCTTTCACTGTATAATTCTTTTTTGAACATGGATGTCCAGAACGCATGGCTTGAAGGGGCTTAGGGTATTGGCAGGGGGGATAGGTTATAGACTGAGATGAGAGAACTTTAGATGAGAGAGACTCATTACTCTTGCATGATTGATATTTGAAATGCATTAGGCTGGGATTGAATTTTGGCCCCCAGATGTGGTCCTTAATTTAAAACATGGGTGGTTAATTTGTCCTGAATTTAAAATTTTCAAAACAAAATGACATATAGGCAATCACTAAAATCAGACATATAGGCAATCACTAAAAAGAAATACATTACAACAGCAATATCAAAAAGGTAAATAAATAGGATGACTGAAGTGCAGGTTGCATATATAACGATTTAGTCCTATAGTGACTTGGTTGTTAGGGACAGGCCACACATCTATGTAAGTGGAATAATTTAAGCAAGAAGAATGAAATATTCTTTTATCATCCAACCGCACATGTCCGCATCTAAACCTCGCCTCCCCAACCCAAACCCTACTCCAAATGATCGGATTGATTAGTAATTAATATGCAAACCAAAACATCATAAGACAAGGATATTATCTTTTATACAAATCTCATTCTAGCTACCCCAATCATATGAATAGACCTACTGTCCTACACCAGACTCCCAGTAGAGCACATCAGCACATTAAACCCATACATCTCAAGCTGCAGTCAGGTGGTAGAAAGTATCCTTGTATATTACCAAGCAAACCGAAAGATAAACTTTTCAAACACATAAAACTGCAAATATATTACCAATCAGTAATATACATAAAACTGCAAATATATTACCAATCAGTAATTGTCCTGTACTCCAATCGAAGCATCAACTCCTAACACATCATCTTCTAAGGAACGCACAGAAAAAATGGAAAGATAAAAGAACTAACTCGAATCGTTATTCGAGATGTCGAGAATGTTCGATCAGCGATATGAAGCAAAGACAAATGACAACAATCTCTGTCGAATACAAACACCGATCAAACATAAATTAATTTGTCCACGCAAAGCAATACAATTAAAATAAACTGATGGTATACCTAAACAATTCAGTAATTATGTGCATCAGTACCAAAAAAAATGAGAAGGGGGTAACTCTTTCCTTAAACCCTAATTCCCCCAAAAGACTAATACATGGACTCAACAATTAATGGTCTTATAGTAATATAGTTTATTTATATTACATAAATGCTGCTCAACGATTTAGAATCTACAGCCTTAGGGCCAGTTTGTTGTTGCGGTTCTACATTGTGGAATCTAGTTAGTTCAAATAATCTTTACCAATTCTAGTAAACTATTTCTGTTATAGTTAATATATCAAAAGGGAAAGAGAAGTACATAAAAATGTAAGTATATCAAAAGAGAATGTTCGATCGTGATGAGCGTATAAAGAAGACATATTATGAAGAAGCAAGAGCGAGAGGCAAAGAAGACATAAAAATGTACCAAGCAGATTTGACAGTATATCAAAGAGACAAAAGTAAATAGTTAGTATTTTGGCAATACTGTGTAGATATTCTAATACAGCTTATTGGTTTGTTTGAACATTGTCAAGGAAGCAGAGAATTCTCCTTCTCTCTGATCTTCCCAGAAAGCATATTTCAAACACATAATACAGCTTATTGGTTTGTTCTAGATCATGATTATTACATGCGACAAATATATTACCACGCAAAAGTAAAGATAAACATAAATAGATGCTACTAAAGGAATTTATAGAAACACACATAATAAAAACATAAGAACATAGAAGAACATAAAAACATTTATACATACATCATACAAAGTTCAATTTCGAAAGTAGAGGTTTACAGAAAGCAAAAAACAGTATATACATTTCTTTTGAGGTAGGATTAATGTATCACTTTGTTCGGGGAAAAAGGCACAAATTTATATGGTACCAAGGTATTGCTAAAAAAATTATGTTCTTTGCAGTAGCATTACCGTTGCTTTGGTACCGCGTTTGGGATCCCCAGATATCACTCCAAGAGCTACTCGTATCTGACTTCTTTTGGTTCATCATCCGTGTTCTGACTTTTTCCTGTAAAAACGGACAGGTTTGCATAAAAGTGTTTAGTTCCTGTAAAAATCAATGACTCGTTTCAGTCATTTGCGGTTCTGGCTAGCAGTACCATCTCACAAATTAGCCATCAGACAACTACATAATACAATTATATAACCCAAGATTCTGATCAATCATGTCATATCTATGTACAAATCAACCACAGAAGGTGCCAGTTACGTAGAAAAGACATTATGGAAACAAAACTCACACGAAAATATTAGTACATTACAGATCAACGAAAACGGAGAATTATAACCCACTAACGATTCAGATGAAGAGCACAGATTCCCCGAAACACAACATAAAAGCTATCCTACAGCCCTTGTTGAAGTCAACAAAAAGTTGTGGGTAACCCAAATCAATCCGTAATCCTTTAAACCACCCTAGTCATGAAGTACCATCAACCAATTAAGTACATGGCGAAATTACGAGTCTACCAAACGTCCAATTCTAATATGTAATTACAAAGGAATATCCTAGCAAATTTACACCAGAACTTTATTAGAATAGAATCTCTCTTCATATAGTTACATCAAAAGCTATTATCTTCAACTCACAGCATCGACATCCCAAAAAAAGAACTTATGGCCAAAAGTTACGGATTAGCATGACCACAACGAAAAAAGCTACATATCCTGACGAGTTGATCAATACCATCTACACAACCAGGCACGATGTTAGGAAAAAAATAATGGGGTCTTCAATTTACAAAACTAAATAATCACAACAACAACAACATACACACCAAAGTTTACGCAAGAATTTCTAAACCTGAAAGTATCGATCAACAAATTTGCCACCACCTAGTTACCTACTACCATCGAAACCCTCCAACACCCAAAGAGATCGCAACTTCCATAACAATCAACACCGGACAACACGAAAAAAAAAAAACGAAAGGAAAAAAAAAGTGGGAGTAGAGACGAACCGAAGCGGTGCTCCAATTTGAACGAACTCCTCGCCATCACGCCTGCGACATACCCTACGAGCAACAAATCATCGCAAGATCAGCCCAAAACTCATCGATCAAGAACCTAACCGCAACAACTACCAAATCTTCAAACGAATCCTCACGGATCGGATGGAACCGGACGAGAGATTGGGGCGAGGAGCTCGTGTTCAGATTGGCGTTGTGTTCGTGCGGAGTGAGAGGAGGGTTGGGATGGCGGCCGCCGCCATCTCCCACCTCCGCCGAGGCGCGCATGTGCAGCGCCACGCTCCTCTACCTCTCGCGCGCCTTTCTACCCTCCGCCGTTGTCTCCCCTCGCCGCCGGCTGCGCGAGTGGGGATGTCATGCACGCCGGGCGCGGAGATTGCAAGCGCTGGGAGATTGTGGAGATTGGGAGGCGGAGATCGCGGCGTGGGGGGCGGCGCGAGGAGATTGGGGCGAGGAGCTCGTGTCTGTATCGGCGTTGTGTTCGTGCGGAGTGAGAGGGAGGGTTGGGATGGCGGCCGCTGTGTACGCGAGGAGATTAGGGTGGAGGGGGGGCTGTGTAGAGCTGGAGGCTGTAGAGTGGGGTCCGCGGAAGCCGTACCGCTGCCACTAACTGCTGCTTTATATATTAGTATAGATTATCCAGTTAAAGAAGCAGAAACTAACCCTACTTACCACTTCCAACTCGGAAATAAAAATAAACCTTACTCATCCCTCAACAATCATTTCAGGATGAGTCCACGACTCAATACTCAACCTGTCATTTCCAATCTCATCAATTAACATTTACCAATTGTAACACACAATGCAATACTTTTATGCTCTCATCCTCTTTCTCATGAATCATAAAATGAATGCACCATGCATGCTCGTAATGCACATTGTCATAGCGTATACCGGTATAGCTGAGTGCATACCCGTCGGTGTGAACCCTCTCATTCCCAACCATCCCATGGCGGGGCCTACTCTTACTGACTCGCTCCCATCCGTGGATGGGACTACGAGGTAGGACTTTTGTACTCACTACGTATGAGTACAGAGGCCCACATCAACATGGGTCGTCTCTTCTGTAATGAATGCGCAAATGCAAATGACATGTTTATAAGCACAACACAAACATGAATATAACACACACATTACCAGTTAATCACTTTATCCTTTGCATCAATATAACCCTTCTCAATTGTACAATACGTAAGGTATTACAATACTAGAAATTTAACAACTTACCTTCCCATTGCTAACATTCATCCATCCTCATTACTGTAACATCACGAAATTTGGCCCAATTTGAATTTTTGAAGTTATTTAAATTTTTGTGAATTAATTAAACATTTATTTGCATTTAATTGAATTTATCTGAATTTTTGGGATTTATTTGGATTTAATCAAATTTATTTGGTTTATTCTTTTCTTGAAAAATTGATTATCAGAAAAGGAAATTATCAAAAATAAATAAAAATATTTTATTTAGGCTCAAAATGCTCTGTAATATTTCTAGAATTTTTCGGGTATTTTTAGTGCCCTAATTAATTACTTTGAATTTCTGCAATTATTTTTATTGGAAAAAGCTGAAAAATCGGAGGCTACAGTGTCGGGCCGAGCCCAACACTGTGCCGTGCCAGGAAACCCTAGCGCCGCTACGTTCGCGCCATGCGATCTCGATCGGGCGATCGTTATGGAGCCGCGTCGCTCTTGGCGCTTGAGCCATTGGATCTTGGCGTCAAGCCGATAGGATGGCGACGCGTGGCTCAGCTCCGCCGAAATGTTATTCATTCGACGCCGTTGGATCGAAGTCAAACGGCGGGACGTGACCGAAGCTTCTCGGGACGGAGCGCTCTGCCGTACCGCCGTCGCCCGTAGGCCGCCGAGATTCGTCAGGGATTTGCACGCGCTCCAAGGCGTCTTGGCGACCGTGCTGTAGTCCATTAAATTGGTCTCCTCGCCCCGCACATTCGGTCTGTTCGCCCGATAGCTCTCGTGCACCGTAGCCCACTCAGGAGCTCGCCGGAGTAGCCTCTTCCCTCTCCTCTGTCCTTCTGCATTATTCGCCGTAGTCCGCCGCTCCCCACCGCACATGACACCCTCGCCGAGTTCCTGGTGTCGCGCCGCATCCGTTGGACTACTTCTTTCCACCGGAGAAGCTCAGGAACGCCGTCGACTGCGTCATCTTCTCCAAGTCCGGCGACAAGCGCTGCCGCCTCTCCCTCGACGCATCGCGACTCACCGCCACCGTCGGATTCTCATCGGACGCCCAAGGTAAAGCCACGTGCCATCTCTTTGAATCATGACGTATCGATACCGGTAGATCTCGGCCATTGGCTGGTAATCGTGCGGCTCTGGAATGGCCACGTAGGTGCGGTGAGCAGTAAACTCGCTGGGTAACGGTAGCCGTCGGATCTCCATCGCACGTTTGAGGTAGCGCCACGTCTTCTCTAGTGGATTCACGTTTGAATAAGCACCGTAGATCTCAGCCGCCGGATTTTGATCCAACCGCCCCATTGCGCGCGTGAGGCTTGGTAGCGATCTGGCCTTCGGTTAGCCTTCGCCGTTAGATTCTCATCCGACCGCTCGGTTCGCCCACGAGGCGCGGAATAGGATATCGCCGGGTACCTCGCACCGCTGGATCTGCATCCGGCCGTCTTTGGTGAGCCTCGGTCGGCCTGTTGAAGATGGCCATCGGATCCCGATGGAGGGCCGAGATCGCGCCGCGTGTCGACTTCGGTTGACCGAGAAACCTTTGTTCGGTGGGGCCCACATGTCGCAGTGATGACCGGCAGGCCGACGCCAAGATGACATCATCTGGGGCCCACGTGTCAGTGGCCGAGCCGACGTGGCAGCCTCTAGTGCCGACACGTGTCACGCCGAGGATTTAACCGAATTTTTCAGTAGAAAAATAAATCACTTAATTCGGTTATTCATTTATTGAATTTCAGAAAACTTGTAATTGCTATAACTTTTGCATTTTAACTTGGATTTGGGTGATTCTAGTGCCCAAAAATTTGTAAAAATGTAAACTATTTAATGGTGATTTTTATTTTATTTTTAGTGATGGTCTTGCAGTCTGTATTGTTTATTTATTGTGTGTTGCTTGATGCGAGTAGACTCCGAGTCGCCGGAAGTCGCCGAGAGAGACTTCGAAGACCCGTCGCAGATCTCAGACCAGGACCAACTCCTTTTCGAAGGCAAGTCATGCTTTTGACCATATTGCCCCTAGATTTCAAAATGTATTTCGATTCAATTTATGCATGCTATGTTAGTAAAAATGAAATAGTTTATGTTGGGAAAGGTAGCTAAAAATACCATTTTGATTATGCCACCTTGTTAATGTCATTGTACGCCCTGAATACCTTGTCACCCTAGAATGCTAAATTATGTTGGTTGCTATATTAATGCCAACACGGGAGGCTAGACTGTGATTAGTCGCTAGCTTTGCTTGTATCGTTGAATGTCTTTCATTCAAAAATCAATCTTGACTAAACAATTATGGAACGATTTTGGAATAATGCGATGATGTCATGAAATGGAATTGAGGGTAGCGACACTGTGGTTCTACTCGTGCAATGAAGTAGGCATTGGCATGTGTTGCATAAATGCAAACCCGGGGTGGGAAATGTTTTGGACCGGGGCAAGTGGCGAGAAGGCTTCATGCCGGGTGGGCCTATGTGGCAACGGGATGTATGAAAGATTGTGAAGGCTGTGTGTCGAGAAGTATAAAATGGAGGTCTTGCCCTAGACGCTTAAGAACTTTACCTCATGCGAGCCTTTGAACTTAGTTTCTCGTACAACCACTTGTCCTAATGGGACGGGCCTAGTTTAGTAGGTCTCTAATATCTCCCTTTGATACCTCGGGGCGACAGTTACACCAAAATGTAATCAGACGGGGAGCGTACTGTCTTTGCTGCTTGGTACCCATCTAACTTGATTCTTTGTTCTAAACTTTGGCTCTGTGTGAGGGAAGTGTTAGAAAGGCAATACTAGAGAGGATCACTGGCTAAGTGTTAGTCTCCGAAAGACTTTGTTGCAATCAATCACCTGTGTGGTGAGCGACTGTATCCTGTGGGTAAAGTGTACAGCCTCTGCAGAGTGTGTGTAAAAATCTATTCGAATAGCCGTGTCCGCGGTATTGGACATTGCTCGGGGATTACAGTCAAGGGTTAGATTTTCAAAATAAAATGTGGGATGGGTGGCTGTGTGCCAAAAGCTGTTGAAATGAAATTGGGGCTGTGTTCCAAAAGCTGTTGAAATGAAATTGGGGCTGTGTGCCAAAACTCTTGGAATTGAATTGAGAAATTAATTATTAATAATAATGGTTTACTGCTTTTAATCTAATAGGATTACCTGTTTAAAAGAAGTGCCGGTTTATGCAAAATAACCATTAAGCCCTTCCTTTGGCATAAGCCATGCATGTAGTAATAAGACTGCATTGTGCATGACTTGTTGAGTATGTTGTATACTCACCCTTGCATCGACAAAACCTCAGAAGAAGAAGCCTTGCCAGCTTTGGAGGAGGAGTTCATCGAAGGCCAGGAGGATTAGGGGTTGAGCCGCACTCAGTTGCCTGTGGCTATGAAGGGTTACTTGCTTTACTTTTGCTTCCGCTGATAAACTTGTGATACTTTGATAATTATCGCCCTGCGTGGCGAATTATTGTAAGGTGGCCAAAAGGCTGTGTAACTCGCTTATATCCGTGTTTGAAGTACTTTATTATTAAATTCTGCTGTGTATGATTGTGGTACTTCAACCTGTTTATACTGTGTGCACTAGCGTGATCCTGGACTAGTGCCGAATACACAGAGTGTCCGAATCCGTAAATTCGGGGCACAACAGGGTTGGTATCAGAGCCATATTGACTGTAGGACTTAACCCTAGTTGGACTGGCCGTATTAGAAAGGATAAAAGCTAATTTCTAAAGATTAAAATTTGGCAAGAAGAATCAATGAAATCTTGACTCATCCCTTCTTCCTTACTTCATACCTTTGCTGTATTTTGCTATTACTTTTGTATTATTTAAAATTTTAGTACTGACGCGTTGCTTTGGCAGATGCGGATGGTTCACTCTTTCGGCGAGCGTCACGGAGGCTACGCAGCGGAGCTGTGGAGGATGCTCCAGGTGTTGGGAGGCTTCGACCGCCCTGTCTAGCGGTCCCGCACCTGGATAGTCTATGGGATCAACCGCGGATGGGAGACGACCCTCACTTTGTACGCGCAGGAGCACGCGCGTGCTAGTCATCCGCTCCACCTCGCGGTGAAGCGAGCTAGCTACGAGGCGGGCATACAGGAGTGTGCCCGGGTAGCGCTGCGCCGGGTTAGCAGGGACTACAGCTATGAGTGTGGGACCTCGCCTTCGTGTGCACCAAGACGTGGGAGGACCTCTCAGCGCGCTTGAGTTGGAGGACGACACCGCCGTCGTGCACGGGGCCGCCGGCCGCTTTCGGAGGAGGTCATATACGCCCACGACCAGAGCTTCAGTGTGTGTACAGCGTCTGGAGGAGACCGAGATTGCCCTCGAGAGACCGAGAGCACGCTGCTCGTTCGGAGGATCGCCGAGCTGGAGGAGGCTCTCTGGCTCGAGGAGCGGACGCCGTCATGGAGCTCGACGACGACGACGAGGAGGAGCCGGAGGAGCAGGGGCCCGCGCCTGAGGACCAACAGCCGGTGGTGCCCCGAGCTGCACCAGTGGGAGGGCATGGGGATTAGTTTGCCCCGATGCCAGCTCACCTGCCGGTTTACGTGATCGGCGAGCCGCAGCCGGGTTGGCTTGAGGAGTGAGCTTTTTTAGAGTTACAGTGATCAGCTTTTGCGTTGAGACTCACCTGTGTTGAGTCGCGTCTTTAACCTCGAACTTAGATGTGCGATGTGATGTAATGAACAAATTAATGTGATGTTGTGACTGCTTGATGGTTGCATAGTCCCTAGACTATGTAAGAAACCATACCTAATTATTATTTATGCTTTAATGTTTAAAGGGTTTTTAAGTTACACCTATTTCCCCGTTGTCAGCGTAATCTACGCTGGGGTACCCTCTCCGCCGCACAAAAGCAGTCAACATGGCGGTCAACATAGCGACCCAGCGTGGCACCGGCGGCGGTGGGCGACCACGCCCCGCTAGCCCCATATCGATCGCGTGGCACCCGGTGGCGGTGGGGCGAAGCACGCCCGCTTCGCCCGGCAGTCGGTCCACGTGGCACCGGCGGCAGTGGCGAAGCACGCCTGCTCGTCCGTGAGGGCGATCCACGTGGCACCCGACGAGCGGTGGGCGAAGACGCCCTACCGCCGGGCGAAGCGATCCACGTGGCACCGGTGGCGGTGGGCGAAAGCACGCCCGCTCGTCCGTGAGCGATCCACGTGGCACCGGCGAAAGGTGGGCGAACACGCCTGCCGCCCGGCGGTCGGTCCACGTGGCACCGGCGGCGGTGTGGGCTAGCACGCCTGCTTTCGTCCGGCGGTGGTCCACGTGGCACCGGCGAGCGTGGGCGAAGCACGCCTGCCGCCGGGCGGTCGATCCACGTGGCACCGGCGAGGAGGTGGGCGAAACGCACGCTCGCCGCCCGGCGGTCGATCCACGTGACGCCCGGCGAAGGTGTGGGCGAGCATGCCTGCCGCCGGTGTCCGTCCACGTGGCGTCCGTGCGAGCGGTGGGCATGGGCGCCTGCTCGCCCCGCCGCAAGACGAAAGGTGGTGCGAGGTGGCTTCACCGGCTCCTTCCCTTGTCGCATCGTTTCGGCGGCGGGACAGCGGTGTCGAACTGGCCAACTGCAAGGATTTACGCTACAAGCCCATTCCTCTGACGCCTCTCACCAACCCGTCAAGAATGGGTCACATCCCGGGCGGACCAGGCGAAGCCATGCGTTGGCATTTAATGAGGCTGGAGGAACGGGACAGCACGGGAAGGGGTAATAAATGTATGAAGATAAGCATGATGACCCTCCTTGGTACCTTCCCGGCTGGCCTGGCCTATATAAGGGCCCTCTGGTGCATGGGGAAAAGGGGTCGGTCGAGGGTTGAAGAACGAGCTAGCAAAGAGTCCTGTAGTAGAGCCCAAGGAAAAACTTGTAACCCAAAGGCTTTGTACTGCACTACTCCAAAAACACTCTTAAAACAATCTAGCAGGAAGTAAGGCTATTACCCAAGGCAAAGGGGCCCAACACAGGTAAAATCTTTGTGTCATCCCTAGTTCATAGTCAGCCGAATCCTTCAAGGGAGTCTCTAGGGTTTTCACCCTCTAGGTTTAGCTTGACCGCGAAGACGCCTCCTTCCAACCAAACCCGTCCATGAACTCCGGCCTATCAGTGAATCTGGCCGGCAGTAGCGCCGGTAGGGGGCTAGTGGTTGGTTTCCCCGGCTAACTCCCCGGTGGACTTCGGCGTTCGTGATTTAGAAGCAAGCCCGTGCATCTGAAGATGGCGGATCCTTAGCATCAGGATATCGCGGGGGCGAGCGACGACCAAGGCGCCTCCCGGCCATCACGCCGGTCGAGGGACCGTCTCACCCGCCCACAAAGGCGCCTTCTGCTGCTCCCTTGAAGCGGGGAGCAGCTGGCGCCACAAAGTTGGCCATGGAAGCGCCACTCGCCCCGAGAACTTGCACGCAGCTCGTGCTCTTCTCGACCACCCTCCGGTGGAGTTCGCGGAGACTCCGGCCACCCATGGTCATGCGAGAATCGCCGGCCTCGTGGATGCGCCCGGCTTAGGTAGGGCTCCCGCCAGGTCAGTACCGA
Organism: Guadua angustifolia; assembly: GCA_036346375.1. Taxonomy (NCBI): domain Eukaryota; kingdom Viridiplantae; phylum Streptophyta; class Magnoliopsida; order Poales; family Poaceae; genus Guadua; species Guadua angustifolia. The sequence goes on along the minus strand of CM070502.1, from coordinate 50,089,289 downwards.
TCGCATTTTGGCGCCTAAAGGCGCATGCAGGCGCTCTCATGCCTCCAGCCGCCCTAACGAAAAGCCACGGCCGTGGGGGCCGGGTCGAGAAAGGGCGCAGAAGACGGTTCCGTTCTTGAGGAAGTGGGGACCTCGCGCTCATCTGGATGAGAGCGCCTGATGCGCGATGATGACCCAGCGATGCGCTGCCGCGCCACCGGACCAAGAACGCCGCCACGGCGGTGTAGCATCGGACGATGAGAGTCCCCGTGGCTCTCATTCTCGGAAGGCGAAGGAGGAGGTTCACTCCGACTCTTTAAGGAGCCGACCTCGCGCTCCCATGAACAGTCTCCGGACCAGGGCCCCGATGGCGGCTCGGCTCCCTCTGGCGTCGGTGCGCCAGTTTTCTCGGCGGTGTGCGCGTGGCGTGGCGGACGGAGTTACGCCGGCCATAGAAAAATATGACGGCACCACTCAACCCGGAGGAGTTCCTCCAAATCTACACGATGATGGTGCAGCGGTGGGCGGATCTGAAAAGGTCATGGCCAACTACCTCCCAACAGCCATGACGGGCTCGCCGCTTCGCTCTGGTGCTAAATCTCCCCGAGGATCGGTGCACTCGTGGGGAAGTTGTGCGACCTCTTAGTCGCCAACTTTCAAGGCTCCTTCTTGCAGCTGCGTGGAGGATGACCTCCACGCTCTGAGCAAGAGAACGGGAGTCGCCGCGACTTCATCCGCGGTTCGCCATCGCCGCAATATCGATCCCCACATCTTCGAGCAATCGGTCGTCATCGCCTTCAGGGAGGCGCGACGCCTCGCGAAGATGAAGGAGAAGATGGCCACCCGTACCATCAGCTCCACCTCCGAGCTTTTCTCCCTCGAACATAAGTGTGCACGGGCGCGGAGGTGAGGGGGCCAGCGCCTGGCTCCAAGGGTGGCCAAGGCAAGGACGAGGCCGGGACCTCGAAGGGTTCCGGCCGTGCAGGCAAGAAGGCGCGGAAGCGTGGCGGAGAAACCAGTAGTCTGGCCGCCGAGCGCGACGACGAAGAAGACCCCGCGCCTCGGAAGCGCAACCGCCGCGACCGGCGTGACGACCGTCGTGACCGGCGTAACGATCGCCGCGATCGGCGTGATGACCGCCGCGATCGTGGGAGCGACCGCCACGACGAAAAAGGAGGCGAGCCCTCTCGCCCAATACATAAGACCAATACCCATGACCTAGACAAGCTGCCGGTCGTGGACAAGATGGTGGAGAAGCTCAAGGAACGCCGCCCGACGATGATCAAGGCGAAGATCGGCCCGTGCTTTCCACCACCGATCATCTTGTGGCCTACATCCATGGCGGCTCGTCCACCTTCTCCTCCAACGCCGCCTATAAACGGCTAAGGAGGGAGGTGTGCGCCACGACATCGAGCCCGGGGACGGGTCGGATGCTGAAGTGGTCAGAGCAGTCGCTCACCTTCAGTCGGGCCGACCACCCTGAGGGCGCCACTGGCCTGGGGCATCTCCCGGTCGTGGTGTCGCCCACCATCGGAACGTGCGGCTAGGCCGCGTGTTGGTGGACGGAGGGAGTTCTGTCAACCTCTTGTCCTCCTCAGCGTTCCTGGTGCTCCAGATTCCGCGGCAAGATCTGCGCCCGTCTCTGCCCCTCTTCGGGGTAGACCCAGAATCCAGCCTGATGCCCCTCGGCCAAGTGTGTCTCCCTGTCATTTTCGGGGACGAAGACAACTACCGCACTGAAATGGTCAATTTTGAGGTCGCCAACTTCGACCTCCCCTATAACGCCTTGCTTGGCCGACCGGCGTTGGCCAAGTTCATGGCGGCAAAACACTATGCTTACTTGGTGGTGAAGATGCCGGGGCCGGCTGGCCCCATTGTGATCCGGGTGGATAAAGCCGAAGCCTTGCGCTGTCACAAGCATGCGCTCAAGCTGTCTGGTGCCACCTGCGTCGGGCGCGCAGACGCCACTTCCTCGGGAGCCCCTCAGGCCTAGACCCGTGCCTCACCTGGCTCTGCCGGTGAGGTTAAGGCGGTCGCCCTGAGTGAGGGCGAACCCCGAAAGATCGTCAACATTGGCGCCAGCCTCAGCGCCAAATAGGAAGACGCGCCACCTTCCTCGGTCTAATTCGATGTGTTCACCGCAACCGTCCGATATGGCTGGGGTCCCAGTGGAGGTGATCGAGCGCCGATCGGGCGTTCCTCTCGGCGTCCGATCCGGCAAGGGTCCGGAGGCAGCGCCGAGCGGCAAGACGCCATTCGGGAGGAGGTAGAGAAGCTGTTGAGCGCGGGGATCATCAGGGAAGTCTCTCATCCTGAGTGGCTTGCCAACCCCGTGCTCGTCAAGAAGTCCAACGGGAGGTGGCGCATGTGTGTCGACTTCACCGACCTCAACAAGGCCTGCCTCGGGACCCTTATCCTCGCCATGAAGTCGATCTCATTGTTGACTCTACGGCCGGGTGTGAACTACTATGCTTCCTGGATGCGTATTCCGGATACCACCAGATTAGCATGGCACTTGGAGATGAAGAGAAGACTGCTTTTGTAACCCCTACGGGTGTCTACTGTTATGTAAGAATGGCTTTTGGTTTAAAGAATGCTGGTTCCACTTACCAACGTGCCATGCACATTACCTTCCGCCCCCAGATAGGGCGAAATCTTGAGGTTTACGTTGATGATTTAGTTGTGAAGATCAAAAAGGGTGAAGAACAGATCCAAGACCTGGAGGAAACCTTTACTAACCTCTGGAAGAACTGTCTGAAGCTCAACCCGGAAAAGTGCGTGTTCGGTGTGCCTTCCGGCAAGCTGTTGGGCTTCCTGGTGACCAGCCGGGGCATTGAAGCCAATCCTAACAAAATATCGGCCATCGAGCACATGAAGCCGCTAGCACGACTCAAGCAAGTTCAATGCCTGGCCGGTCGCCTGGCCTCCCTGGGGCGGTTCATTGCCCGGCTAGGGGAAAAAAGCTTGCCTCTGTTCAAGCTGTTGAAGAAGACAAACCACTTGAGTGGATCAAGAAGCCAGTATATGTTTGAGGATCTGGCGGTACCTCTCCTCTCCCGGTCTTTGGTCTCTCCAGCGCCGGATGAGCCGTGCTCTGACATAGCCGCAACCCCGAGGTGGTGGCCTTGGTCTTGATTAAGAGAGAAAGGCGTCCAGAGGTCGGTGTACTACATCGGCAAGGTCTTGCACGAAGCGAGACCCGGTACCCTTGAGCTCGAAGATCTTGTCTGCATCTGGTGGCGTCGAGAAGCCGCGCCATTATTTCCAATCGCGAAATTACTGTGGTCACGGCCTACCCTCTGCGAAGATCCTCCACAACCGAGAAGCGAGAGGGCGGATTGTAAAATGGGCGGTGGGCTGGGAATTCAACATCAAATTAGTACCCACCGCCATCAAAAAGTCGAAGTCGGGCGGAGTTAAATCACCGAGTGGACTCCGCCACTCCAGTGAAAAAGCTCCGCGCCCTCTCCTAGACCTTGTTCTTCGATGGTTCCTTCAGTTGGAGGCGCGGGCCGGAGTTGTCTGGTCTCCCGGCCGGCGACATCCTCCAAGATGTGGTCGCCCTCGACTTCAAGGCCACGAACAACATAGCCGAGTACGAGGGCCTGCTGGCGGGATTGCGCATCGCTTCGGCGTTGGGCATTCTGCGTCTCCAAGTCAAGGAGACTCCTGCTGTCATCAATCAAGCGCTGAAGGAGTTCAATGTTCTCGACCCCACCATGGCGGCGATCAAGCGAGGTCCCAAAGATGGGCGTCATTTTGAAGGTTTGGGATATATCCATGTCCCCCGGCACGACAATCACCTTGCGGACGGGCTTTCGCAGCTTGCGTACTCAAGGGTTCCTGTTCCGGTCGGAGTCTTCGTAGAAAGGCTATCGCGACCGTCCATTGCGGCCCCCGATTCAGGTGGGGACGATGGTGTCGCTGTCGCAGCCCCCAGTTCAGGAGGGGACGACAGCAAGGCCGTTGTGGCCTCCGGCTCAGGCGGAGAAGGCGGTGCCGCTGTCATGGCCCCCAGTTCCGGGGGGAAAGATAGCGTGCCCGCCAAATTTCCGTGCCCGGAGGGAAGATTTGCGGCCGCCGAGGCAGCACCTGTGAAAAGCTTGGCCCGGTAGTACCCAGGCGAGCACCGAGTCGCCGTGCTTGGCCAGAAGATCGTTGGATGGATCCTATCCTAGCCTTCTGCGTGACCAAGTGATCCCGACGATGATGCCTCGGTGAGAAGATTGCACGAAGGCCAAGTGCTATACCTCGGTAGGTGGGGACCTATATCGTCGAGGCGGCGGAGTTCTCTTGAAGTGCATCACTTTCGGGAAGAGGGAGCAACCTGCTCTCTGATATCCATGGAGCGTGTCAAAGGGAGCCATATGTCCCATTTAACGCTAGTCGGTAAAGCGTTCGTCAAGGATTTTATTGGCCTAGTGCCCTCAGGATGCTTAAGAAGCCGGTGAGGACATCTGAAACTTGTCGAGTTCTTCGCCCGAGCAAGTCCACCGACCACCTAGGCTTCGCAAACCATCCCGCTCTCTGGCGTTTGCGATGCAGGGCCGGATATCTGGGTCTGTTCCCGAGACCTGTGGGGCCGCCCACCTCTTCGCCGCCGTCGATAAGTTTACGGTGGGTTGAGGCGGCGGTGCGTGCCATCACGGCCGCCGCCGCCATCAAGTTTATCTTGCGGGATCTTCGCCCGCTTTGGTCGTATAACGCATCATCACCGAACAACGGGCCCAATTCACCGTCGCGCTTTCACGGAATTCTGCGACGAAATGGGCACCAAGGTATGTTTTAACCGGTGGCCCATCCCATGAGCAACGGCAAGCGAACGCAGCCAACGCTATTGGTCTTTGAAGGGCCTCAAGACAAGAGCGTTTGATCGGCTTCACAAAGGGCGCGGTGGTGCGGAAGAGCTCCGGCCGTGTTGTGGTCGCTCCGTACCACACCCAACAGACCCACGGGCGAGCGCCTTTCTTCCCAGTATCTGGCAGCGGTCGTTCTCCCCTCCAAGCCGTCGCTCGGTTCCCCACGCGTCTCGGTGTTTAATGAAGAAGACCAAGAGGATCTCCGGCGAGAAGATGTCAACCTTTTGGAGGAGGTGCGAGATCGTCTTGCTCTCGCGCCGCGCTACTAGCAAAGTCTCGGCGGTACCACGCCACCCGGTCTCTGAGAGAACACCGACGATGGCGACTGGTATTGCGCAGAATTCAGACGCATCTTGGGTTACACAACCTCCCGATGGGAGGGCCCTTCAAAGTGGTTTGATATCTCGGCCGGCGGTCCTTGTTGAGGAGATCGGCGAAGAAGCGAATTCCTATAACATAGAGTCGTTCTTGAAATTCTCTCCTTGAAGGAATTGTAAGTACCCATTGCCGCCTGTCGACCATGAGGTAAGATTCTCCTTGGTGGTTGGTGGCTTCGCGGTTAGTAAAGTTGTTGCCTAGAAGGCTTCGAGTTTACCATTGTTGTCCCTTTCGCGTCCTTAGCGGCAAGTTTTTTGCATGAATGTCATTTGGTTCCAGATATACGCTAATTCCTTGGTGATCTATAGAGTCACACGGTGCACATGTCCGAACAAGGACGGGCGATCGGGGCGGTCTAGATCTTGTGCTCAAACGCTGCTCGCCGCGCCTCGGGTTGGCTCTCTGAAGCACCGCTGGTTGTCACCGCGAGCATCGTTAGTCTAGTACCCCTCCTGGAAGCCTGCAGCCTTGACGCACAGCACCATGGTTCGATCTCCAAAAAATCGCAAGGACTTAGAAATCAAAAAGGGACCGGGGCTCACTCCATGCGGGGACCTATATCGTTCGGTTTTATCTTGCATATGCCTACTCATTCTGTTAGTAGTTGTGCACCAAGGCATAGAGTCACCGACTTATTGCGTGAAGTCTCCAAGCTTCTTCGTGGTCGCCCCAAGCCTCTTCGCGGTCGCCCAGAAGCTCGGGGGCTGGTCGCGCTAAGCTCCTTCGTGGTCGCCCCGAATCTTCTTCGTGGTCGCCCAAGTGTGAGGCGCTGCCGCCTCGAGTCTCTCGTGGCCTTAAGCGCTTGGGGCTGGTCGCCCAATGATATAAAAAAGCAAGATAAATGCTTGCCCGTCGCATTTTTGACCATTTCCTTATGTGTATGCGCTAAGATGGGTCAAGTTACGCGTGATTGTCACAAGTACCAAAAATTAACGACCCCTCATGATACAAGGAAGTGTGCTAAAGCGTTAACGTTCGACGCGGCTAAGCGACCGGAGTGCAAGTTTGACGTGGTACTCAAACACGGCTCGTACGCCTCAGGTTGGCTCTCTGAAGCACCGCTGGTTGTCACCGTCAAGTGCCGCTGGTCTAAAAACACTTCCGGAAACTTGTTGCCTCGCCACTCTATGCTGCAGCACGTTTTCAGGCGATCATTAGGGTCCGGGTTCCAGAAGAGTTTGAACCAAGTGACAATCCCGCGCAAAAACCAAACGCTAAGACCAAGCTACGTCTAGCATTTCCTGTCGGACTCAAGGTTGTTTTTTGCCTAAGTCCCGTATGACTCGTGTGATCCTTACTTGTGTTTGTAGCAAACACGCGTAACCACTGGCGGAGCTCAGGGATGCTGCCCTAACCTAAGCGTTCCTCAGGCATTCCGGCTAAGTTGAAAGGCTGGCCGCCTAACGGTTTAATCTAGCAAACTTGATCACACAAAACGGACGAACATGCAAAATAGCATTGAACCTGGAAATATCTGTTCTGCTAAAAACTACTTAAGCGTTTGTGCATGCAGAGGGATCAACAAAAGGAAGAAAAGCAAAAAGAACCAAGGGGCTGCCCGGCCCTTCACTCCTCGTCGCCGACGTCGATGTCGTTGCCCTCGTCGCCTTCCACGGCCAGGTGGGTGGACACATCCATGGCCGGGCCGCTCAACTTGCGACATCCGGCCCACGTGTTCGCTGGCACCTCGCCTCCACCTGCGCCGCGTCTCCCTCGATGCCGGCCGTCACCGCTGCCATGGGATCAAGGGTGGCGTCGCGGCTGGCCCAGTGGGCCAGCGTATAGGTCGCTATCAAGATCGCGACCTCCCGACCCTCTCTGGCGGAGCATGTGGCTAGGGCCTTAGGCAGTCCCCGGAGTGCTTCCGCAGCCTGGTTGGTCGCGTGAGCGAACTGCAGGGCGGAGTCCTCCAGCGGCGCGTTCAGTACCACCCCCAAGGGCTCCAGGCACCTCTTCGTGCGCTGGAAGGCCTTCTTGAGCATGACAGACAGATTGCGCCGCAGGCGAAAGGATTCGGCCTCCGAGGTCTTCAGCGTCGTCTCGGTCCTCTCGCCGTGCTTGACCCTCTCGGCCGCGTCTGCCGAAGCGGCGCATCGATTCTCTCTGCGCCAATGCCGCCTCGCCGCGTCGCCCTTACGCTCAGCTGCGGCTTCGCCCGATGCTAACTTCTTTGGCGATATCGGCCCCGTGCCTGGCGGCTGCGGCAAGGGCAGAGCCCAGCGAGCCGTGCAAATCCCTGAGCCTAGTGAAGAGCTCGACGTGGCGTTCGGCGGGGGCAATGGCGGTCGCGGGGCGAGGTTCCGGGCGCCGGGCGCCGATCATCGGCTCGGCCCACTCATGGCGATGGCGGAGGCACTTGGGTGGAGGTGCTCGGCGCTTCGGTGGGCGCTGGGGGCGTTTCCGCCCTTGGCGCGTCCTGAGGGGGCCGCCCTTGGCGGTGCCCTCAAGCTAAGACCGGCCATCGGGAGTGTAAGGCCACCTTGTTGGACGGTGGCCTGGGCTCCCACTGCCGGAAAAGTTGGCGCCGCGGGAGGCAGCGTCCCCGGCGACGAAGTCAAGGTTGGGGCGGCCTGTGTTGCCGCCCCCTGCGAAGGAACCGCCACGGCAGGGCTCGTGGCGGCAGAAGTTTGGCCCGCGTCTACGCGGGTCATCTTGGGATCCGGACCCGTGGTGTCCGGGGCGAATGATCGTTTGCCCGCGGCCCGATCGCTGGCGGGGGCCGTGTCCCTGATCACCAGCGGGCCGCGGGCCGGCACCGTGGTGGGCCCCGTGGAGTCCATCGGCGAGAGCAGCCTCACGACTCTTAGGCGCTCCGCGTGCTCCAGATCGGCGAGCGGCTGGGCCACCGCCGGAAAAGGGGTGCCGGTCGGAACCGGCTGCATCAGCACGGCGAGCCATCGGCCCTGGAGCTGCTCATCCAGGTTTCCCGCGCCTGGCAATGGATAAAAAGTAGCTGCTGGTTGGTAGGAGACCACAAAAAGAAGCATGTGCACGAGAAAAAGCTAAAGAAGAACAAAGACTCACGTCCGCCCCGCGTCTTGCGTCAATCGTCGTCGCCGCCGTCTTGCCATGCGGGGGCGACGCGACGGCAGAAGAGGGTGATTCTCCGGACCACGAAGTCCCGCTACCAATTTCAGATAGTCCGGCTTCCCCGCAATCGGAGGACGCTGGTCGCCATTATCTTGAACTCTGCGTCTCCTCGACTGGCGAGTTCCAGTCCTCGGAGGCCTCTGCTGCCCCGGCGGGCACGTCCAAGGCGTCAACGCCGCTGTCATCCTTGATGTACAGCCATTCGCTGCGCCATGACTTCCAGTTGGACCTGGGCTGAAAAGAGATGTAGCGGGAGGCCATCCCGTCCCGCAGGCGGAAGTAGCAGCTCCCCACTACCTCATTATCGTTGGAGGCGCGACAGAGGAAGAAGTGGCGGAAAAGTGGAAGATTCGGCATCACCCCCATGAACATTTCACAGAGTTGTGCGAAGATGGAGAGAAAGACAACGGAGTTGGGGGTGAGGTGAAGGTGGTGGATCCCGTAGAAGTGAAGGACGGTGAGGAAGAAATCAGAAAATGGCGGGGCCAGGCCTGCCATCATAGCCCAAGTGTGGATGAGGATTTCGTCGGAAAGGCACCGCGGTGTGGCGGTCCCCGCTCGGAAGCGGTAGGTGCCCTCTGGCGCTAGGATGGCCATCCTACCCACCGCATGGGCGCCCGGTGGAGGCAGGGATGGAGGGTGCCATGGAGATGAAGAAAGGCTGAGGTTTTTTGAGCAAGAAGGTCGAAGAAGCGAAAGTTAGGGGTGCGCAAGGAAGAAGAAGGCGTAAAACCGCTTGATACAGATGAACCTATAAATGCGCCCCTGCACCGTCGGTTCGCGAAGGGACAAAATCGTGCGTCGCCTCGGGTCCCGAGAAAAATCTGCGGATACGCGGGGGGGAACCGAGGCGGTCGTATCCTCATGAGTGGTGGCCCCACCCAGGAGCGCGCTAAGCATTTAATGAAGGTTCTAAAGGAAGCATTGGTACGCGCTCTAGGGCGGGCCTAGGGGCTACTGTCAGCATACTCTACGCTGGGGTACCCTCTCCGCCGCACAAAAGCAGTCAACATGGCGGTCAACATGACAGACCCGCGTGGCACCCGGGCGGCGGTGGGCGAAACACGCCTGCCGCCCGGCGATCGATCCGTGTGGCACCCGGCAGCAGGTGGGCGAAACACGCCCGCTTCGCCCGTGGTCGATCCACGTGGCACCGGGGCGGTGGCGAAGCGCGCCTGCTTTCGTCGGCGGCGATCCACGTGGCACCGGCGGCGGTGTGGCGAAACCGCCACCGCCCGTGAGCGATCCACTTGGCACCAGCGGCGTGTGGGCGAAACGCGCCACTTTCGTCGGCGGCGATCCACGTGGCACCCGCGGCGGTGGGTGTGGACGCTACTACTAGCCCGCAAGACGAAAGGTGGTGCGAGGTGGCTTCACCTCGGCTCCTTCCCTTGTCGTATCGTTCGGGTGGCGGTGACAGCGTGTCGAACTTCATCAACCGCAAGGATTGCTACAAGCCCATTCCTCGACGCCTCTCACCAACTTTGTCAAGAAGGGGTCATATTCGGGCGGACCAGCGGCCATGCATCGGCATTTAATGAGGCCGAGGAACGGACAAAGACGGAAGGGGTAATAAATGTATGAAGATAAGCATGATGACCCTCCTTGGTACCGGCCTTTACCGGCTGGCCTATATAAGGGCCCTCGGGTGCATGGGGAAAAGGGGTCGGGCGAGGGTTGAAGAACGAGCTAGCAAAGAGTCTTGTAGTAGAGCCCAAGGAAAAACTTGTAACCCAAAGGCTTTGTACTGCACTACTCCAAAAACACTCTTAAAACAATCTAGCAGGAAGTAAGGCTATTACCCAAGGCAAAGGGGGCCTGAACCTGGGTAAAATCTTTATATCATCCCTAGTTCATAGACGCCGGAATCCTTCGCGTGGGAGTCTCTAGGTTTAGCCAGCCGCGAAGACGCCCTTCTTCCGAACCAAACCCAGTCAGTAGACTTCGGGCCTGTCAGGCGGAATACGTCGATACCCGTATAAGTTCCTATGCTTGCCTATTCTTTTCCCCCTTATCTCTAAACCACCGAAGCAATCAGCAGATGGTGAACACTCGCAATAGCGGAGCAGGAGGCAGTCAGAGCAGTAGACCACCACCGCAGGCAGCACCGCCAGTTGACATGCAGAATCTAGGAGCATTTCTCGCAGCACAGACTCAATTAATGCAGACTATGATGGCAACCGTGCAACAAATCAACACTCAGGCAGATGCCAACAATCAAGCTAATAACAATGGGCCACGTCCCTTTTCAAGATTGTCCGAGTTTATGAGGACGCGTCCGCCTACTTTCTCAGGCAATGCCAGTCCACTAGAGGCAGACTACTGGTTGAGAACCATCGAAGGGAAATTGCATTTAACGCAGTGTGAAGGAAACGAGAGGGTGCTTTATGCCTCTCACCAGCTTGAGGGAACCGCCGCTGAATGGTGGGAAAACTACTGCGCGTCGCAGGAAAACCCGCAGGAGATTACATGGGAAGAATTTACCATAGCTTTTCGCCAATATCATGTACCGGAGGGTATCATGGAGTTGAAAAAGGAGGAATTCCGAGCGCTGAAGCAAGGAGGCCAGACAGTGGCCGACTATCTGAATAAATTCACTCGGCTAGCACGCCACGCCCGTAAGACGAGCAATGCAAAAGGCAAGCGGCCTCGCTTATGAAGGACTCAACATCTGGTCTCTGGTGGGTTTGATTACCCACACCTTTCCAGATTTTCAAGAGTTAGTGAACAAGGCGCTCATACTGGAAGATAAGCGCAAGGAACTTGACAACAATTGCAAACGCCGCATGGCTCAGCAAGGAGGACGCCATGGTCATCAGAAAACAAGAATGATACCCCAGTAGTTCGCCAGGTTCCAGCAGGGAAGCAGTATCAAGACACCGCCGCCAATGCCAAGACCAGTAGGACAAACTCCCTAGACCCCAGTCCGGGTTGTTAACCAGAGCGGAGGAAATCAGCAGTTGTCAGGAAGACGTTGCTACAATTGCAATGAGACTGGGCATTTCGCCAATACGTGCCCTAAGAAGGAGGTGTGACACCAAAGGCGCTTCAATTTAGGAACACCTGCTAAAACTCACCGCCGGGGAGGAAGCCGAGGACCCGCCTAAGCCGGAGCTACACCGCAAGCATTCACGCGAGGCGAATCAACCATATCTCCGCAGACGAAGTCCGAAATGCAACGGACGCCGTGCTCGGTAAGTTCCTAGTCAACTCGATTGCCGCCTCATGATATTTGATTCAGAGCTTCACATTCGCTTCGCTTCTCGAGATTTTGCTTTGTGACAAATGATCTGGATATTGTTAACCTTAAAAGTACACTTCTAGTTCAATCCCCTGGATCAGAACTCCGCTCTAAAGTCGGATGTTCTGGAGTTAAGCTACTAATAAAAGGAGTAGAGTTCCTTGCGAACCTTATTATATTAGATACCCAAACCCTAGATGTTATCCTAGGAATGGATTGGTTGACTAAGCATAAGGCTGTATTAGACCGCGGGCGAAGAGTTGTGTCTATTGAGAGCCCTAAAGGTAGGAAGGTGGAATTTCAAGCAGTGGCAGTTCGAGAAAGTCAGATGTTAGTAAACAATCTGGAGACTGTCAATATAAGAGACGTACCAGTGGTCAGTGAATACCCAGATGTTTTTCCTGAGGAATTACCAGGAATGCCACCGGACAGAGACATAGAGTTCGTAATTGACTTAGTGCCTGGAACAGCACCAATAGCGAAGAGACCATACCGGATGTCCACCGAAGAGTTGGTAGAAATGAAAAAGCAGATTGAGGAATTATTGGAAAAAGGGTTCATTAGACCGAGCTCGTCACCCTGGGAAGCACCGGTTCTGTTTGTTAAGAAAAAGGATGGGAGTTTTCGGATGTGTGTAGATTATCGTGCACTTAACGAAGTGACGATAAAGAACAAATACCCATTACCCCGGATAGATGATCTTTTCGATCAATTAAGAGGAGCAAGAGTATTCTCCAAGATCGACCTTAGGTCAGGATACCACCAATTGAAAATCAAGACAGAGGACATACCCAAGACTGCATTTTCTTCAAGATATGGACACTATGAGTTCACTGTTATGTCATTTGGATTGACAAATGCGCCAGCTTACTTTATGAACTTAATGAATAAAGTATTCATGGAATATTTAGATAAATTTGTGGTCGTGTTCATAGACGATATTCTGGTCTACTCAAGGACGGATGAAGAGCACGCCCAACATTTGAGATTAGTGCTGGAAAAGTTAAGGGAGCAGCAGCTATATGCGAAATTCAGTAAGTGCGATTTCTGGAAGAGTAAGGTAGATTTCCTAGGGCATGTAATGACCGCGGAGGGAATTGCAGTAGACCCAAGCAAGGTTGAGGCAGTACTACATTGGGAATCGCCAAAGACGGTTACACAGATTCGAAGTTTTCTTGGGATGGCTGGTTATTACCGATGATTTATAGAAGGGTTTTCCACAATTGCTAGGCCAATTACACAATTGCTTAAGAAAGAGAAGAAATTTGTTTGGACACCAGATTATGAGAAGAGCTTTCAAGAATTGAAGAAATGACTGACATCAGCACCAGTGTTAGTTCAACCAGATGTGCACCAGAGTTTCGATATTTACTGCGATGCATCACGCCAAGGACTCGGATGCGTGTTAATGCAGAATGGAAGGGTAGTAGCCTATGCATCAAGGCAATTAAGGCCACATGAAGGGAATTACCCGACACACGATCTAGAACTTGCAGCCGTAGTGCATGCCCTGAAGATATGGCGTCACTATCTTATTGGCAATAGATGTGAGGTGTATACAGATCATAAAAGCCTTAAATACATTTTCACTCAATCCGACCTAAACATGAGGCAAAGGAGATGGTTAGAGCTGATCAAGGACTACAACATGGGTATTCATTATCACCCCGGTAAAGCCAATGTAGTGGCTGATGCCTTGAGTCGAAAAAGTTATAGCCTAAATATGATAATGGGAGAAAGCCAGGAAGAATTGTGCAAGGACCTTCGGAGATTGAAATTGGAAGTTGTTCCGGAAGGATTTTTAGCCGCATTAGAAGTGAAGCCTATCTTGGAAGATCAGATTAGGGAGGGTCAGAAGAATGATGAGAAGATCGAGAGAATCAAAGCCAAGATGGAGGAAGGACAAGCAAAGGAATTTAAGCTGGACGAACACGGCACGTTATGGATGAAGGAGCACATTTGTGTACCTAACAAAAGGGAGTTGAAGCAGTTAATACTAGAGGAAGCTCACGACTCCAAGTATTCGATTCACCCAGGAAGTGCAAAAATGTACCAAGACTTAAAAGACGGGTTTTGGTGGCCAAATATGAAGACAGGTTGCTGAACACGTAGCACTATGTGATGTATGCCAGCGAGTCAAAGCTATGCATCAGAGACCAGCAGGACTGCTACAGTCGTTAAAAATACCAGAGTGGAAATGGGAAGAGATCGGAATGGATTTCATTACCGGATTGCCAAGGACGCAAGGCGGTTATGACTCCATATGGGTCATCGTGGATCGATTGACAAAGGTCGCGCACTTCATACCGGTAAAGACGACCTACTCAGGAGATAAGTTGGTAGAGCTATACATGGCAAGGATCGTTTGTTTACATGGAGTTCCAAAGAAGATAGTATCGGACAGAGGTACCCAATTTACCTCAAGGTTTTGGGATAAACTGCATTCAGCGATGGGCACCCGCTTGAACTTCAGTACAACGTATCACCCGCAGACGGATGGACAGACTGAAAGAGTCAACCAGATATTAGAAGATTTGTTAAGAGCCTGTGCGTTGGCTCATACATCGACTTGGGATAAATGTTTGCCATATGCTGAATTTAGTTACAACAACAGCTATCAGGCTAGTCTTCAGATGCCACCTTTCGAAGCTCTGTACGGACGACCTTGTAGGACACCGTTAAATTGGAATGAGACTGGTGAGCGTCGTGTCTTCGGACCAGACATACTCCAAGAAGCCGAAGAGCAAATAGAACTAATCAGGGAAAGGTTAAAAATCGCGCAGTCAAGACAAAAGAGTTACGCGAACAATCGCCGCAGGGATTTGAGCTTTGAACCTGAAGATTACGTGTATCTCAGAGTTACGCCTCTTAAGGGAGTCCAGAGGTTTCGCAAAAAGGGCAAACTTGCGCCAAGATATGTAGAACCGTTTAAGATCATAAGCCATAAGGGCGAAGTCGCATATCAACTGGAATTACCGCAGTCATTAGCAGTACACAATGTATTTCATGTATCGCAACTCAAGAAGTGTCTCCGAGTGCCTGAGGAGTAAGCATCGTTAGAAGACGTTGAACTACAGGAGGACTTGACTTACAAGGAGCAACCGATAAAGATTCTGGATACAGTAGATCAGAAAACCAGGAGCAAGACAACCCATTTTTGTAGAGTTCAGTGGAGCAATCACACAGAAAGTGAAGCCACATGGGAACGAGAGGAAGATCTGAAAAAGGAATTCCCAAACCAATTCTTTAGTTAAGCTTCAAATCTCGGGGTCGAGATTCTGTTAAGGGGGGTAGGTTTGTAACGTCCCGAAATTTGGCCTAATTTGAATTTTTGAAGTTATTTAAATTATTGTGAATTAATTAAAGATTTATTTGCATTTAATTGAATTTATCTGAATTTTTGGGATTTATTTGGATTATTCGTTTCTTGAAAAATTGATTATCAGAAAAGGTAATAATCAAAAATAAATAAAAATATTTTATTTAGGCTCAAAATGCTCTGAAATATTTTCTAGAATTTTTCGGGTATTTTTAGTGCCCTAATTAATTACTTTGAATTTCTACAATTATTTTTATTGGAAAAAGCTGAAAAATCGGAGGCTACAGTGTCGGGCCGAGCCCAACACTGTGCCGCGCTAGGAAACCCTAGCGCCGCTACGTCGCGCCATGCGATCTCGATCGAGCGATCGTTATGGAGCCGCGTCGCTCTTGGCGCTTGAGCCATTGGATCTTGGCGTTAAGCCGATAGGATGGCGACGCGTGTCTCAGCTCCGCCGAAACGTTATTCATTCCACGCCGTTGGATTGAAATCAAATGGCGGGACGTGACCGAAGCTTCTCGAGACGGAGCGCTCTGCCGCACCGCCGTCGCCCGTAGGCCGCCGAGATTCGTCAGGGATTTGCACGCGCTCCAAGGCGTCTTGGTGACCGTGCTGTAGTCCATTAAATTGGTCTCCTCGCCCCGCACATTCGGTCTGTTCGCCCGATAGCTCTCGTGCACCGTAACCCACTCAGGAGCTCGCCGGAGTAGCCTCTTCCCTCTCCTCTGTCCTTCTGCATTATTCGCCGTAGTCCGCCGCTCCCCACCGCACTTGACACCCTCGCCGAGTTCCCGGTGTCGCGCCGCATCCGTTGGACTACTTCTTTCCACCGGAGAAGCTCGGGAACGCCGTCGACTGTGTCATCTTCTCCAAGTCCGGCGACAAGCGCTGCCGCCTCTCCCTCGACGTATCGCGACTCACCGCCACCGTCGGATTCTCATCGGACGCCCAAGGTAAAGCCACGTGTCATCTCTTTGAATCATGACGTATCGATACCGGTAGATCTCGGCCGTTGGCTGGTAATCGTGTGGCTCTGGAATGGCCACGTAGGTGCGGTGAGCAGTATACTCGCTGGGTAACGGTAGCCGTCGGATCTCCATCGCACGTCTGAGGTAGCGCCACGTCTTCTCCAGTGGATTCACGTTTGAATAAGCACCGTAGATCTCAGCCGTCGGATTTTGATCCAACCGCCCCCATTGCGCCGCGTAGGCTTGGTAGCAGTGCAGCGCTCAGTTAGACTCCGTCGTTAGATTCTCATCCGACCTCTCTGGTTCGTCCACGTAGGCGCGGGAATAGGATATCGCTCAGGTACCCTGCACCGTTGGATCTGCATCCCACCGTGCTGGTGCGTCCACGTAGCCTCGGGTCGGCGCGGTTGAAGATGGCCATCGGATCCCTGATGGAGGGCCGAGATCACGTCGTGTGTCAGCTTCCGGTTGGACCGAGCACTATTCCGGTGGGCCCACATGTCAGTGTGATGACCCCGGCTGTGCTGACGTCAGCATGACGTCATCTGGGGCCCACGTGTCAGTGGTCGAGCCAACGTGGCAGCCTCTGGAGCCGACACGTGTCACGCCGAGGATTTAACCGAATTTTTCAGTAGAAAAATAAATCACTTAATTCGGTTATTCATTTATTGAATTTCAGAAAACTTGTAATTGCTATAACTTTTGCACTTTAACTCGGATTTGGGTGATTCCAGTGCCCAAAAATTTTTAAAAATGTAAACTATTTAATGGTGATTTTTATTTTATTTTTAGTGATGGTCTTGCTGTCTATATTGTTTATTTATTGTGTGTTGCTTGATGCGAGTAGACTCCGAGTCGCCGGAAGTCGCCGAGAGAGACTTCGAAGACCCGTCGCAGATCTCAGACCAGGACCAACTCCTTTTCGAAGGCAAGTCATGCTTTGACCATATTGCCCCTAGATTTCAAAATGTATTTCGATTCAATTTATGCATGCTATGTTAGTAAAAATGAAATAGTTTATGTTGGGAAAGGTAGCTAAAAATACCATTTTGATTATGCCACCTTGTTAATGTCATTATGCATACTGAACACCTTGTCAC
Source organism: Guadua angustifolia (assembly GCA_036346375.1). Lineage (NCBI taxonomy): Eukaryota > Viridiplantae > Streptophyta > Magnoliopsida > Poales > Poaceae > Guadua > Guadua angustifolia. The sequence continues at coordinate 50,072,355 of CM070502.1, read as the reverse complement.
CCTAGAATGCTAAATTATGTTGGTTGCTATATTAATGCCAACACGGGAGGCTAGACCGTGATTAGTCGCTTAGCCTGCTTGTATGCGTTGAATGTTTTTCATTTAGCAAATCAATACTGACTAAACAATTATGGAACGCATTTTAGAATAATGCGATGATGTCATGAAATGGAATTGAGGGTAGCGACCTGTGTGGTTCTACTCGTGCAATGAAGTAGGCATTGGCATGTGTTGCAAAAATGCAAACCCGGGGTGGGAAATGTTTTGGACCGGGGCAAGTGGCGAGAAGGCTTCGTGCCGGGTGGGCCTGTGTGGCAACAGGATGTATGAAAGATTGTGAAGGCTGTGTGCCGAGAAGTATAAAATGGATGTCTTGCCCGGGACAGTTAAGGACTTTACCTTGCGAGCCTTTGAACTTAGTTTCTCGTACAACCACTTGTCCGGAATGGGACGGGCCTAGTTTAGTAGGTCTCTAATATCTCCCTTTGATACCTCGGGGCGACAGTTACACCAAAATGTAACTGTACGGGGGAGCGTACCTGTGCTGCGGTTTGGTACCCATCTAACGGTATTCGCATGTTCTAAACTTTGGCTCTGTGTGAGGGAAGTGTTAGAAAGGCAATACTGGAGAGGATCACTGGCTAAGTGTTAGTCTCCGAAAGACTTTGTTGCAATCAATCACCTGTGTGGTGAGCGACTGTATCCTGTGGGTAAAGTGTACAGTCTCTGCAGAGTGTGTGTAAAAATCTATTCGAATAGCCGTGTCCGCGGTATTGGACATTGCTCGGGGATTACAGTCAAGGGTTAGATTTTCAAAATAAAATGTGGGATGGGTGGCTGTGTTCCAAAAGCTGTTGAAATGAAATTGGGGCTGTGTGCCAAAAGCTGTTGAAATGAAATTGGGGCTGTGTGCCAAAACTCTTGGAATTGAATTGAGAAATTAATTATTAATAATAATGGTTTACTGCTTTTAATCTAATAGGATTACCTGTTTAAAAGAAGTGCCGGTTTATGCAAAATAACCATTAAGCCCTTCCTTTGGCATAAGCCATGCATGTAGTAATAAGACTGCATTGTGCATGACTTGTTGAGTATGTTGTATACTCACCCTTGCATCGACAAAACCTCAGATGAAGAAGCCGTGCCAGCTTGGGAGGAGTTCATCGAAGGCCAGGAGGATTAGGGGTTGAGCCGCACTCAGTTGCCTGTGGCTATGAAGGGTTCCTTGCTTTACTTTTGCTTCCGCTGATAAACTTGTGATACTTTGATAATTATCGCCCTGCGTGGCGAATTATTCTAAGGTGGCCATAAGGCTGTGTAACTCGCTTATATCCTTTTTTGAAGTACTTTATTATTAAATTCCGTTGTGTATGATTGTGGTACTTCAACCTGTTTATACTGTGTGCACTAGCATGATCCTGGACTAGTGCCGAATACACAGAGTGTCCGAATCCATAAATTCGGGGCACGACAATTACCATGATAAGAACAACTTCTAGATATGCTATTAAACATAACCAAATCATTAGAATTTTCATACTCTTATCACAAGTAGAGCATTTAACACCCTACTAACGCTCTAGGACTGCATGCACTTGCCTTTAACCTCGGCGAGAAACTGACGGCCCATTGCAGCGCTAGAAATCACCAACCCTAGAGAACAACAACCCAAGATAGGGCAAGGCACGATTGTCACAATCACAAACTTAACGGAAATTAAAGAAGCAGTTAAATAAGAGTATAATAGCACACTACTTGATAAGGGACTTTATACAATTCAAGATAGCTTTGGCATTGATAACTCTAGAATACAAAACAACAGTAAATGCATCCTTATACTAATACACATCACACAGAAAGACTTCAGAGTCAGTACACACCATTCGAGGCTAAGCACATCTTTTTGACACTCATATATCACCTTGCTCAAAAACTACACACCTAAATCTTGAGCATAAAAACTGACAAATTCAAGATCATCGTTCGGATTCTATGTCTCACGAAATGAACCATGCAGCCTTATGATCATACTGAGATAGGAAAAGGTATAATAAGATATCAACATCAGCATGACCTCCTAAGAGTAGGGAAAGTCTGAAATGAGAACACATACCATAAATATAGCTTTAAACAACAAACCACAAAAATTGGTTAACTTAATAACACATGGCCTACCCTCAATGGCTCAAATGACTAACAGAAAACAGGTTAATACTCTCTGTTGCGATCGGATTCATACACATAAATTAGAAATGCATCGATTCTAGCATTTCAAAGCTCATCCCTCAACCTTGCATACTTAACTCACTGCGATACCCATAATCTAAACCTTCTAGGCATTTCATCAATCACCTAGCATACGCAAGGGAACCAAATACCACAATTAATTTGACAGGGCTCAAAGAAAAAGGATGACATTAAACAGAATTTAACATGTTCATAGCAAGCACACATGCATCCAGGATCCAAGATCCACTCAATTAATTGCATCTCAAAACAAGGATTCTAGCTAGGCATTTGCACAAACACTTGGCATGCAAGTTGGACCCCAAGAAGAATATACCTCAAAGACCTCCTCATGGAGCCATGGAGGAAGGGGAGGCAGAGCGGGGGCACCAAGGCCAGGGGAGGCACCGAGCCAGGAGGTAGAAGGGCAGGGGCGCCGGCCAGGTGAGGTGGCTGGAGCGTCGGCTGGCCAGGAGGAGGAGCTGGGCGTCGCCAGGGGAGAGGCAGGGCGCGCCGGCCAGGAGGTGCTGGAGCGCCGGCCAGGGGAGGATGCACTCGTCGGCTGGGGGTTTTGCAAGCGCCAACCAGGGAGCAATCGCCAGGGGAAGAGTGGGAGGCAGCCGGCATGGGGGCTCTCGGCTAGGAGCAAGGGCAGCCGGCCTGGGTGCGCTTCATCCAGAAAATGAGAGGGGGAGGGAGTCGGCACTGGTTGAGGAAAGAAAAGATCTGGTCAGTTGGAATGATAGCCACACAATGGAAGGATATATGAGGTTAGGTGAGAGGAAAATCCTGGTAAACGATTTGGGGTATTACAGTGCCGCCTGGCTCTCCTCCCGGCCGGTGCAGCCTAGAGCCTCCCAGCCGGCGCTCCTCTCCAGAAGCTGCTTCCTGAAAGCAGCAGCAAGAATCAAGCATTGGAGGCGGCAAAGAATGGTCAAGAAGAAGAATGGAGCAATGGAGCGGCCAGAAGAGCCAGAGGCAGCCGGCCCTAGCAGCTAGGAGCGGCGACTGCAGCCCCAGCCGCCTCCCTCTTGTCGGCCATCCCTGGTGACTCCTCCGTGTTCCTCCGGCCCTGCTCCGGCCAGCTTCGGCGACCTCTCCCCCGGCTAGCTCCTCCCCCCATCTCACTTCTTCCTCCATGGATATGCTTGCAGGTATATTAGTTTGGGTTTGTTCATTGCATGCATGGTGTTTGTATTAATGCCTAGCTAGGGTTTGAGTGATGTTGGGTGGCTGGGTTAGGGTTCTCGCCATGGAGTCTTATTGGTTGATTTGTTGTGTATGGAATGGATTAGAGGTGGAACCCTAGAAGCTGTGCAGTTTTGATTTTCAAGCAGATTCATGTGCTCTGTTGTAGCGCGAAATTGAAAATTCTGCAAGTGTTTCCTGGGGTCTGGCGATTGCGAAAGTTGTAGATAATCGAATTACCTTTCAATTGTGAAAGTTGGTACAGTCTATGTTCATCTTCGATCTGGGAACTGCGGGTGCATTGGCTGAGTGAATGGTTATGTTATATATGTAGTTTGTCTACTCACGGTCGTTTTGAGCTCAAAAACTCAAGAATCCATTAAGCCAATCAAATGTTACGCTATTTAGAAGTCTCGGTGCTGAATTTGGACAACTGCAGCATGCTCCATTTTCCGGTCGGAGTTTAGTGTTCGATTTGGAGGCCCTCGAGGTATCTCCCGCATGGTTGGCTTTGAGATAGCTGGAGGGCATCCTCTTATGGTTAATTAGGAGCTGAGTTCACTTCATTTGGTTAAGTGAATCAAAAGTTTGGCTTGTTGGAAGGCTGCTATCCCCGTTGGTCAGATTTTCTGTTTTCAGGGTTTAGGAGTGGGTCGAAGAATCGAAGTCGTTATAAATCTTGTGTTTGTTTTGTTGGTATGTTTTGAGTAGATTGTATACTTGTAGGTGTTGGAACCCCAGGGGTGGCATCAATCTTCTCGCCACACTGTTTCAAGAGGTTAAAGGCAAGTGCATTCCCTAGAGCGTTTAGTAGGGTGTGAAATGCTTTGCTTGCGATAAGAGTATGAAAATCCTAATGATTTGGTTATGTTTAATAGCATATTTAGAAGTTGTTCTTGGCATGACAATGAGGATGGATGATTGTTAGCAACGGGAAGTAAGTTATTCAAATTCTATTATTGCAATGCATTATGAATTGTACAAATGAGTATGCTTATAGTTGAGCATGTTGTGATGACGATAATGATATTGAGCATGCTTATTTATGTTCATGTTGAGGAAAACGACAAAAGTGAGAAAGGAGTGCACTTTTCTTGTGATTTAAGTATGTTAAATTGCATATGTGCATTCATAATGGAAGAGGTGACCCATTTTGATACGGGCCTCTGTGTTCACACGTAGTGAACACGAAAGTCCTACCTGTAATACCGTAAAATCGTTTTCCTGGGATTTTGACCGAAATTGTCTTCATTTTCTTGATTCAAGGATTTATTCTGGAGAAAGTTTTGTCGCCTCGCAGTTTAAGAAGTTTATTAAAGGCTTGGGTTTCAACTGAACCTTTGTTTCTTTTGCGTCAGGATTTAGTGAGCTTTTGCGGTGGGCTCCCTTGTATGAATTTCTATGGTGCAGAATGATTGAGATGGATTGCTAACTGAGGGAAATTAAATGATGTGTGTATTATCGAGAAAAGGTGGGCTTCAGTTGGAGTTTTTGAGAGGCTTTTAGTATTTACCTTCTTGCCCTTGTGAGACCCCTAATCTCAGCCACTTAGTCGGGTTTTCTTGGCACTAGTTCTTTTCCCCATGTCTTGGCTCCTCTCCTAAGCCCAGCCGACTCCAAAGCACCTCCGCCTCCCTCCCGACTCCAAAGCAATCGGCGCCGCCTAGCCTCCTCCCCACCGGCGCCACCCTCCAGCCGCGCCTCCCTCCACCGCCTCCCTCCCTCCTGGCTCCTCCTCCATGGCAGCGCCTCCTCCTGCGCCCGGCTCACGTGACACTCTTCCCAAAGACTCGTCGCCCTGCCTCTGCTCAAGGGCGACTCCCCCTCCGGCCTAGCGCCTCCACCTCCCTTTCCTGCAGGAGTAAAAGTTTTGAGGTAAAAACCCTAGGTTTTTGGAGATTAAATTAGCTTGCATGAAGGGTGTTTGATGAAATGCTTAGCTAGGTTTTCATGAGATGAAATATTTGTGCATGCCCTGTGTGCGATGAATTGGCTGTGAGAGGTGTTACAGTATTGGTCTCCCTCTCAAAATCTTCCTTTCATGAACCGAATGCTACTGGCTTTTTTTTTGATTGAGCTACTCACTAGAAATTTTCTTTATGCAGTGATGTATGTTAATTAGTCAATGTATTATAACCCTGATTTATGTGCTTGTGATGTAAGGTTTCCTTGATTGGTTCTTGCTATAGCTAGTATTTTAGTAAATCTTCCTGTATGCGATTTTGATATGAGGGTATGGGTTCTAGTGGCAGTCAGTATACAATTTGGAATAGTGTGTATGAATGGTAGAACAGAGAGGGTTTTCAGGTTGTCCCTAAGGAAATGCTTGGCTGAGAACTGTCAGTGACCTATATACTCATACTCTGGCTTATGTTTGGGTTCAAAGGAGAGATCAACAGATTTTGTAGAATTATAATCACAGAGTGTTACATGCAAGGATTTGATTAAGTTCCATATTTCTTACTACCCTTTTTGCTCCGTTATTTATTGTGAGTAAGCTTGTTGTTGTGTTATTGTTGCTTCGTTGTATAGAGACTGCGATAAGTGTTCATGAAGTATTGATTGCCAAATCTTGGTTAATAAACAGTAGTTGTATATGTATTGTATATGTGGATTTGTTACTGATGCATACCAACTACTTATGTATACCAAATTAGATTCGGAAGATTTTGTGTCTTTGTTGTTTATTATGGTGCAGAAATATACACGTATGTGTTATTTGTGTATGAGCCCTTGTAATTGTTATTCAAAAGATAAGGCTTAGTTTACAAGAAATACTAATTTGTGCATAAATTTAAGTGGAATGAGTATTGTTTATTTGCAGAGAAGGTTCTGTCGGGAGTGGCCTCAACCGCATGCCACTCCATTCTCCGTCGGTAAAGGCAAGTACATCGAGTTGTGTGCTTAATTGAGTTGTTCGTTGATATTTATCTGTTCATGGCTAATTTTTATTGATTGTGGCAAGTGTTAGTTATATTGGTGACCGTCCCTTCGAGGACGTGATTAGCTATTGAATTCGCGTGTCACTAGTAAGCCTTAATTTCGGTGAGATTACTGTACCTTTGTTAATATTGCAGTGAGTAGCGAGTATAGGGTACGTGGATACTCGTGGTTAATTTACAAGAATTGTACTTAACTGTGCCCCGTCTGGGAATGGAATTGAGTATGTGTACGAATCAATGTATTGCTGAATTTTGTGTGTATATATGTATGCTTGTTTGTGCTGGTGGAAATGTGGGTTCAGCAAGAGCCTATTTATATAAGTATATACATTGATGAGTCTTGTGTGTCTATGTGAAGTCATACTTATATGTATGCATGAGGTTTCTCTAAATGAAAGGCACTGCTTAGAGTGTGTGAATGTGTATAGCTGCCATAGTCCATACAATTATGTGTGATACTTGCTGAAATCTGTGGTCATGTGTGCTTGCATGTATGACTGACCTTGTGTTTATATATATATACAAACATTTGCACACATGTATATACTTATGTAGTATGGGAGATTTTATGTATATATGTATATATTTACATATATGCTTGTATATGTATGTGGTTATAGTTATGTTAGTGTTGGCAATGAATGAAAGGTTGCGGTCCATTCGTGTTAATTGCATTTGTGCATTCATAATGGAAGAGGCGACCCATTACGATCGACAGAACCTCTGTGTTCACACGTAGTGAACACGAAAGTCCTACCTCGTAGTCCCATTCATCGAGGTGAATGGGAGCGAGACAGTAAGAGTAGGCACCTTCCACGGGATGGAAGGGACGTGAGGGTGCACACCGACGGGTGGGCACTTTCAGCGATCTGACGCGCATCGAAAAGAGCATTCTTGTGCATTGCATCTCTTCTCTTTCCTAAAAGTTGAAAATCTTGAGTTATGTTGAGGAGTTGTTTCCGTTGGGGTTTGGGAGTTCGAGAGTCGAATTCTCTTATGATTTATGGTTGAGTTTTCTGGAAAAAAAAAGAGATGGTCTTTGTTGTTGCTCGTGCTCAAGAATTTCGGTTTTCTTTAAAGGTTGGGTGCGTGACCCATGAGGATATTCAAGGCGTTACGTGTATGATGAGTAGTTGAGCTTTCGGATAAGGAGGTTCTTGATTCATTGAAAGAAATCATTGGTTATTTAAAGACAACCAAATTTATTGTATGTCATAGGATGATTAATTGGAATGGTAAGTGATTCTAAATTGAAAAGTTGATTAGAGTTTTCACCATGGTCGTGAGACGTGGAATTGAATGGAAGTTCAAGATTTGTGTTCCAGTAAGTCTAGTAGTGAGCGGGATTGAGAGGGTCTAGAATCTTCTATGAATGAATTTATTATAGTAAGAGGTTGATGTAATGTACCGGAGTATATTAGCGCCAAGGCATGAGAGTTGTGATTTAGAGGCAAGTGATGTTCCTTGAGCATTGAATGGTTTTATCATCAAGTTGATGACGTGATTGCGGTAATCTTTTTGATATGGTTAAGTTATTGCTTTAAATGGGTATAAATGCGTATTGTCCGGATGCGGTTTCATTGTATTACTTGCTCTTATGGTCAAGCTTTTGTGTTGCTTATGTTAAATTGGAATTGCTATTCTCGTGTACTTTGCTGAGTCATCGACTCACGCTTGTTGGTGTGTTGTTGCAGGTACCTTGAAATTGGCATGCATGGAAGGGGGTAGTAGCACAATCACGTTTTGCATCATCACCTTTCCATTGTGTTAATTCATAATTCTGATATAAATAGCTTGAGAAGATCATTGTAAGGGGCTGTTCGCGGTTGTGTTTAATGAGTTCCTGTCCTGTAATAATTTATGTGGTGGAGTTCTCTAATTTCCTTTGGTTGTGTGATTGGTTAACTAAGGACCTGCTAGAATGATACCCTACGTCTGCAAGTGTTTTCTGTCTGCTGAGTGGATGTCCTACTTTCTAGAGAGGTCATGCCGAAATTTTGTACATTTCGGTAGCTTAGTTTTAAATCCCGTTTTACAGTTTAGAGGTTGTTTTCAGTCTTTTCGTAGGGGCGTCATTAGTCATTTAGAGTTTTTCTTTCTTTTTTTTGGTAGCATCCGTGGCGCGTCCGGCGTTGGGGTGTTACACTACCTCGTAGTCCCGTTCATTGAAGTGAACGGGAGCGAGACAGTAAGAGTAGGCACCTTCCACTGGGCTGGAAGGGAGACGAGGGTGAACACCGACGGGTGTTCCCTCTAGCTATACCGGTATAGGCTAAAAGGATGCATTTGAGCATGGTAGCATGATTGCATTACATTGCATTGCATAATGAATGGTAATTGCAGTTCCTGAGCTGAGGGCAAGTACAGGTTGGGGTTTGAGTTGTGGACTCATCCGAAGCCGTCAATGGGGGTAGGAACGATAGATAACTGTTTCCTGAAGTTTGGGATTCAGTTAATCTGAGTAGTGAGATAGCTGTGGGGTTGTCGTTGATTCACATTTATTTTTCTTAATGATTTCAATTAAGTAATGGTTATGTTTAATAGTGAAGTAATTGTGTTCCTACATTTGGATTTATATGAATTCAAAATGCTTTCTTTATTTACGGATGTTAATTAAAGGAACTGTTACTTTATGTCTTGAAGTAGGTGTATTCTAGTCGAATTCATTACTTTTCATACTTGATTGCACTTTGCTGGGTCTTGGACTCACGCTTGTTGTTTTCTTGTTTTAGGTACTTTGAAGCTGGCTCGCCGGGTTGGGAGTAGTATCACGTGCACGACTTCGGTCTCCAACAATTCGTTTAACCAATTCATTACGTCTTGATGTATCTAATGCGATTGTAATGTGTTGTGCGTCGTGGTGGAGTTTATTAAATTCTATTGGTTGTGTGATTGGTTAACTAAGGACCTGCTAGAATGGTATCATACTACAATGTTTTATGTCTGCTGAGTGGATGTCCTATTTTCTAGAGAGGTCATGCCGAAATTTTGTAAATTTCGTGACTTAGTTTTCAGCCGGTTTTAGAGTTTAGTGGTTGATTGCAGTCAAGTTCGTAGAGGTGTTAGGTTGTTATGTCTTCTTCGGAAATTCTCAGTTCAATTGATCTTGTTGTGGAGAATTTTCGTGTGTGGGTCGGAGGGGTGTCGCTAGTGAATCAGGGTTTTGGTAGCATCCGTGGCGCGTTGGCGTCGGGGTGTTACAGTTGGTATCAGAGCGGGCTTCAGGTCCGTGGTGTTTGAATGTAGTGAGTAATTCTAGATGAATTAATATTTTACTGTATGAAGGTAGAAACATGGTTTAGGTTGAACCTTTAAAATGTGGCCCTAGGGCAATAACCTTAAAACTTGATGTAGAATGGTTAAATAATTTAAAAAATGACACACTCTGATGCACAGTAGGAAAGGGATGGGCTATCGTTGCATTGTGCTACAATGCTTATTGTGTTATTTATACTATGTTGGTATTTGTGGTTATGTTATTTGTTAGTTGATACGGCTATGGTAGTATTTACCGCTACGCATTTGAAGTGGTAGACTGCTTAGTGGGGTCCGGTGGGACTCCTTGTACCGAAGGGATTTCGGCCCTATCGTGTAGCTGTGTTGGTCGGTGTGACAGTTGAGAGCCAGCACCGGAGGATTCATAACCCCGTGTGAGGATAGTCCTAGTTCTTTTGCCGTAAATCGGAGAGTAATCGATTTCTCATTTTTTTTCTTTCGTGGTTGAGAAACTCGTTTTGGTGACTCTCTTTTGTCGTGGGAGCTTTGTGATTTATCTGTGTTTCGGAGTTTGTGGTCATGACAAGGGTTGAATCTTGTCGTGCAGTAAAGTGAAGAGTATCGTTTTGCACCTCTTTTTGTCGCTGTGTGGAGAAAGTTATAGATTCCTTCTTGTGTTGGTTGTTCTCCCAGTTTAAAAAAAAAGTGTTGTTGTACTTCTGCTGTAGATGGGAGAATTGATGGAGTAAGTTTCCGGGCTTTGACTTATTTGGTCTTTTTAGGTTTAAGTCAAAGAAAAGGGGTTTTGGTGTTGCACCTCATTGGTTGATGGCGGGGAAAGACATGGATTTCTTTGTGTTGTCGTTCTCCGAGTTGAAGTTTTGGATTTGGGGTTTTAAAGGAAAAATGTGTTATTCGATCGATTCGCTTTTCCTTTCCGTGAATTAATTTGTGTAACTCCTTCCCTTCGTGGAATTTTGGAGTTTGATGATTAGTTTGGAGGACTGTTGAATGGCAAGGCTTGTGCCCTGTCATTTTCTAAGTCTTTTGAGAGTCGAGCTTCTTTGGAAGTTTTCGTTGGCTTTGCCGGAAGGGAAAATATGACAGTCAGAGTAAGTTGTATGTTGATTGAAGATCTTTCTGTAGCGGATTAGTAAAATGTTTATGTTGTTCGGTTAAGGTGAACGACCCTAATTGGATAGATGGCAAGAATTATTTCGTGGGTCATGGTGATCCACGGTTATAAGTGGAGATCTGTAAGCGGAGTTTGCGTAAGGTTATAAATGATTGTGTCAAAGAAGTAATAACAAGTTTGGTTGAGGAACTTGTTAAATAAGTTGATGTAGTTCAATTGTCTAAATCATTGGAGACTTAGATAATTGATCCTTGTGTTCGTCATATGGTTGACGGATAGGAATTTTGGGTGGTAGGTTAATTTGGGATAAAAGTTAACCTGTTTTTCGTTGATGAGTTTTATGGGGGAGAATTTGTTTAATGTTGGTGATAACATTTCCGATCGCAGATGTAATTAGTTGAAAGGATAAAATTCTGGAGATAGTGATCCAAGGAAGAGTGGTTATAAAATTCTTACTAAGTCTTGTTGGGGCCTCCCAAAGGCGCTAAGTGTGAGCATTGAAACCTTTATTGTTAAAGGTGCAAGAATTTTAGAGATAATGGGATGTAAGATGAGCTTAGGTTTAAATACCTATGGACTTGGGTTGTCGGTGTAATCATTTGGATGTATGCCTTTTTGTTTAAGACGTTCTATTGGGTGTGTAATTGAAGTTGCCATATGAGTTGCGTTTCGCCAAGTGGTGGATTTAGTGGATGAAAGCTTATGAGGAAGAAAGAATGAATACTTATGGAATGGTGTGATGTTAGTCTTTGGATTTGCCATTTAAACAGAAATAAAAGAGGTAACGGAAAATGTTGGAAGCTCTTCATGTTGTCGTTCTCCGAGTTGAAGTTTTGGATTTGGGATTTGAAGTGATGGCTAGGTACACCAGAGGCATAGAGACGAGTAGGCCGACAAAGGCGAGAGGGTCATCTGGGAAGAGTAGCGAACCGTCGGCACAGCGGAACCACCGCCGAAGCAGAGAAGAGCGCGGCGCCGAGAGCAGTGGCGATCCAGAAGATGCAGAGGTGCAAAGGCTGGGTGGCAGCGGTGTCCCCTTTCTCTGAGGCGACTGACCACGTGGCCATGGCGTGCGCGACGAAGTGGGCAGCGAGGAAGGCGGACTCCACAGCACGCCATGACGTGCTCGGCAGGAGGAAGAACGTGAGCACGAGGAGGACGGCGGACGCCCCAAGCGCGACCGCGTAGCGGCCAGTGGTTCGGAATGGCGGTGGCTTCGGCAGCAGCACCACGTGCTCGGGGGAAGACCCCGTGTCGCCCATGCGAAGGCGGTGGATGACGAGGATGAGCGAGGCGACGAGAAAGACGAGGTCAACGAAGCCGAGGAGCGCGCAGTGCGGGCATGGCAAGAGGAAGAAGAACACGAGCTGGTAATACAAATTGCAAAAAGGGATAAAAATGATTGATTGATTTTTGAGATTGGTAATATATATTGCTACGTACAATATATTTGGTTTTAATTCATACAGGAGAAGAAACCATAAAAACTTTTTTAATCGGGAGATTTAGATGTTTGATCTTGTAGCACAATTTTATTTTATTACTTGAACTTTATGTTTCGTTACCAATTTTATTTTTCGTCGCAACGCACGGGCATTGATCTAGTTTACATATAGTTTTTTAGTTATTTGATACTACAAATCCAAGGAAAATATTTGTATAAGTTCTAAGAAGTTCTCAAACAATTATCATAGTTCCCAAATCCAAAACTTCAATTTGGAGAACGACAGCACGGAAATTCCATGCCTTTCCCCACCATCAACCAACGAGGCGCAACACCAAAACCCCTTTTCTTTGACCTAAACCCAAAAAGACCAACTGAGTCAAAGCCCGGAAACGTACTCCATCAATTCTCCCATCTACAGCAGAAGTACAACAACTCCTTATAAACTCGGAGAACAACCAACACAAGAAGGAATCCATAACTTTCTACGCAAAGTAACCAAAGAGGTGCAAAACGATACTCTTTACTTTACCGCACACAACAAGATTCAACCCTTGTCATGACCACAAACTCCGAAACACAGATAAATCACAAAACTCCCACGACAAAAGAGAGTCACCAAACGAGTTTCTCAACCACGAAAAACAAGAAATCAATTACTCTCCGATTTACGGCAAAGGAATTAGGAATATCCTCACCCGGGATTATGAATCCTTCGGTGCTGGCTTTCAACTGCCACACCGACCAACACGGCTATACGACAGGGCCAAAATCTCTTCGGAACATGGAGTCCCACCAGACCTCGCAGAGCGCTCAACCACTTCAAGAATAGTCATAAATACTACCAGAGCCTTAACAAGACTAACATATAACATAATCACAAGTATCAACATAGCATCAGTAACAAAATAAGCATTGTAACACAATGCAACGATATCCCATCCCGTTCCTATTGTGCATCAGAGTGTGTCAAGTTTTAAATTATTTAACCAGTCTACATCAAGTTTTAAGGTTATTGCCCTAGGGCCACATTTTAAAGGTTCAACCTAAACCATGTTTCTACCTTCACACAGCAAAATTTTAATTCATTCTAGAATTACTCACTACATTCAAACACCACGGACCTGAAGCCCGCTCTGAAACCAACAATAACACCCCGGAGCCCATACGCGCCACGAATGCTACCAACCCTCTAAACTATTAAGACCGGCTTAGAAACTAGGCAACCGAAATTTACAAAATTTCGGCATGACCTCTCTAGAACAGAGGACATCCACTCAGCAGACAAAAGAATAGTAATAGTTATGATATCATTCTAGCAGGTCCTTAGTTAAGCAATCACACACCCAACAGAATTTAAGAAATCTCATTACGATGAACAATAAATTACAATCACATTAATTACATTCAGAATTGACTAATTGGTTAAATAAATTGCTAGAGACTGCAGTCGTGCACGTGTTACTACTCCCAACCCGATGAATCAGCTTCAAGGTACCTAAAACAGGAAGCAAACAAGCGTGAGTCCAAGACTCAGCAAAGTGCAACAATAAAGAAACGCAACCAAATCAAACGAAATACCAATACTTTGAAAAGTAATATATTCAAATACTTGACTGAACTTGGCAAATAAATGAACCGGAAACTGATTCCAAATACCACAACCATCTCAAGAATTATTTAAACTTTACTCATACCTCAATAGCTACTTTTGGATGAGTCCACGACTCAATCCTCAATCTATAAATGCCATTAGCTCCACGATTAACCATTAACAATTTCAATTCGCTGTCTTCATGCTCAATTGCACAAAACATACAAAAGAAGAATTTCATATCCATACATCGCAATCAACTCATTAAAAATGATTCATCATTGTCAACGCAATGTAGATGCAAATATGCCATACAAAGAAGAATCTCATATCCATACATCATAATCAACTCATTAAACATGATTCATCATTATCAATGCAATGGAGATGCAAATATGCTTGCATGTTCATATGCTCATCTCATTTCAAAATTCTCATCTCATTCCACCATTCTCATGCATATTCCACCATTCTCATGCATATGATGCATCATGCATGTCTCATCTCCTCTTTTAGCACATACCGGTGTTACCGAGCACCACCCGTCGATGAGTGCCCTCAAACCCAACCATCCCGTGGAACGGGCCTGCCGAAACAGGACTTGACCGCTACCCAGAAGCGAGTCCTACACTTAACACCGCTCCCATCCACGCCAGTGGATGGGACTATGGGGTAGGATCTCTGAGCACTCTGGATTAGTGATATACTCCATATGACTTTCTCACCGACCTGGCTCGATGCACTTGTTATGAATGCACATATGCAAATGTCATTCTCAACATTGAATTCACCTTCTCAACACTCATGTCCATATTCTCACAAATCTTATCAACATGGTCATATCTGTCATTAACACTCGCACCAAAGACATAATCAATTTTTCATAATCGCAAATCAACTATTCCTATTAATCCAACCTCACTACTTCATTATTCACAATCACCTATCATAGCAGTGAGCAATTATACGGGGTCCAACAAACAACCCACAAAGCATTCAACCCAAAGATGCACTTTTCATGAAAGCAAAAATGCAAAAGCCATTCTCAACGTTTATATCCACAAGGTCACATATATCATCAACACTCACATAAACGCCACAATCGTATATCATGACCACCAATCGAGCCTTTTTCATAACTCAAATCTTATATCTTTTATGTTCCCATTAGCCTAATCATACTAGGGAGCATCATCATGGAATATATAAAATGTAACGCATGGCATATTGACAAGGCATATGGTTCATCAATCGACTCACATAGCAAACAAACACTGATAAACTTGCATATAATCTCGGTTTAAACGATAGCATAGCCAATTAACTATTCTCATTCATCACATCGCATGCAAAATCAAACATGAAAATATTAAAATAACTCATGGATAGTTGTATGATTGCGAAACCTAATGGCCACCTAAGCCACAACCGATACAATACACTTGCCTTCAACTTCTCGAGACGGTGTGGCGAGACAAGGTTGCCACACCCGGGGTCACACCACCTGCACATAGATATAACCCAATCAAAACACGCCCAAAATCATCACAAGACTCATAGCTAAGTAGGTTTCGCAACCCACTCCTAAAACCCGAAAACAGCAAAATGCCCACACGGAGCAGCACTCGGAAAAACGGTCATAACTTTTAGTCGGATGAACAAAACTAAGTGATTTCAGTCTCTATTGAAAGGTAATTCGATTATCTACAACTTTTTCTATAGCCGACCGACCAGAAAAAACACCGATTATTCTCAGATTTGCGATGAACAGCAGACGAACATAGTTTAACTTGTTCTGGACAGAAATCGGTAAAATAGCCATAACTTTCAAACGGCTGAATGAAACTTGATGATTTCGGTCTCTATTGAAAGGTAATTCGATTATCTACAACTTTTGCAATAGCCTGACCCCCAGAAAATGCTTGTAGAATTTTCAATTAGCAGTTCTAACCAAGGACGAAATTCTGCCCGAACAGAAAATTTCCAATCACTCTAGTCTCTCCAATCCCCAACCCCCAACATCTCAAAATCATGAATCCTAGCCAAGCAATAGCACAAACACCTTGCATGCAAGCCAAAAGGATCCCCACTACCTAGGGTTTTACCTCAAGGAGGAGAGGGAGGTGGGGGGCTGCTGCTGTTGCTCCTCTTGACGCCTGCTGCTTTGCTCCAAGCTTCTTCTTTGGCGCCATCGCTCACTGGAGCTCGGCGGGGACGCCAAGCCAGAGGGGAGGGCGATGCCGGCCTGGGGAACGCCAAGCCAGAGGGGAGGGCGCAGGGAGAGCACCGGCAGGGAAATGCTCGGGCAAGGCAGGAGGGGCGCAAGGGAGCCGGCAGGGAGGCTGGATGGGGGAGTCGGCAGGGAGGAAGAAGCATCGGCAGGATTGGGGAGAAAGAAAAAGTGGCAACGCCCCCAAGCAAAATCTCAGCCACAAACACTAGGAGAAGAGAGAAAGAGATTAGGTGAGGGAGGGGAAATTCCCAAAAACCCCTCCTAAAAACCAAAAATCCAACTTTTAATCATTAGCGTGAACCAAACTATTAAATTCTTGGCGCGAAACGACAATTATTAGGATAGACAACCTGCCGCAAAAAAACTAAACGGCACGGAGAAAATACACATCCCGATAATTATTTTCACGGAAAAACTCAATACCTTTAATAAACTGCGAGGCGACAAAACTTTTCTTCAGAATAAATCCTTGAATCAAGAAAACGAAGACAATTCTGGCCAAAAACCCAGGAAAACAATTTTGCGGTATTACACTCTCCTCCCCTTTAACAGAATTCGACCTCGAATTCTGAACACCACAAGAACTCCAACAAGAACAACGGGAACCGACTGATAAAGCGAAAACATCCAAAAAGAACAAAGGAAACCCTAGTTCGCATTTCTCCTCAATAGTTAACCTTTATTGCCACATAACCATTAACAACTTCTGACCGAATCCGAATATACCACTATTTCTAACCAATTAACGCCGGGATCCTCTAGCAATCAAAACATGACTTTTATCTTTTCAACAGGATCAAAAATCACTTTTTTTACTATTGAATTGGTTAGCCCTACAGGGCAATAATCAAATTCCCTCATAACATAAAATCGAACTTGACCTTCTTTCAAACTTGTCTCATACAACGAGACAATCACTCAACGAAAAGGTTTGCAACCAAACCATCCATTTCCGACTGACCCACATTGAGTCTAACCCCTAAAACTGAGGGTTCCGACAAACTTACGGAAATAAAGCATTTAGCGACTGATTCCACCCAAAAGAATTTGAATCGACATCACATGGCTCCATCATAATCCACCTTTAAACTACTTGAGGTCAATGCCTAGCTCATGCTAGGATCGCAAATCAATACTAAACTACACTTAGTTCTTTTCTTAAGAGGGTCTCGCCCTCACAATCTTTCACTCACATAATCGAACCCAAGAGTATAAATCCTTACTATACTCAAAACGACACCACGAACAGTCATAATCTTTAACTCCAGCTAGAATGCAAAAAAGATACAATTCTCTTTAAACCAATAAACCACATACATCACCTTGGAGAAAATTCAACAAAAACCCATGATCGCTCTATTTCCTTTCCTAAGCCAAATCGCAAAGGCAAATTCAAACCTCGAACATCTCAAGAACCACTTTTATCATTTTCGAATCAATGCGATCAGATTTACATCGGGGAGTACTCAAAATAAAAGAGAGACTCCACGCAACTCTTTGACAGAAGCTCTCAATAACCATAACAACTTAACTTGTTGTCATCAAAGCAAAACTGCGTAAAACACCAAAATCAGCAATTTGAAAGAGAAAATCGATTCTCAAACCCGACATCCGAACCCACAATCAACACACAATCTCTCAAAGAGAAAAGGGGAAACTCATTCCCAACAGAGACCACTTCACTAGCCGACATCACTTATGACTTAATCATAAGCTTCACCCTTTAGAAACATTCATTAAGATCAATCCCTTTTTATTCAAGTCCAACCCCAACCGAACTAAGATTCCAATAGCTCCCATTCAAGAACTTCCAATATTTTCCATTACATCTATTTATTTCCTTTAAATGGCAAGTCCAAAAACTATCATCACACTATTCCATAAGTATGCATTCTTTCTTCCTTATAATCTTTCATCCGCTAACTCCACCACTTGGCGAAACACAACTCATATGGCCATTTCAATTGCACACCAAACAAAATGCCTTAATCAAAAGGCACCCTTCCAAATAATTACACCGACAACCCAAATTCCATAGGTATTTAAACCTAAGCTCATCTTACAATCCATTATCTCTAAAATTCTTGCACCTTTAACAATAAAGGTTTCAATGATCATACTTAGCACCTTTGGGAAGCGCCAACAAGACTTAGCAAGAATTTTATAACCACTCTTCCTTGGATCACTATCTCCAGAATTTATCCTTTCAACTAATTACATCCACGCTCGGAAATGTTTTCACCAACATTAAACAAATTCTACCCCATCAACTTATTTAACAAGTTCCTCAACCAAACTCGTTATTACTTCTTTGACACAATCAATTATAACCTTACGCAAACACCATTTTCAGATCTCCACTTATAACCGTGGATCACCATGACCTACAAACCACTTCTTGCCATCTATCCAATTAGGGTCGACCACCTTACCCCAACAACACAAACATTCTACCAATCCTCTACGGGAAGATCTTCAATCACCCATAACTTACTCTAACTGTCGAATTTTCCTTTCCAGAAAAGCCAACGAAAACTTCCAAAGAAGCTCGACTCTCAAAAGACTTAGAAAATGACAGGGCTCAAGCCATGTCATTCAACAAAACTCCAAACCAATTATTAAACTCCAAAATTCCACGAAGGAAAGGAGTTACACAAATCAATTCACGGAAAGGAAAAGCGAATCGATCGAATAACACTTTTCCCTTTAAAGCCCCAAATCCAAAACATCAACTTGGAGAACGACAGCACGGAAATTCCATGCCTTTCCCCACCATCAACCAACGAGGCGCAACACCAAAACCTCTTTTCTTTGACTTAAACCCAAAAAGAACAAATGAGTTAAAGCCCGGAAACTTACTCTATCAATTCTCCCATCTACAGCAGAAGTACAACAACTCCTTATAAACTGGGAGAACAACCAACACAAGAAGGAATCCATAACTTTCTACGCAAAGTAACCAAAGAGGTGCAAAACGATACTCTTTACTTTATCGCACACAACAAGATTCAACCCTTGTCATGACCACAAACTCCGAAACACAGATAAATCACAAAACTCCCACGACAAAAGAGAGTCACCAAACGAGTTTCTCAACCACGAAAAACAAGAAATCAATTACTCTTCCGATTTACGGCAAAGGAATTAGGAATATCCTCACCCGGGATTATGTCGGGACCCGAATTTGCAAATCCGGACCCTCGTGTTTCAGCACTAGTCGAGATCACGCTAGTGCACACGGTTGCAATATCGGTACATATCACGAACATATCCAACGAAATAATAAGTACTTTAATTAAATACTCAAACTAGTTGATTGACCTTATGGTCAAGTTACAAAATGATCGCCTCATGAAGCGAGACTTATTAAAATATTCAAATGCAATAAAATAAAATAAACTCGTGGCGCCAACCAATTTGCCACAGACAATCGATCTGGCTCGCTCCCCTAGTTAAATCGGCTCCTCCTGATACTCCTCCTCCTGAGCAGGGGTTGCTTCTTCTTCAACTGAAGTTGTGTTGTTGTGGGGTGAGTACTTTGAGCACTCAGCAAGTCATGCACAGAATGCAAATCTAATATTCTACATGCATGGCTTAGTACAAAGGATAGGCTATGGTTCATGAGCGGTACAGCATTCAAGATAAACAGTAATAGATTACAAAGCAGTAAAACAGTAGTAGGAATAGTAGCTTTCACAAACATTTCAATCGTAAATCACTTTTCCATCCTAAGTCATGTTCATCATCACCAACCCAAGCATTTTCCATCAACAAGTCATTTTTTTTATGAAAATCTAACCCTTGACTCAGTAATCAAGAGCGATGCTCAATACCGTGAGCACGGCTATTGAATAGGTTGTACACTCTGCAGAGGTTATACACTTTACCCACAAGATACAATCAAATACCACCAAGGCAAATAACCGTGTGAAGCCTTTCCAAAGTTCCATCTAAACTCAAGATCTTGCCGCTAAGGTTTCAACACTTGGAGGGACTGGTTACCACACCTGGGGCCCCCTCTTGCGCCATGTGAGTTCTCATTCCGCTTCTCAGCCTCACACCACCACGACAAGATCAAGAATAGATTTTCCATTTACTCAGCTAAGCCCGTCCCATTCTGGAGCTTGTGGTTGTATGAGAGACTCAGTTCAAATGCTCGCAAGGTTAAGTCCTTAGTTGACCGAGGCAAGACTAACCAAGTGTGATCTCCATATCAAAACCAATAAAAACCAAATTCGACCGCCATTGCCACTCTTGGCCCACGAAACAATCTTGCCGCATGCCTCGGTCTAAATCATTTTCCCACCCGGTTCTTTACCATTGCACCACGTGCCATCATCAACTCAATAACACATGTCTCATTCACAAAACAAGTTCCATATCTCATTAAGTCAATATTTTACTTTGGTACTTCCAAAATCATGAATTGTCCACGTGGCGAGGCTAAGCATACTACTTGGTCTACTCAACCCATGTTGGCAATTAAATAATGTCCAACTATTAATCCACAACCTAGGGTGACAAATGATTCATGGCCTACAATTATTTACGACAAGGTGGCATACACACAACTAGGCATTTAGCTAATCCCAAAATGCATTCAATCAAATTTTTACTAAATTAGCATGCAATAAATTAAATCAAAATAATTTTCTCTAATAGGTTCAACATGATCAAACACAACTTGCCTTCAAAAATCTTGATTACGGCTCCGAGCTTGCTCTTGGGTCGAACCTCTCCTCGAAACCGGGTACTTTAACGTCTCACGCAATGCTTGACACAAAACAATAAAATAAATAAACAGTAGACATACAGTGCTCAAAAATTCAAATAAAATTCATAAACAGAAAGATCATAATTTTACAAATTTATAGAAATTGGAATCACTCAAATCGGAGTTAAAAGCATAAAAGTTATAAGCGTTTGAAATTTTAAATTGCATTTTAAAATCATTAAACCGAATTAAATAAATATTTTCTTTTTAGGAAATTAATTATTGCGTCATCTGTGACACGTGTCAGCGCCAGAGAGTGACACGTGGCTTTCTTCGACGTCGACCACGACGGCTCCGTGATGAGCGTCGGCATAGCGTCATCATGGCGTCGGCATGACTTCAGTCAACCCAGCGACAATTGGGTCCCACCGTGACGTCGGCATAGCGTCGGGGGTGACGTCACGCGCCGCGGTCGTCGCGGTAGCGAGTGGGCCCGTCTTGTCGGCGTCTCGTGTGAACGATGCTTTCGTGTGGGCGACATGTGGGTCGCGTCGTCGATGATCGTGCCGCGATCGCTTTCGTCGCGGTGCGGCCCGACATCGCGAACCCGCCTTGTCGGCTCATGCCTGATGGCGCGACGTGGCACTACGGCTGCCCTTAGATCTACATCTAACGGCGGAGGTTAGAAGATGGGGTTCACTTGTTCCTAGGGCGGCGTGGACTCACCTCGTGATCGGATGGAGATCGTGCGGTGATGAAGCTCGACTTCGGCGGCGGCAACCTGGCGGCTTCGGCTTCACCGGAGATGAAGACGACGACGTCGCATGCGGCGTTCCGTGGTCCTCCGGCGACTTGCGGTGGCGCTCCGGCAACGCGGCAAGGTGAGTTCGGAAAGGTACTGGCAGGCGGCGAGAGTGACCATGGCGGCGGCCGACGCCGAAGAAGTCGGCGGACGGCTTTGGGACTTCAGCGAGGTCTTGCGGCGGCGGCGACTCTGGCGGCGTCGGTGTCTGGATTGGGTGCGGCGCGGGGTGGGGATCACACAGTCTGGCGGCGCATTAAATAGTGCCCTCGGCTTCCGTGAAAGCGCGGAGACCGAGGCCCACCTGGCGGCGGCAGTGAGTCCGGCGACTTCGGTGATCGACGTATAAACGAGAGCCGTCGGATGGAGATCGAACAATTTTAGGCGTTAGGGTTTTCCGGAGCAGACGCCATGATGTTCGCCCAACACTGTTCATCGATTTTAATCCTTTTTCGATTTAAAATAATTCAAAATTCAAATAATTTATTTGGGGCATTAAAAATATCGAAAAATTTCGGAAAAATTCTCAAAAATATTTTAAGACATTTGTGACTCAAATAAAATATTTTCAGCAAAAATTTATTTTAACTTTTCCATTATTTAATTAATTTGTTAAATGGCTAAATTCAAAATAAATTCAAATAATTTCAAATAAATCCAAATAAATCCAAATAAATTCCAGAAATTCCCAAAAATTCAAAATACCATTTAAATGCAATAAAAGCAAAAATTGGGGTGTTACAGATTATGAATCCTTCGGTGCTGGCTTTCAACTGCCACACCGACCAACACGGCTATACGACAGGGTCGAAATCTCTTCGGAACACGGAGTCCCACCAGACCCCGCAGAGCGCTCAACCACTTCAAGAATAGTCATAAATACTACCAAAGCCTTAACAAGACTAACATATAACATAATCACAAGTATCAACATAGCATCAGTAACAAAATAAGCATTGTAACACAATGCAACGATATCCCATCCCTTTCCTATTGTGCATCAGAGTGTGTCAAGTTTTAAATTATTTAACCAGTCTACATCAAGTTTTAAGGTTATTGCCCTAGGGCCACATTTTAAAGGTTCAACCTAAACCATGTTTCTACATTCACACAGCAAAATTTTAATTCATTCTAGAATTACTCACTACATTCAAACACCACGGACCTGAAGCCCGCTCTGATACCAACTGTAACACCCCAGAGCCCATACGCGCCACGGATGCTACCAACCCTCTAAACTATTAAGACCGGCTTAGAAACTAAGCCACCGAAATTTACAAAATTTCGGCATGACCTCTCTAGAACAGAGGACATCCACTCAGCTGACAAAAGAATAGCAGCAGTTATGATATCATTCTAGCAGGTCCTTAGTTAAGCAATCACACACCCAACAGAATTTAAGAAATCTCATTACGATGAACAATAAATACAATCACATTAATTACATTCAGATTTGACGAATTGGTTAAATAAATTACTAGAGACCGCAGTCGTGCACGTGTTACTACTCCCAACCCGATGAATCAGCTTCAAGTACCTAAAACAGGAAGCAAACAAGCGTGAGTCCAAGACTCAGCAAAGTGCAACAATAAAGAAACGCAACCGAATCAAACGAAATACCAATACTTTGAAAAGTAACATATTCAAATACTTGACTGAACTTGGTAAATAAATGAACCGGAAACTGATTCCAAATACCACAACCATCTCAAGAATTATTTAAACTTTACTCATACCTTGATATCCACTTTTGGATGAGTCCACGACTTAATCCTCAATCTATAAATGCCATTAGCTCCACGATTAACCATTAACAATTTCAATTCGCTGTCTTCATGCTCAACTGCACAAAACATACAAAAGAAGAATTTCATATCCATACATCGCAATCAACTCATTAAACATGATTCATCATTGTCAACGCAATGTAGATGCAAATATGCCACACAAAGAAGAATCTCATATCCATACATCACAATCAACTCATTAAACATGATTCATCATTATCAATGCAATGCAGATGCAAATATGCTTGCATGTTCATATGCTCATCTCATTTCAAATTTCTTATCTCATTCCACCATTCTCATGCATATGATGCATCATGCATGTCTCATCTCCTCTTTTAGCACATACCGGTATTGCCGAACACCACCCGTCGATGCGTGCCCTCAAACCCAACCATCCCGTGGAATGGGCCTGCCGAAACAGGACTTGTCCGTTACCCAGTAGCGGGTCCTACACTTAACACCGCTCCCATCCACGCCAGTGGATGGGACTACGGGGTAGGATATCTGAGCACTCCGGATTAGTCATATACTCCATATGACTTTCTCACCGACCTGGCTCGATGCACTTGTCATGAATGCACATATGCAAATGTCATTCTCAACATTGAACTCACCTTCTCAACACTCATATCCATATTCTCACAAATCTTATCAACATAGTCACATCTGTCATTAACACTCGCACCAAAGACATAATCAATTTTTCATAATAGCAAATCAACTATTCCTATTAATCCAACCTCACTACTTCATTATTCACATTCACCTATCATAGCAGTGAGCAATTATACGGGGTCCAACAAACAACCCACAAAGCATTCAACCCAAAGATGCACTTTTCATGAATGCATAAATGCAAAAGCCATTCTCAACGTTCATATCCACAAGGTCACATATATCATCAACACTCACATAAACGCCACAATCGTATATCATGACCACCAATCGAGCCTTTTTCATAACTCAAATCTTATATCTTTTATGTTCCCATTAGCCTAATCATACTAGGGAGCATCATCATGGAATATATAAAATGTAACGCATGGCATATTTACAAGGCATATGGTTCATCAATCGACTCACATAGCAAACAAACACTGATACACTTGCATATAATCTCAGTTTAAATGATAGTATAGCCAATTAACCATTCTCATTCATCACGTCGCATGCAAAATCAAACATGAAAATATTAAAATAACTCATGGATAATTGTATGATTGCGAAACCTAATGGCCACCTAAGTCACAACCGATACAATGCACTTGCCTTCAACTTCTCGAGACGGTGTGGCGAGACGAGGTTGCCACACCCGGGGTCACACCACCTGCACATAGATATAACCCACTCAAAACACGCCCAAAATCATCACAAGACTCATAGCTAAGTCGGTTTCGCAACCCACTCCTAAAACCCGAAAACAGCAAACTGCCCACACGGAGCAGCACTCGGAAAAACGGTCATAACTTTTAGTCGGATGAACGAAACTTAGTGATTTCAGTCTCTATTGAAAGGTAATTCGATTATCTACAACTTTTTGTACAACTGACCGACCGGAAAAAACACCAATTATTCTCAGATTTCCGACGAACAGCAGACGAACATAGTTTAACTTGTTCTGGAAAGAAATCGGTAAAATAGCCATAACTTTCAAACGGCTGAACGAAACTTGATGATTTCGGTCTCTATCGAAAGGTAATTAGATTATCTACAACTTTTGCAATAGCCAAACCCTAGAAAATGCTTGTAGAATTTTCAATTAGCAGTTCTAACCAATAACGAAATTCTGCCCGAACAGAAAATTTCCAATCACTCTAGTCTCTCCAATCCCCAACCCCCAACATCTCAAAATCATGAATCCTAGCCAAACAATAGCACAAACACCTTGCATGCAAGCCAAAAGGATCCCCACTACCTAGGATTTTACCTCAAGGAGGAGAGGGAGGTGGGGGGAGGCTCTTCTGTTGCTCTGCTGACGCTGTTCTTCTTCTTCCTCTTTCCTCAGGGTCGCCAAGCCAGAGGGGAGGGCGACGCCGGCCTGGGGAACGCCAAGCCAGAGGGGAGGGTCCAGGGAGAGCACCGGCAGGGAAATGCTCGGCCAGGGCAGGAGGGGCGCAAGGGAATCGGCAGGGAGGCTGGATGGGGGAGTCGGCAGGGAGGAAGAAGCATCGGCAGGATTGGGGAGAAAGAAAAAGTGGCAGCGCCCCAAGCAAAATCTCAGCCACAAACACTAGGAGAAGAGAGCGAGATTTGGTGAGGGAGGGAAAATTCCCAAAAACCCCTACTAAAAACCAAAAATCCAACTTTTAATCATTAGCGCGAACCAAATTATTAAATTCTTGGCGCGAAACGATAATTGTCAGGATAGACAACCTGCCGCAAAAAAACTAAACGGCACGGAGAAAATACCCATCCCGATAATTATTTTCACGAAAAACTCAAAACCTTTAATAAACTGCGAGGCGACAAAACTTTTCTTCAGAATAAATCCTTGAATCAAGAAAATGAAGACAATTCCGGCCAAAAACCTAGGAAAATAATTTTGCGGTATTACAACTCTAATACTAATTATAAGATACTCTAAAGTGAGTTCTACGAAAAATTTCATTAAAGTCCACCTTTTATAGCAATATTTGTTTATATATTCCTTTTACATATGGAAAAGGGTATGTAGTGAAAAAATAAAGGGTTCTGATGAATTTTATTCAACCATATTGCATTGGAGTATCTTAGAACTATTATTAGAGTATACCAAAAGTGATAAAAAAGTATAAAGCGTTCATTTCAATGGTATATTACTGAAGCAGTCGCATTTTAGACTCATGAAAATCTTGCACATAGGCGACACCCTTCCCGCGTGTATAGGCGAGTGTCTCCTTGAATGCAGGTCTAACTCGACGTGTGGCATCAAGCTCGAGGCACGGATCTTAATAAGGCAGGAAATTACTCCCATCTGTTCCTAATAGAAGACGTTATGACATGTATTCAGAAACAATTAGAGTATAGAACAGTCCCTGAAACTTAGAAAGTACTAAAAAGAAATTAAAAATTATTTCCATATACTGGAGCCGCCTTTGGCGACGTCGACAATGCAAGAGAAGCTTCGGTCGCCGAAACGATGACTCAAGACTCACCTTCTCGGCTGTCATTGATTGGAAACATATAGATGAACTTTTTATTTATTCTTTTGGGGGTTCGGCTTGTTTTGATCCTGGGAGCACCGCAACTGTAGCAGTATCGGTACTGTAGCGGCATCCTTTTGGGGTTCGCCTTTTTTTTTTTTGATGCTGTGAGCACCGCCAAAATACTGTAGTAGCATTGCTTCTGTAGCAGACAAACTCCTGGGCATTGCTTCTTTGGCTGAACGGTTGGAATGCAGGGAACGGCATGCTTATTGCTTCTCTGCCTTTCCAACGGGAAGTTGGAAAGGCATGCCAATCCGGCATGGCCATCTACAAACCCCAGCAGAAGCTTACACAAAAAAGTTGATGAAAAGAACATGTCGGAAAAAGAAACTTTCAAGTCCCCAATGCACCCTTCAAATCATCAACGGTGCATATCCTTGGACTTGGCAGACATGTAAACAGTGTTCAAGAGTTCGCTCGACGAATTCGTGGCGGTTAAGCACCGCCAAGCGTCAAGGCCGTATTTGCAGCGCAATTGCGGGTCTCAGCGTTTTGGTCCTCGGCGGCCGAGAATTAATATAATTCATATATATTATTGATTTTATTATGAATAAAAATTTTTAGTTTTCTTTTCTAGTTATTTGCAAATTGCAAGGCATCAAATATTAAAGTAGAATATCAAACTAAAATACTTAAACACATACTATTCAATTAATCAAGTAATAAACTAAGTAGTAAGTGCTATGTTAGTGACTCAGTGTACCCTATTTTGAGAGCAACGACATGAATTTTTCAATCATAGTCATCAGGTCATGTCAATAGTAGATTGAAATAGTCTCTCTCATAGTTTTGTACTAGCCGCCACACCTGCCAAGGCCCGCCAAAAACCACCAAAGCCCGCAATTTCGGTCCAACCGCCAAACAGGCCGCCAAGAGCTGAATTCATTGTGTTTATAGCCGCCAACCGCAATATCGGCCGTAATATCGCCGCCAAGTACCGAATTTTCGAACACTGCATGTAAACGATATGCGCAACCAGAAAGATACCGCAGGCTAGAAAAACATAGAGCATACAGTCCCAGATATCAGTTTGGCAATGTACCATCCTGTTCCTGTATTATTTCTAGAAATATATACACAAGCTACTAATGCAGAGTGCTCGCAACAATCTTCACCTACTCGCTGATATCATTTGAAAGTGTCACCATTTACATCTATATTTGCAATCATATGTCTGGCCTATTACCTGAATCTATACAGTAAATGGTGATCATCAGGTGATCTACAGCTCAACTGTACAGAGAGCTGCAGTCCTGAAATCAATGGGTACATTGACTGGGGGATGTGCGGTGAGCACCCTCCACTTCCTTGCCACAGGGTTGTACACCTGAAACTCCAGGCCCAGCTTCTTCTTCGACTGCTTCCGTGGATCATGTACTTCAATGGGTTTTGTAGATGTAAGCACATGCAGTTCGCCGTTCATTGCTACAAAACCACAAGATTCAGTATTTGGGATCTTTCTCCTCAACGTAGTCTCCTTTAACCACCTGTTCGAAGCAAAGTCATACCTGCACCAAATAATGTTCAGAAGTCACTGACATGCCTATCAAAGTACAGTTATAAAACACGTAGCATATACTTTGGCTTATCGATTCCAGATAACACATAGTAATCATAACATAATATGAATTGAGACCTAGCACAGCGATCTGCTCTACAAAAAGGTAGAATTATTACTGGCTCTAGCATTTGCAGCTTGCAGTGTGCTAATAATATTTAGGATAGCCACATTTCAGTTAAAACTGAACTAATCTGACATTAAAAGATAAAAAGTCATTAGCTGCATGATTGCACGTCCTTATTACAATATTAAGCTTAAGTTTTTGGCTCTGTCATGCAAGCATTTCCTTTCGGGGAAAAAACTAAGTCCACATGGAGGCAAGTTCAACGTGCACTCCAAAGGAATCTCTCATTACGGGTATAAAATCACAGTTTATCTCAACATAGGTAGACAAATTGGCAACAGATTAACAATTCAGAACACATGCAGTTGTAGCAGCATGGGCAAACAGATAATTAAATAGAGCTGCTATGCAGTGGCTACATCCTTACAACAGATGTCACGCATTAAATAAGCAGTTGCATTTTTACATGTCCTTTTCCAAAATTTATCTTTATTCCCAGATCATATATATCTGTGCTAGTCCCCATTGGCAATGTACCAAAAGCCATAATTCACCATCGGGTTTTAAGAGGTGGAACTGATTAGTGATCGTGCTACATATTTCTTATGGGCAACATGCCTAGAATTACAATAGCATACAAGAAAATGGAAGTCTTCACCTTCAAGACATATAAATTGAAGTTTATTTGGAACCCTAGTCTTAAAAAAGGTAACAGCATGTGCATGTACTCCTGCAGTTGTGTGACTTATCAGAATCATATTTAATATCCTTTACACTCTTAAAAAACACAGTAAATGCAGTTATCTTAGAAACATTGTTAAGGTCTACATTATTCCATACAGAAATTACTTTTGCATGGATTAATACAAAAAAAGGCCACTGATGCCACCTATAGTAAACAAAAATGACTAACGAATACTACAATAAATTCATTTTTGCTCCTTTTGGCAACCAAAAACTTCAGATCAGCTATTAAACATTTTCCTGAATATTGGTAGTAAAATAAAACAAATCATGCCTTATAAAAAAGAAAAAAATTGTACGACAGCTGCTCATTGACAGCATTCTGACACAGTGAGTAGAGCATACAATACATAACCAATATAGTATTCCAGCTAATGCTAGGAAATTGCTCAATTGCACCACACAAACCAAAAAAAAATCAATGTCATCAATTAGAAGCAGACACTCATGGAGGCAATTAGGTTCAAATTGCCCTTGCAACTCAGTGTAACTACTAGCTTAATCCTAGGTTCCTTTGCACAACTGACTACATATTCTCTAATTACTCAACCACATACTTTTTGCCGTTGGGACCTTTATCCCAACAGAGGATCCTATATCAGTCCTTGCTATAAATCTTTACTAGTTAAGTGGCATTGTGAGCACATCAAATTAATTGAATGATTATCCAAGTTAACAAAATAATAAGTCCTTGTTGCAGATATTACTAGGGGTGAAAACGGGGCGGATATTTCCCGCTCGATCCGGAGTCGGATCGGGGAAGAAAATCGGTATCGGGTCGGATCCAAATCCGGATAGTTGAAAACGGATATCGGATCGGATTCGGAATGTGCGCTATCCGAAAAATATGGGTCGGGAACTGGATATTGGATATTCGGATACCCGGATTGGTTTCTCCCGTGCCCACCGACCAGTCACCGCAGTCCATGGCGTCTCGTCTCCTCTAGTCCTCTCGGCTTGGTTTCTCCCATGCCCAGATCTGAAAATTGAAATCCCCTTCGCCTCTCCCCGGCGCTCCCCTAGTCCCCTAGGCCGGCGTTGCCCCAGTCCTCCAGGCCGACGCTCCCCCAGTCCTCCAGGCCAACGCTCCCCCAGTCCTATGTCTTCCCTCGACCAAAGCTCCCGATCCTCTAGGCCGGCGTTGCCCCCGCTCCCGATCCACGCTCCGGCTCCCCCGGTCCCCCCGACGGCGTCTCCCCCCGGCCTGCGCTCCCGGCTAACACTCTGACTCCCCCTGGCGGCGTCTCCCACCAGCCTGCACTTCGACTCACCCCCGGCGGCGTCTCGACATCTCCCCCGATGCATGCTCTAACCCCAACTCTTCCTCATGCTAGCTTACAATAAATTAGGCATTTAAACCATTTCTTAAATTAGGCTCCAGAACTTAGTCATTTTGAGTTTGAGCACATGAAGTTGGCTAATTTTTCATCCATTGTTGATATGAATGCTAAACAGCAAGCAGGTCTAGGTTTTTGCCATGTTCTAACACACATCTGTCCCACATGCCTTCCAAATTAGGGTATTCATTCCCCTTGACTGCGGTTTGTGAGAAATGTTCTGTCCTATAATTCAAATTAGAATTTTCTCTTCACCTTCAGTTTTGGATATGAAAATTATTCTTGCCTGGAATCAGAATTGGGATAACCTGGATCACCTCACCCTAGAAGCAGGTTTTGGTCCATCTTGTTTCCATGTTGTTCTTGTACTTTAGTTTTCTTTATTTCCTTTTTTATTTTGCAGAGCAAGTTATGAGTATTTTTAGTAGTGTTTCTATCTTGAGGTGTGTACTTTTTTCAATATATCAAAATATTTAGTTACTCACTGCAGTAGTAACTCAATTGTAAGAGCGGTGGCCATTTTCTAGGATATGAAAATGTAGCACCTGTCTTATTTTAGTAACATTCCAGCCAATTTGCGAATCTTAGGTAGTTGCACCTCTCTGTATGCCATATGATATTTTTTGATAGCATGTTCAACTGGTAACTGTATTATATGGGTGGTTGTCGGTGCTCTTGGTCTGCTGGGGTTTTTCTTTTATCTGGTGAACAGTGAACTTCAGTAATAAAGAACCTGATAGAGGTTTTCCTGGTTGGGAACTTCAGATGGTTGCCATATCAGTCTGCTCAGCTCATATGTTTTGCCTGAAGAGTATTAGAGTGAGAGAGTACCTTAGAATTAAAAGAAAACAAGACTGAAGGAAGTGTATCAATGACCAACAATGGAATGGTTTACACAATCTGCACATATCAAGAACTAACGACATTGCCTCAGAATAATCTGTTCTTCCAAATTCTAGATATAGTTGCTTAATTTGTTGGTTTAATATTGTGTTGTTAAGGTTGGTTACTTGGTTATGGATATGTGAATGTGATCCCTAGATGCACGTTGTGTTCTGTCACCTATTATTGGCTTATTACCGATTACTTAGGATTGGGTTCAAGGTTGCAAACTCATGGAAGTAGTTCCGGTTATAGCTCAAAAAAAAGTTCACTAGGAGATGCTTTGTTTGAGATATATCTTACTATCATTGTTATGTATTCGTGCGGTTTGATTCAACATATATTACTTTATGTATGCATGCATTATCCGTTCCCGATCCGACCCGTATCCGTATCCCGAATTATCCGGATTCGTATCCAGATCCGGCTAGCCCGTATCCGGTTCCGAATCCGGGAAATATGGGTTAGGATACGGGAAGAGCAATATCCGCTCGTATCCGACCCGTTTTCACCCCTAGATATTACCATCTAGTTATGCGAGTTTTTGATATGCAAGTTTTTGAGCAAGACACATTAGTTGGAAATTTTCCATGTTATCAACAATATTTGGGATATTTAGTGAGCTTTTGGCACAATATTAATTTTACTTTCTAACACAGTAAGGATGCACATAAAATTATTTAAAGAGCATAGTTATCTCATGTCCAAGTTATGTTCTAATTCATCTGAAAGATATTGTTTGCTTGATTCATCATTTCATGTCACAAGAGCTGGTTATTGAGTTTTATTTGAAATTGACATAGTTTGACTTAAAATCATTTTATTTATCGTTATAGTGGTTATTTTAAATTCAAGCCAACAAGCCACTATCGAGTCAAGCCTCATTAACCTTTTTTCACTCGAAATTGACTCATTACAATTTTGAACGCATTAACTACTATAATCGAAGCAATTTTGATTTGATCCCTAACGAGCTTTTCTGCCAGCCCTCACAAGTAACAGCTGCAATTATGTGAATCGGTGTGAAATATTATGTAGAATGTAAAAATTAACTGCCTTCAATTAATTAGCCAATTGTGTGTCCATGATAAATTAATTGCATCACTGAAACACTTGCACTCTTACCATAAAAAAATCATATTAACACTTTATTTGTCAATAAAACTATGTATTTAAGTATTCACCCAGTACGTGGGAAATTAGTTGCAACTATATCAATAACACCTCTCTAAAGTCTCGAACTCATGGAGTCTAGGATTGTTCAAAAGAAGCAAATAGATCTCAGGATTGCAGCAATAAAAATGTCTCCAGAGCACCTATTTGTATCCCCAATAATTATGTTAAACACGAACACAAAAACCCCTAATTCAATATCTAAGAAAACTTTCCAACTGTAAATCTAGACAGGGCCCATAATGGCTTTTTTTTTTACTATAAACAACCAGTCACACCTTAGTTTGCATCTAAAATCCTAAAGTGATGCTTGACAGCTTCAAACAGTTTTAATGTCCAGCATATTTATCATCTGCTCTTACAACCTTACAATTTCAGATATGCTTTGTTTGTACGTGCAAATAAGGTAGTTTGAAACATGATGAAACTCAACTCTCATAGTACTTCTACATTTGCCATATAAACTATCCTATTCCTCGCACTGAATTCAGTTTTCTTTAGGATAAATTTACATGGTTTGAATTTAAAAACTTTTCTGTAAAATACATATTTGCAATATCATATTAGATAATTGGAAAAGCCAAATATTCACTTCAGTTTTTTTTTCTGGTGGTTCTGTAAAGTGGATAACCTTCATAGCAGCCAACTCTATTCTCCAATGCTTTTCCTATGCTCTCAACCTTCCCAAATCCCAATAAATTTATCAAAAGAAAAACTGAAAAACAATTGATATGACAGCATTAATTGATCCAATCCTTTCCAGAGTCTCTTTCAACTAATGTCCTCGGAAAACACAAGCATTATCTCCGGATGAAATTAAATCAACTTAACCAAGCGTGAAGTTTGGGTACAAATCCCACCCACACGGGTGGAAACACCTTTTATTAAAAAAAAATGACATTGGTGAATAATAAACATGTAAGTCATTATTGGCCTTGAGGTTTGTTCAATTACCACATCAGTACTTCTTTTAAGTGAACATTATTCACTCACTACTTCTTGTTACTTGGGAAAACACTATTTAATTAGGCAGTTTGTGGTGATCTACTGATCGTATTGGGAAGAGCTATGCACGCCTGCATGTTACACAAACTTATGCTCTGAGTTGTGGGTGTGTCTGCTACTCCCAAATAAGTATTTGACCAGACATGGAGCCCTCTCAGACATAAAAGAGAAAAGAAAGTGAACACCAGCCAGGGAATGGGATGATTTTATTTGTCTACAACATTTAACTCATTTGAATGGCCTCCAAGACTACATTAGGGAATGGTGATCTACTGATCTATTATTGAGACGAGCTATGCACACCAGCTTGTTACACAAACTGATGATGCTCTGTTGTTGGTGTGCTCCTATGTCTGCTACTCCCATACAAATATTTGACCAGAAATGCAGCCCTCTGAGACATAAAAGAGAAAAGAAAGTGAACACAGGCCAGGGAATGGGATGATTTCATTTGTCTACAACACTTAACTCATTTTAAGGCCTCCAAGGACTACATTAGGGAAAGTTGCTGACATATCACACTCATGTAACGTAGTATGATACGGCACAATTTAGAGAACCCTAATTTGTGCACAGGTTTGGCCCGATCTTTCACGGTACGAACATCGAATGACAGCTTCCCTCCTCAGTTCTCACACAGCAACCCTAGCTTCCAACACCTTCAACCGCGCACGCCAATATCACCAAGAGCAGTAGCACCCTCGCTCATGTATACCATAACACACGAACAGAAGTAGTAGGATCAAGTAATCCGGCAAACACAAACTAGCACAGCAGCAAGTACCTGAGCACCCAAACAATTCCCTAGGTCAAGAACTCACAAACTCCCGCCAAGATGGTGATTTTCTGGAGTTTATCGACTAAAAAACTAACCTGATATATACGGGCAATGCCGTGGCCCTTATAAGGCCGTCACTCACGCACACACTTCCTGGCTAAAGGGGCTGACTGAAACTCACATACATTAAGTCCTAAAGACACACGTTTACAATTCCCTAATAAAACCAGTCCGGTTTTTACACGGTACTTGGTTTGTACAGGACTCTCTAAAACTGACCCGTACGTGTTTATAAGTCCACGTGTTACAACTAAGCAGGGAATTTAAAAGACATAAGGAAACAGAAACAAACTCTTCTTCGGACTAAGAAACAACCAACTCAAGCTTTCATGTAAATAGGAACTGAACCAATGTAGATAAAATTCGTGCACTCCTTTCTTGATTCGGTCAAAGAATGTGTGAGACCACTTCCCTCCTGGCCCTTTTCTTTGGCTGAATTAACCAGCATGGCATGCAGATTTCTTCCTTTATTTGCACATGATTTTCCTCGGCCGAACCAATTAACCAGGTGGCCTCCAAATTCCTCTCTTCCTCCTTCCTTTTTGTGATGCCATTTGCTTCTTCCCGCATGGATAACATCATACGCTGCTGCATGCACTAGCACTTTCCTAATGCAGCCACATGCACCTGATCCCTTTCCATGCAATAGTACTTCTTACTATTTTCCCATCGACTCACATGCAGTTCTTTTCTCTTGTTCCCACAGCCAAAACTGCCCCAGTGTCCACACACTGTACGCTAACATATATTTCTCTAGCACAGCCCAGCCTCCCCATCCTCCCTGTGAGCCTCACCTTCTTTCTTTTCTTTGTGTAAATCACTAACAGTGCCAAATTGCAATTGAGATGAAGTTTGTAAATTAGAAACGCAAACCAATGTAGTAGATGCACTTAGAGACGTATCATAGTTACATCGCTCTAGCCTGTCACGGTGAACCCAAGGCACCAAGATGTCTAGGCACCTAGGTGCCCACCTAGACGAAGATTAGATGAGGTATATTGGCCAAATCAGCACAAATTAACACACAAATAACAGAGAAAATATGGGGAATAGAAGAGACATGAGCCACTACCCACCCTGCCCACAACTTGACTTAAGCCCAAAGGCCCATCTAAGTCATCCCCTCCCTTCTCTAGTGCCCTAATCCAGGCCACCACCTCCAGTAGTAGAGCAGAGAGGAGGGTGAGCAGCAGCATCCAGTACCGCGAGCAACAGAGCGAAGAGGTGAGCGGCAAAGCAGAGAGCGGTGGAGTAGAGGAGACGGGCATGGGAGAGGGAGTAATAGAGAAGAAAGGGGAGGGAGAAAAGAGTAATTGCGAGGCGACGGCAATGACAGGCGGTGGTGGTTGCTATGGTTCTCTCCAGGCCTGAGCCATCTCTCCCCTCTCTCTTGGGTCACCCAAAAGCCAGATTTGAGCCCCTCTCTGTCCAAGACCGCTGCCAGTCGAGGCGAGCACCCATGTCATCCACTGCTGACTAACTAGACAACATGTTGCTGACTAGGCGACACTGCAACAACTATGCATGTACCCATATCCTAAATGAATATTGTTTAAGGAAAGATTCTACTTGAGAATCTTGGTGTTTCTTAATGTAAAGTTCTACTTGTATGATTTTATAGTACGCAGAGAGCGTTTTGTTATCCACTAACCTAAGATGACAATCACCTGATGCCATCTTAGTGTATGAGTTAGGCTAGCATTTGGGAAGGTTTAAATAATCTGAATTAGTTAAATTCAGATATTTAATTTTCGCATTTACTGTTTGATTGCACGCTTGCACACATATGGGTGATTGCACAGGATATTTCTCCATATATATATATATATATATATATATATACATATATATATTGCCCTGCATGGAGGTGCTCATTGCATTAGCTAATAGTAACTAGTGAGAACCAATGGGAGAACATATAAGAAGATATGATGTCCCATCAAGAGCTTTTCAGTAAAATGGGCAACTTCAAACCATTAAATCAAAAGTTCCTAGGCTAAAAGTGTTTTGTTGTTGCAAACAGTAAATATGCTGCTTCTTAAAACTTCTTACACCTGAACATGTTTCTTCACATGCATAGGATGAGGACAACTTATCAGGGCCAATATTTGCTCCCTTTCCAGTAACTCAAGTGCATACGTCACTCAACCTAACTTAAAATCAAGTAACCAAAAAGTGTGCACACCAATGTTCTAATGAATGATCTAAGTATTTCATTTGGATGAAGAGAAGAGAGTGTGAAATAAAATTGATAAAGATTTATTCTCCATGAGATCTGACCCCACAAAGCAAAAATGAGAGCAGAATACGATGGAAGCCAATGCACAACTCTCTTTAAGCAGATGAGGGATAAGCTCAAAGATATCTGGATTCTTCATCCTGTACATTCTTTTTATTCCCAAACTGAAACAATAGTCTGTCAGACATATGGTACTAACATCATCAAACCCATCATGTACTCAGAACAATAAGACTGCATCTTTAATAGTCGACAACTGCACCGTGTTCACCAAGGTGCTAGACACTAGTCGGGCAGCAGACCAACGCCTAGCACCTGTTCCGACAAAAGCCTGATGGACAAACTATTTCGACAAGAGCAAGAACAAGCACAGAAGGAAAAGAGACACTGATCTTTTTGTGTGGGATACTGTCACCACATTTTCTGACTCTATTTATAACTGAAAAATGTTTGCTTACAAGGAAACATACGATCGATATCAATCAGGTTTAATCACACATGATTTTGGTGATCAGAACCTTCTATATCTTAGACTCACTCCGAAGGAAATAACAGAACTCTAACCAAAAACTTGACTAGCTACCAAAACTAAAGTTCAGAAAGAAAATACTGACGCTTAGCTTACATGACAATCTCCCCCTAAGACTAGCGTCAGTTATCTTAGCTTGGTGACGCCGATTTGCTCGCGAAGTTCCTGGAACATGGTCCTGCCGAGCGGCTTCGTGAAGATGTCCGCGAGTTGCTTCCGAGTACCCGTAAACTCCAAAGTAATTTCCCCGCTGTCCACACACACGAATATAATGGAACTTCGTGTCGATGTGTTTACTTCGGTCGTGTAGAACAGGGTTCTTACTGAGAGCAATCGCAGACATGTTGTCCATCTTTAGAAGTGGCGGGGGCGATTTTATGCCAGTCATATCACTGAGCAACCGCCTGAGCCAAACCCCTTGGCAAGCCGCCGCTGCTCCCGCAATATACTCTGCCTCACATGATGACAATGCGACAACCCGTTGTTTCTGTGACTGCCAAGTCACCGGATTGCCGTTGAGGAAGAAGATGATCCCGTTGTTTCTCCTTCACGTCGACATCGCCCGCCATGTCATCGCTTGTATCCCACAAGACCTGGTTCTTCATCACCCCTTGTGTACACCATACCATATTCAATTGTTCCAGCGACGTACCTCAGTAGATGCTTCATTGCCGCCATATGTTCCTGCCTTGGGTCTTCCATGAACCGACTAAGATATCCCACTGAAAACGTGATATCTGGTCGGGTATTCATCAAATACCGTAGACTCCCGATCAAGCTGCGGTACTTGGTTGCGTCGACCGTTGGTGAAGTACTCTGCTTGGACAATTTCAGCCTTGTCTCCATTGGCGTTGCACATGGGTTGCAAGTGCCCATGCCCGCCTTCTCCAAAGACCTTCTTGGCGTGGCGACCTCACGAAAGCTCAATGCCGCGTCTTCCTTGCCTTACTCGATGCCGAGGTAATATGTGAGGGCCCCGAGATCACTCATGCGAACAGGCCCTTCATCTCCTTCTTGAACGCTACCGATTTCTTCCGAGACTCCCGTGATGATGAGATCATCCACATAGATCCCAACCACCACGGATTGTTCTTCACCACGCATGTACAGCCCATGCTCGCGCTTGCTTCAGCGAAACCGAGTTTATGCAAACCGGTGTCGAAGTTTCGCTTCCATGCCCTTGGTGCTTGACGAAGACCGTAGAGGGCCTTGTGGAGCTTGAAAGACCTTGTCTTCATGTCCGTTGCAATGAATCCGGGTGGTGAGCAACATAAACCTCTTCCTCCAGATCGCGGTTTAGGAACGCCGATTTGACGTCCATGTGATGCACCACCCATGCCACCAAGCGACCACCGCCAAAAGCATGCGCACTGAGACTCAATCTGCCATCGGGCGAATACCTCCTCGTAATCGATCCTTGGCGTTGCATCGCACCCTTTTGCGACGAGGCGAGCTTTGAACTTGGTGGCGTTGCCGTGCTCATCGCGCTTGAGTTTGAACACCCACTTCAAGCCGATAGCACGCCGTCTGCCAAGCAGTCCACCAATGACCATGTCGGTTGTGTTCGATGGACGCCATTTCTCGAGCATTGCAAAGACGCCATTCCTTGATTTGTTTTGCTTCTTCCATCGCACCGCCGTCTCCAAGCGCCACCATGAGCTCTGGGCCAACTCCCTTCGGCCAAGCCTGGCGGCGATGACGGCCCGAGGATTTTGTCCATCGTCCGAAAACGGAGAGGAGCATCGTCATGATCATCATCAAGGTCAGGGTCTTCTTCTGGTGGTGACGTGAACTCAATCCCAGGCGCTGGTGTCGATGCTGCCGATGGTGTGCGAGGCTCAGACCTGCACGTGGGCGTCGCCGCGCTGGCTGGTGTCGATGGAGCTTGTGGTGGTGGCGCTTGAGCTAGAGGCGTCGAGCAAGTATCTCACTCTGACTCCTCGCTTAGTCGGACCGAGACGTACTCCACATGAAACGGCTCGGCGTCGTCTTCTGGTCCGGCTCCTTCTCCGCTCCCGGTCCCGCCACGCTCTTCCTCGAACACAAGATCACGCGATACATAAACACGTCGCTTGATCGGGTTATAGAAGCGGTATGCCTTCGCACCGGCTTCATAGCCCACGAAGACCATGGGCGTGTTCTCGTCGTCAACTTGCCCGGTGCTTGCCCGCCGTCTTCACGTGCGCAACGCATCCGAATGTACGAAAGAAATGTACAGGGGGTTTGAACCCGTGCCATACCTCAAATGGCGTTTTCCCTTCAACACTTTGCGTTGGCGCTCTGTTTAGGATGAAGACGGCTGTAGTCACCGCCTCCCCCCAAAACCAGCCCGGCATTGCTTTCGCCTTCATCATGCTCCTGGCCATCCCCATGACCGTCTGGTTACGCCTCTCAACCACGCCGTTCTGTTGTGGCGAGTACGGCGCTGTGAGGTGCCTTTGGATCCCCTGCTCGGCGCAATAGTCGGCGAATGCTTGCGCCGTGAATTCCCCACCACGGTCAGTGCGTAGTGTCCCCAGTCTTCTTCCTGCATCAGCCTCTGCGCAGCCCTTGAAGCGTACAATCTCTGCCGCCACCTGGTCCTTGGTCTTCAACAGGATGAGCCACATATAGCGGTACCGAGGTCGCCGACGAAGCGAGAACATCTTGTTGCCACTCGCGGTTCTGGCGTCCACAGTTCGCAAATGTCGCCGTGCACCACTCAAGTTTGTTACGGCGCGGTGCCAGGCTTCGATTGGGAATGGCGACGCCGCTGCTTCCGACCAGCGACTCTCACAGACCTGATCAACTTGATCAAGCTGTGGCAAGCCGTGTGCCATCTCTTCTTGCGCCAGCTTCCGAAGTCCACGAAAATTGAGATGGCCGTACCTTGCGTGCCAACGCCATGCCGCATTGGTGCCTGTGCCGCCAGACACACCCGAACTGTCGATGTCGGCGGCAGATGTAAAGCGGTTCGCGATCGAGGTACCTTCGCCGATAGCCGCCGCAGATCCCATATTACGAGGAACCCATGTTCCATCACGATCTTGAAGCCATCTTCCTCCAATTGCCCAAGGCTGACGATGCTGGTGGTGAGGCACGGTATGTGGTATACTCCAGTGAGCGCCTGGTGTTCGCCGTTCTTGCACTTGAAGAGGACCGTCCCTCTTCCTTCAATGCCGACGACGGAGCCGTCGCCGAACCTGACGGTGCCCTGGATCCCGGAGTTGATCTCAGCGAAGGCGGATCTCAGGTTCGTCATATGGTTCGTCGCTCCCGAATCGAGAATCCATCGGGTGCAGTCTCCCTCACGCTTATCCCCAAGCTGGACGAAGAGCTTGTCCTCCTCCAAGCAGATCGGCGTGGATCCTCCTTGTGGTGGCGATTCTGTGGGTGGCGGCGGAAGAGCAGTGCTGGCTACATTGACCGTGGCTGCAACCACGAGTAGGGCATCATCTTTTTCTTCCACCGCCTGGGCTGTGTGAGCCGCTTCGTCCCTTTTCTTCCTGCGACATTCACGGGCCCAGTGCCCTTCTTCTTGCGCATCTCGGCATTCGTCGCCGCCACTCTTTCTCTCGCGTCCTTCCTTGCCGCGCCGCCACCACGACCTCGCCTTCCTCGCCTCGCCGCGCCGCGACCTTTCCGCGGTTTGACGATGACGAGGCTCGCCTCTCTCCTCACGGAAAAAGCTGCGGCAGCAGACGTCACAGCGCCACCACTCGTCCTCGGTGAGATTCACTTGGCAAAAGAGTTGTCGCCACCTTGGTTGTGTCGTTTCTCCGTTGCCTTGAGCCGACCAATGAGCTCCTCCACCGAAATCGTGCTTAGATCAAGCAGAGTTTCAATGGAGATAGCAATTTGTTCAAACCTCGGCGGGAGCGCTTGAAGAAACTTTCGGACGATCTGCTCCTCGGTGTAGCCATCTCCGAGAACCGCGAGTTGATTCGCAATTCTGTTGATACGGATACCGAAGTCATCCACCATCTCCCCGTCGCGGAATTTGAGAGCATCAAACTCGCTCCGGAGTGTGCTTGCCCTCGCCTTGCGCACACGCTCAACGCCAACGTTCATTAGCTTGATTGCGTCCCACGCGATCTTGGCGGTCTCCTTGCACGCAATGGTGCCCATCATCTCCACCGGGACCGCCTTGGAAATTACTTCCAACGCCATGCGATCCTCGGTGAGATCATCTGTGCCGACGCTCACGGCGATCCACAGGCCCCGTGCCTGCAGCATCACACGCATGAGCGCCGCCTACCGTGGTAGTTTGTCTTTGTGGCGTCGGAAGGAGCCGCCGCTAACTTCCCGTGATGCGATGGATCACGAGTCCACCAGTATTCTTCTTTGGTGCCACCACCACCAGAAGCGCGGCGTGTTCTCCCGTGAGAGCGTCGTGGCGGTGTAGACGATCGACGCCGAGACATGGTCGCCACTCGATCGCGAGGCACTGCTTCGGGGAGCGTAACAGGCTCGATACCAATTGTTCCGACAAAAGCGATGGACAAACTATTTCGACAAGAGCAAGAACAAGCATGAAGGAAAAGAGACACCGATCTTTTTGTGGGATATCACACCACATTTTCGACTCTATTTATAAGCGAAAAATGTTTGCTTACAAGGAAACATACGATCGATATCAATCAGGTTTAATCACACATGATTTTGGTGATCAGAACCTTCTATATCTTAGACTCACTCCGAAGGAAATAACAGAACTCTA
This sequence comes from Guadua angustifolia, assembly GCA_036346375.1. Taxonomy (NCBI): domain Eukaryota; kingdom Viridiplantae; phylum Streptophyta; class Magnoliopsida; order Poales; family Poaceae; genus Guadua; species Guadua angustifolia. The sequence goes on along the minus strand of CM070502.1, from coordinate 50,030,815 downwards.
ACCAAAAACTTGACTAGCTACCAAAACTAAAGTTCAGAAAGAAAATACTGACGCTTAGCTTACATGACAGCACCTAATCGCTGATTATGCAGGCTAGGCAGCTGCCTAGGCAGGAGGGTGGAGCCTAGCGTCTAGGTGAGCTAGGCGGCTACCTAGGGGAACAGTGCAACTCCATAAGAAAATTGAACTAATTAAAGAGAATCTGCATACTGTTATTCCTTAATTTCCCCAGCTGAATTCAACTAATTACACAATCAAGCGCAACCAAATAGAAGAGAAAGGTTAACCAATAACCACTATTTGTTCAAACTCTTCATTAATGAATCATCACACAAAACTAAGCAAGTAAATCTAAGCACTACAACCAAATAGGAACATGTATACCAGGAATACTATGCAACCACAAGTAGAAAAGGAAGCTAGATTAACTACCAATCGTTGAAACTACGCATTCTCCTGGCATTAAAAACTAGATTGGAGAGAGACAAACGGGAACATGTATACTAAAAATTTATGCAACCACAAGCAAATCAGAGACAAATTTCCTGACCTGAAGACATCATGACCATCGAGCATGAACACCTCTGGAACCCTTCCATCCTCTGCAGAAATAGCTGCCACGGGGCCAAGTCGACGCCTCTCCCCTTCCTCCCACATGTTTCCGACCTCCCTCCACTTCCCGCTCCACAATCCGAGCGCCATCGCGTCCCGGCAGTAAACGTCATTCGGCACTACTCCCCCCACCGTGGTGTATCCGCCGTACCCGCCCATCACCCAGAACTCATCCTCCCTCCCGTCCCCCGCCCCGTGCACGATGAACCCCACACACCCAGCCCGCTCCCGGGGCATCGCAGCGGCGAAGCGCCACGAACGCGCAGCGGTGTCGTACCACTCGGTGCCGCTGGTGCGGCTGCCGTAGGAGGGGAACGTCGGGTGTCTGGACCCACCGCCGGCCACGATGACCCCGCCGCTGGGCGCAGGAACGCAGGCAAAGCTCCCGCGCGGGACGCGCATGTCGGGGAGGCGCTCCCAGCGGTGGCGGGAGAGGGCGAGGTCGAGGCGGTAGGCGGCGGCGGAGGGGGAGGGGTGGCCGAGGGGATAGCTCCGAGCGTCGAAGCGGGAGCCGCCGAGGACGTAGAGGTGGCGTCCTTCGGCGATTGCCGCGAAGTTGGCGAGGCCGTAGAGCTGCGGCGAGCAGGGGATTGGCGGTAAGGGCCACCATGCGGTGGGGGCGGCGGGGTCGAGCAGGATCGGGGAGGCGAGAGATGGGTCGGTGGGGAAGAGGCAGAGGAGGTGACGGCGCGGGAGGCGGAGGCTGCGGCGGAGCGGGAGGAGCGTCGCGGCTGAGAGGAGGAGGCGCCACGCGCGGGAGGTGGCGCGGAGGCGGGACTGGTCGGGGAACGTGAGCAGGCAGAGGATGACGGTAGCCACATCATCCGGGAGCCCCGGGATCAGCGATGCCGCGCCAAGACGCAGGGTTAGGGTTCCGGCGAGGCGGCGGCCGGAGGAGGCGGAGGACGAGGCCATTCGATCGCCTCGTCTCGCACGACTCCCGACTCGATTACACAGAGAAATTAAGCCGAGACCGAAAAGAAGAAAAGGTAGGGTAAGAAATGAACCTTGCGCTGCGTGTGTGTCCTTATCGCGAGAGCGGAATGCGCGTCCGGACGAAATTTTCGCGGACTTCTCGTTACGCTCAGTGCAGAACTTGTTAACTCCACGTACCATTCCTTGGCCGACCTGTCAGTGAGTCCTTGGCCGACCTGACAGTGACAGATAAGCATTTCCTCCGTACCCGCGCCCCTCCTGACGAGTGGGCTATTGTCCGAAGAGTCCACTGTGCGCTCACTGACAGGTGGGTCCTAATTCTTGCGCCATCTGGTTGAAGGCGATCTTCTTCTGTGGTTGCGATATGCTGCGGCTAATGTCGGAAGTTAGTCGTGCGATCTTACCGAGTGACTGTATTTTCTGCCTGTTTCTGGTCGCAGAGAATCAAGATCCGTTTGATGTAGCGGTGCCCGGCGGATGGTCGTCGGGAGTTACCGACAAGGTGGTCGGCGAGGCGACGGGTGGGGATTGTCCGGTTTGATCCCAGCCGTTTATTTGATGTGGACAGGTCTTCCAACGGATAAAGTGGCGATGATGGGAGGCTCCTCTGACCCGTGGGGTATGGCGTCCTTTTCCCACTTGGTCGATCCATTGATGGGGGCTTCATGCTATACCTGTTCAGGGCTGCTCGGCCCAGATTTTTGGCCCACAGGCCCGGCGTGAAGCCCAATAATCACAAAGGCACCAATAAAATAGTAAAGAATACTGTTTTACCAAATAAATTAAATAATAGTATTTATTCGAAAAATAATTTTAAAATATTATTTTTATTTTCCAAAAAAATTGTGCTTTTTTGGGCTTTGGATCAGGTCAAGCTTAGTTCTGCTCGTTCAGGACAAGGTTTTTCCAGGCCCGGCTCAAAGCCCAGCCCGACCCAGGACTTGTGTATGTCTAGTTCGGGCGTACCGTGTAGACGTGTTAATTTCGCGGATGGCAGTCAAAACCTAAGGTTTTGGGCTTTGTACTTGGTACCATAAAAAAGGGTTTCACCAAAACGTTGAAAATCGCTTTCAACAGCCATGCAAGAAGGTTACAAGACCGCACCACTGTGATAGCGACAGCCATGCTATCTTTGGCTTAATAGAAAAATGTTTTCAATAAGTAGCTAAAAATCATAAAAACTTATAAATACATAATTTATTATTTTAAACATAATTCAACAAAGAATATAAATCTTGGGTTATTACATAACATGTAAGTATTATTAGGGGTAAAAACAGGTCGGATACGAATGGATATTGCTCTTTCCATATCCTAACCTATATTTTTTCCCGGATTCAGAATCGGATACGGGCTAGCCGGATCCAGATACGAATTCGGATAATTCGGGATACGAATACGGGTCAAATATGTGACGGAATTGGATCGAGAACGGATAAAGATATACGGATAATGGACGCATAAATAGATGGCATAGCAACAAAACTAATTGAGCATTATGCCTAATAAGAGTTAGTACTTTGAGCCCAAAAGAAAGACACTAAACTTAGCCTGATATAATGCATAAATATATATACAACTTGACTAAATTGATGTTTTTTACCATTTCTTCCCTCTTAGAGAATACTTTCAAGTTTCAATGTAGAGACGTGTGAAGCAGGAATAAGATAATGAAACCGGATGAAAACTTTTGCAGCTAAACACTTCATAAAAAGAAAGGCAAATCAAAACAGCAAGGTCAATAATTACGAAAAAAGCCACAAATCATACCATTGGGCAGAGCATCGGTTGAAAAGTAGTACACATGTAATTGTGCATACAAAAACTGAATTGATGATCACAACCAGCATCAAGTAACCACATCATGCAAGATACTATGCAAGATACAAATTTGGTTAGACTTTTGGGATGTTGCACTAAGTAGAAGAAAAAATGCTAGTCTACGAGTATTGCCCGGAAATCCATTGCTTCGCTCAAAGGAACAGGTAAGAGTGATCTCACCATGATTAAGGGATCATTTAAGATTGATTGAAGAAAGTCCGCTGCCAATACAAACAGAAGTGGAGATAGGGGATCTCCTTGTCTAACACCCGTTTTGCAATGAAAATATTTTCCATGGACTCAATGAGAAGTACTTTCCTACGTTTGAGCTTTTATGCAAGTCAATGATCCAACCATATGAACCGTCATCTGCCACACATATTTCTCCTATGTTCTAACTAATTGTCTCAATCATATCAACGCAAAGCATACATGTATCTATGATCCAGGATCCACTCAACATCACAAAAAAACAGAAATGGGTAGCCACAGATTTCTAAAAACCTTGCTATGGTTGCACCATTAGGTAAGTTAATAGTCCAACCGTGTAAATCAACAGCGATTTGCACATAGCTAGCCAATCATAAGAACATTTGCCCAATTCTAGCAAATAAACTCCCATTTGAGTTGACTAATCAGAGAGCACAACCAACAATTATTCTTCCAGAGTGCACCTGAATATAGCATTCTTGATAAGCATGAACACAATTAAGAGGGCAATGCTTACCGAGGGAATCATGGAAGTAGAGGGCGTTGTAGTGGCAAGAACTGTCGGAGTCCGCATCGTCATCATCGGGGAGGAGGGGGAAGTCGAGCCAGAGTTTGGGCCGCATGGCGGCATCTCGCGTGAAGGTGACCACCTCCTCAGTGACTCCGGTGGCCACAGCCCCTTCCGTAGACATTTCGGGGGAGACGCCGCTGGGGGCTCGGGGGAGACACCGCCGGCCACTAGGGGAGGCAACTTGTAGAGATCGGATCTAAGCAAGTGAGCAAGACTGCAGGAGGAACTTGGCTCGAGCATTTAGGCCTTGAGGGGAATTAGGCTGGGCTGGGGTAGCCAGTGATAGCAGATCCGGATATCCGATGGGTCAATATCCGAATATCCATTTCTTGACCCATATTTTCCAGATAGTACACGCTCCGAATTCGATCCGGTATCCGAATTCACTTATCCGAATCTGGCCCCGGATCCTACCGGATATCCGGATTTGATCCCGAATCCGGTCCCGACTGGATCCAGATCCATATTGGGTGGATAAAATTCGACCTATTTTCACCCCTAAGTGTTATATACTTTTTCTAGAGACATGATATCTAAATATTATCAGATTTTTAGTGTGTTATGTGTTTGCTTCCATTTGTATCTCTGAGTAAGGATTACCTTCATTTTGTGTTTTGATCTACATGTATGATGAACTAATCATTTTTGTGTGATAAACTAAGTCTTATATAGTTTTGTTTGTGACATGGTATCTAACTATTGTCTAAGTGAATGAAAATGCTTATATTTATTCAATTTTCAATAATATTTTGATTAAATTAACTAGTTATGTGTTTTCATTAATTTTTTATGTACAATCTAAAGGATTATCATGTTTCGATAAATATTTGAAACTATATCCGATTCGATTCGTATTCAATCTGTATCTGTATTCGACATTATCCGTATTCGTATTCATATTCGGACTATCCGTATCCGTATCCACATCTGAGAAAAAATATGCAAACAAATATGATAAAGCTAGAGCTATTATCCATCTGTATCCGATTCGTTTTCACCCCTAGCCATGAGGCGCGGAGGGAGAACTAGTATAATGGCAAAGGTCAGTTGCACAAGGTAGCATCTCGCTACCGAGCCACAGCGATGGCAGCATAGAGTGTGGATTGGCGTCACACGATAATGATGGGGATGAGAGTGAACTAGCAGTGGGGACAAGTGTGGCAATTATCAACTCTTTCTCCACAACAGAGTACCTCAACATACCATTAGTCTATTGTAACACCCAGGCACGACCCATACCCAGAATGTCACTAAACAAACATAAAATTTAACAAAACCTCCAACTGCACCAACAATTTCAGCAAGCAAACTAATTACAAAACTCACAACCAAAGTGAGCTAGGACCACAAGCATGGGCATAAACACAAGAGGGACAACATAATGGTTATCACAAGCCTTAGATCAACTAGGAAAAACATTCTACAATCTAAATTCTGCAACCACAACAAGGCATGAATAGTTCAACAATTGGGTCCAATGCATAACCTAGATGTTCTTATGACCAAGATAGCAGGTATTCAACAAGGTCACTATAACACAACTACAAAATAACCATTAGTACAAAAAATTCAGCACAACCACTTAACAAAATAGGTCAAGTTTAAGATCACCACAACAAGGTTTAACCATGATCCCACATAACATTGAAACATTAAACAAGTAGTCCACCCTCTCAAAGTTCCTCTAAAGTGATCCAAAAACTAAACTACTATTTAGTTAATGAGAGGAAATTGCTCCAAATCTACAAAGCAAGGATGGCATGATAGTGTGAAGTGCAGAGCTAAGACCCATCCCTGGATGTCATTGTCAGAGCACCTAAACAACACATAAAGAAACAACAAGCGTGAGTTCATAAAATTCAGCAAAGTATAACAGGCAAGTACAAACATACGCGAGAGTATTCCATAGCGAGATATAAAACTTTCCATAAACATACATCTAGCGAACCTCAATAGATAGTTTCGCTCGAGTCTCATTCATGCAATGCGTCATGCGTTTATGCTCAAAGAACTGCTCTCTTTTAAGCCTATACCGATATAGCTGGAGTGCATACCCATCGGTGTCGCACCCTTCCATTCCCTTCCATCCCTGTGGAGGGGATTATTCTTAATGTTTCGCTCCCATCCATCCCTGTGGATGGGACTACGAGGTAGGGCTTCTCATTAGCACTCCGGAATAGTCATATCTCCTCATATGACTTTCTCACTGACCAGGCTTGAATTTCTTTTCATGACATGAATGCAAAGGATGCGATATAATAACTACATTTTTTTCAGATGCCATGAATCATCTTCACAAATATGAGCACAAGTAATATCACCATTTGCAATAACCTCATATAAATCCTCATGTTAGCTAGTTTACAACAATGGGCACAAGTAATTTCATCAACTGCAGCAATCTCATATAAGTCATCTAGATAGCGAAGGTACAGCAATGGCACAAATAATATCATCAAATGCAATCATTTCATATGAATCATCTTTTGCATGTTATACCGCCTCTTTACCGCACGAAGAGGTGGGGCATGTGCTTGAGGCCACCCCCGATGTCACACCACCTACAACATATACAACTCCTCAAATTCAAGCCAAAATAGTACATGCAACAAATAAAATCATAATGCACTAAGCACCAATCCCCGAGGTCAGTTACCCTTCATAACACAAACTACGTACCGCAGGCTGTCCCGGTGGTCAATTGATGCTAGAAAATAGCTCCTAAGCCTAAGCAGAGAAAATCATTCTTTGTACAACAATTACACAGGAATTTCTACCCATTTCTAGTTACTCACCAATTTTCACAAGTCAATTGCCACCCTGAAACTGAATCTGCATTCAGCTCTAACTGCCCACTAGACAATCAGCTTCAACACCTCATAATTAATGCTATACAAATCCAAATCATGCAAATGAAGACATTTTTTAGAATCTACAGGAAATTTCCCAACTTTTTCTAAGTAATGAGAATTTTTTATTCGGCCTCTAATTAGCCCTAAATAGTAGATTTCTGCGATAGCTGCTAATGCATTTAGGTTCAGTACAGTAGGCAATCAAATGATCATAACTTTTAAATGGCTAAACCAAAATGTGTGTTCTTGCTCTCAAATTAAAGGGGAAGCGACAATCTATGAACACATACAATACAATACAATACATAGATTGAAAAGCAGTTAAACAAATAGTAGTAATAAATAGATTCATTGTTTCTCAAGTAAACCAATTTTCCAATCCTAAATCAAGTTCATCCTTCCATATGGTAACCTGCCATCCCATTCAGTTGTCCAATTGATTAACTAACCCTTGACTGTAATTCTCGAGCTATACTTAGTACCGTGAGCACAGCTATCCGAATATATTTACACTCTATAGAGGTTATGCACTTTACCCACACGATACAACCATGCACCACACAGGCGAATGATCATAACAAAACCTTTACAATGCCCTGCCTTAACCCAGCACTACCCATTGAGGTTTCAACACTGGTGGGACTGGTTACAACATCTAGGGCCCCTCTCTTGCGCCATGTGAGCCACCCCGTGCGAGGACTGGTTACCTCTACCCG